>JAFBJU010000103.1:0-102307 GCA_016785305.1 Colistium nudipinnis | reverse complement strand
GGGGGGGGGGGGGGGGGGGGGGGGGGGGGGGGGGGGGGGGGGGGGGGGGGGGGGGGGCGGCAGGCATGCCAGCTATGTGATGATTGGGAGAGAACACAGAGGCCGTCTGTTCCCCGACCCTGCCCAGGCTGCGAGGCACAGGGCTGGGTCCCCGAGCAGGTGTGCAGGGCGGGGGAGAAAAAAAAAACAGGCTAAACAGGGAGGAGGTGCACAGACTGGGGAAATGGAAACTATAACGGCGATGAAAAGGAGAAGAAAAGAGAAGAAAAAAAATAGAGACAGACCGAGATATGAGTAGCCTTTTGAAAAGAAAAAAGCTCTTGGTGACATCATGGCCCACGAGCGGCCGCACGCCACCGAGATCAGGACAGAGGTCAACAGTGGTGGAGGAGAAGCCATCCTGGTCAATGGCGTCTCTCGCACGGCTTTAATGAAGCGCTCCCACGCTGGAAGTCCGCCTGCCTCCCAGCATGCATCTGTACGGTTAGATGTCAATGTAGAAATAGCAGCTTATCACAGGGAATAAGGGGGATCAATGGAGGAGAGAGCTGAGTGTAACTGGATCACCGTGACCCTCAGCTGACCCTTCATCACCGGGACACACACACACACACACACACACTGTGTGCCACCTCTCCCCCAGGACGCTCCGCCTGCCTCCCAGCATGCATCTGTACGGTTAGATGTCAATGTAGAAATAGCAGCTTATCACAGGGAATAAGGGGGATCAATGGAGGAGAGAGCTGAGTGTAACTGGATCACCGTGACCCTCAGCTGACCCTTCATCACCGGGACACACACGCACACACACACACTGTGTGCCACCTCTCCCCCAGGACGCACACTCTCTCCTCTCACATATACGCATGCACACACACACACACACACACACAATTGATCTCTCGCATAATTGGTTTGTTGTCGCACTCGTAATTCACATATTTCTTAACGTGTCTTGTTTTCCCATTTCTTCCCAACGCCAAGGTCACTGAGCCAATGGCAGGAGGAGCAAGGAAGTATACACACATTGTAGTATTGAATCCATGCAGTAGCATAGTTACACATCTCATTTGGTAAATATAACCTGTTTTTGTATCCCATGAGTCACACTCCCAGAAACTAGGAAATCACAACTAGGCATGAAAAGGAAACACTTGTCCTCCCACGAAGGCCGAAAACAAGTTCTGGTGATAGCGCAAACATTGTGCACCGTGGCCGGGCTAAAAATACGCCGCTCAAATTTACTTCTTTCTCTGAGTATGTGGAGTATGTAAAGCTCTGAAAGGGCAAAGAATTGCCCTGTGACTCTGCGGAGCGACATCATTGAGCACAGATCAACCAGCGGAGACTCGTGTAGCCTTATCCTGTGTATGCATGCAACGCACGCCCATGCATATACACGTATAGTACAGAAACACACACACACACACACATCTAGAGCCACCGCTGCCTCGTCAGCTGCCGATGCTTCTGGTAAAGCGCGAACGGTGTGGGAGTGCGGGGACATTTCTCGCCAAGGGAAGCGGTGTTTTTTTTTTTTGTGTGTGTGGTCTGGTTTTAGTCCTGCCTGTTGAGAAATGGCCAAGCGCTGCTTTCATTTCGAGCCGAGAGGCAAGCAATTACACTGTGCGGGTCACGTGAGCGAGATGCTCGGCTTTTTACTGCACCGCCGAGGCCCTCCCAGGCCGATATGCCAAGAATGAAAAATAAAGTGTAGTCCTCCCTTCCCCCCTTCATCTGAGACACCTTCACACACGCACACACACACGCAGTCGGTATCTTGCGCCCTCCGAGTGGCTTCCAGGCCCATATGTGCATGCGGCTCATCTTTTTGCATTTATCAGTCTCACCGTATAATGAATATCCTTCTCTGGAATGAATGGATTCGCCAATAACACTCCAAATGTGCCGGGGCTAAGGTGGCCCCAGCCCGTAATGCTCGTATTGTTCTCCGTTGTATTAGCGCTATCGAAATATAGATCGATACTTCGAGACAATAGATGACCAGGAGCGTCGGATGAAAACAACAAGCATTCGTTTAATTGGTGGAGAGTTGTCATTGATCCGCACAAAACGCGCGCGTGTGCTTCCTAGCGTCTTTACGTCTTCGTACTTTGTTTTCAAAGTGCTGGACTTTTTTATTTCATTTTTCTCCCTCCTCTCTCCGGCAGCGTGTCTTTTTCTGGTCAGGGAGGACATTGATGAATTGCTGTGAGGCGAGCCGGAGAGGCCCAATTAAGATTCCATCAGGATAAAGGTAAAGGTAAATTATTTACATGAACAAGAAGACTCCGTTCTCCAAAACGTTCCTCCATAAATGGAAAAAGAAGGAATACCGGTACCCCCCGAAAGCCTGGAGGAGCCGGCTTCTGTAAATAGTTTGTGCTTTTAATTAATGAGCCGGGCGAATGTTTGCGTGTGTGTGTGTATTAGTCCAGTTAAACTGAATGAATGGCCATCCAACCAATCGCAGACGTCTGAGCCACCCACCAGGTTGGAGGACGCAGTTGTAAGACGGTAAAGATGCATTCACACACACAGACCCAAGGCTTCTGTCACTCACGCTGGCCGATTAGGGAATGACAACTCAGGTATAAGACGTTAAATAAATGTGTCGTTACATAATTTGGCAGCTAGCATTAGTTCTCGAACATTGGCCTGTGAGCAAATACGTTTCAGCTCTTTTTCCGGGAAATAAAGCCCTTTAGTTTTTTTTTTTTTATATTCAAGGGTTTATGATCTATGAAATAAGGGTTAAGGTTTTGACAAAGGGTCGCTGCTAAAGAGCTGGTGCCTAAGGGTTTTTCAGGGACGCCCGACGCGCTGGTCCTGGTCCCGTATTGCCCCGACATCGGGAAGTGGGTGAAAAATCAAGACTCACAAGCGTCCATTTCAGAGTAACACACACTTCCTGACCTCCTGGAGGTTTGGGAATTGTACAGTTGGATGCGAAATGCACACAAATGGAGAGGCGTAGCTCGCTTGCAAGTCTCTACGACCTTCCTATCAAAAGCAAATATATAGGCCAATACGGGAAGATAGTTTGGGGCTTCTCGCACTTTTCCCCTTTTGCGTGTCTTTTAGATATGGGAAGACCTCAGTTGGAGGTTTTACCTTGCCCTGGATCGCCGACATGTGATTTGCTCACAGGGTGATGCAGATTGCCAAATGAGTCTTTAGCCCTGGGCTTGAAAGGCTTCATCTAGAAACATTGGTGCGTGTGTGCGTGCATGTTTGTGCCTGCTTATTTGCACAGCTGTGTGTGTTTATACCCTCAAATGTATACTGTATGTGTGCCCCCGCATGCTCAACATAAAATATGTGCGCGCGTGTGTGTGTGTGTGTGTGTGTGACGAAGAGCGAGAAAGAGAGAGAGAGTGGGATAGTGTGTGGGTGGGATCCATTTTGACAAAGTTCCCCCTTTTTCAGAAATAATCACTTGTTCCCGTTAGAGCGACAGAATCGTGTGAGGCTGCAGAGGAGCAAAAACTCTCTCGCTCTCTTTCTGTCTCTCTTGATTTCCCTCTGTCTCTCTCTGCCTCTCTCGCCCCGGCAGCATCCGACCCTTGCCCTGGCGGCTGCTAACAAGGGGGTGTGGCCATCGCTGGAGGCGTCGGGGCTAAATTACCATATTAATTAGCTCATCCTTTGACCGACAAACACGGCACGGAAATGTCACCACACTCACACTGGCCACAGGAAACACAATGCGTGGAAGTCATTATTGTCTTCGCGCTGCCCCGTGTTTCTCACTCCACTTCCTGCATCCCTCCGTCCCTCCCACTCCTCAGCTGCGGCTTGTGCTCTCGCGCTCGGGCCTTTGTCGTTTGACCCCCTCCCGCCTCAGCCATGGCAGCCTCCCTGTCCATCTGTCTGTCGGCATCATCCCACCCACTTCAGACACGGCGGATGTGCCACCGTGGACCCAACGAACGGCAGTGTAGCCCAAAAGTTGAGGAGGAGCGCTCCTTAAGCTTCGGACATTTCCTCAACATGTGAACAAACTATCTGCTCCACAAACAGCACACGCATTCCAGAGCGGGGCGACTCCACCAACAACAGGAACGAGCCTGGGACCCAGCTACACCATGGCTCAGGACTTCGGGATAAGGACTCAAGTTGCATTAACGCAGGCCCACGGATGAACCCTCACCAACAAGCACCTGGACCAGTTTAATTATAGAAGCACATTTCCACTCTACGTGGCTCAATTTTTCGCACGCCAAAAAAAGTCACTCCAGTTGGCGACGCAGAGTTGGTAGTTAATTCCGTGTAAATCGGTGGTAAAGGTGTCTCTCTAAGAAAAAAGAAAAAAAGATCAGTTTTCATTCATGTCCAATTTGGTTGAGGAAGACCGACCCGAGTTTGACTTAGGTGACCCAATTTGCCTGGACCCTCTATAAAACTGTAATACATGAAACGGGGTGGCTCCGGCGCGACCTGTGTGGTAGAAAACACCCGGAGAACTCGCACCATGTGTACGCCATGTGTATCTTCCCTTTCATCCCCAAAAATCTGCGGCGTGCTGCAGCACAACACCATTCCTACTCTGACTCACCGTTCGCGTCTTTGTGAATGCCGGGCGCCGAGGCGTGATAAATAAGTGAAAGCAGAGGGGACCGTGGGCTCAGATATCCTCCCCCTGTGTAGATCTAACACTCTCTTCTGCTCCGCTCTCGTCACGCCGACATCAAAGATGCGGGCCCAGATATCAGTGCCTCCACACGCCTGATAGCCGGAGGTAGCCTCGGAGCTTCGCCGTGCGTGTCGTGCAGGTCGAGGGCGCGCGCAATCCGTGCGGTGGGCCGTGTTCCCTTTGATCTGAGCGCCGGGGAGCGGGAGAGGCAAGACGCCGGGGATGAATACTGCGGTCCGATGCCGGACGGGAAGTAGTTTGTCTTCCGCTCCGTCCTAATCTCACACAGCCCAGAAGCTCTGTCTCATTAAGGTTATGGATGTGCCGTGGGAGGAAAAGAGGTGGAGACGCGCTGGGCCGCCGTTATAATTTCAGCAAATTCATCTACTCGGTGGAGAGGTGGGAATTTTTTTAATCGTGTTACCTTCATTTGTTTTTCGCCGTTTGGGACTGATCATGATGTCATTCCCTCATCTCTCCTGTTGTCCAGTCAGCATTGGTTTAATCTCCCTGTACTTTTTCCTAAACTTTATAATAATAACGATAAAGCTAAACTCATATATGCGGTTTGTCCTCAATTACATTATGCAAGAGGTTTGCTAGAACCTAAATGCAATTCTTGTTTATTGCAACCCTCTTTTAAGTCTCTTTGTCCTAAAATCTTAAATCTAAAGACTGAATCTGATTTGACCCGTTTTACACCTCGCTGCTACGTCTGAAAAAGGAAACAGTTTGAGTTTGTTATTCCAACACTGAATGGAGAAAATTAGCACGCTGTGCTGAGAAGATAATAATGACATTGTATATTTTAAGAATTAAAATGATTACTAGGAGGTTCCTCAATGGTTATTGCTAGACTCTACATAAATCATGTAATTTCTTTATTGCTAGACTCTACATAAATCATGTAATTTCTTTTTTTTTTTTTTTTTTTTTCAAAGTTATGAAAAATGGACAGCCCTACAGTAGGAAAACAATCGCATTTCGATAAATTTCTCCTCTTTGGTAATCTTTCAGCTAAGATTAGCTCAACCAGATTTTTTACTTGGAAATCAGGGGTTCACACACATTCACATCGTAAGAAGAGTGTTATTACTTTGAAATGAAACTGAAACTGTGACAATAAGATCCTGGTGGCACTAAACTAGAATCCTCCACCGCCACCACCTGACACCTGACTATTCCCTCGTGCATTGAAGTGGAGTGCAGTGATTTGGTCCAGAGATGCTGCGG
Source organism: Colistium nudipinnis (assembly GCA_016785305.1). Classification (NCBI taxonomy): domain Eukaryota; kingdom Metazoa; phylum Chordata; class Actinopteri; order Pleuronectiformes; family Rhombosoleidae; genus Colistium; species Colistium nudipinnis. Next base: position 96,438 of record JAFBJU010000103.1, on the reverse strand, counting down.
TTCACCGACGGAATTATGATGGTAGCAGTAATGACATCATTTCTTCCTCAACACACACGTGACCATATGTTTGCGCTCACTTGTAATGTGTTGTGTGTGATTTGTGCGTGACGGCGGATGTGCGCGCCCACTCGGGACCGGGAGCGTAAGAAGTGGGTCAACCCTTACCTCGCTCCCGAGTGGAGGAGTGACAGGTCTATGAGAAGCAGGCAGGAGGAGGAGCAGCAGCGGCCAAAGGTCCCTCCTGAATAAAAACGCCCCATTCCTAGGTAGCAGTCAAGGTATCTGCTACAAACATGCAGCGCCAGTGTGTGCGTGTGTGTATACGCCCGATGCTGCGTAGGTGGGCGGAGTGAGCAGCAAGCTAATCAGATGTGTTACGCGTACGGGGTGAAAGCGAGGCCTCTCGCGTCCTACGTGAGAACATCCGTCTTTGACCTTGAATCTCACTTCCACGCCGCCGCACTTGACACCCTGTCACATGTGGTCTGATTTAGACGTGTTTTGAAGGACAAGCAGGGAGGCTGAGGGCGGATGAAGCGTGGAATCCATCACACGCGCTCGCCCGCACCCACACTTAAAGGACGGTATACAGTTTCCCATAGAGTCAATAGGAGGCACATCTGATACCACAGTGCTGTTGAATTCTGAGTTATGGTTCTTGCTTTGATTTTGTTAGCGCAGTGGGGGTGTTCTTCTTCTTTCCCTCTCTTCTTATCTTCTCCATCCCTAATAGCAAACACCGTTAGAAGTCTTCTCCCATGGGAGGAATGTGACAGATCCTACATTGTTCATTGTTGTTTGTCTCTCCTTGGAGAAAAAAAAAAAAAAAAGAGGCCAAAAAAAATAAAAAAAAATGAATCACAATGGTGTGGGCTGGAATGGAGGGTAGAAATGGAATTGCAAAGATCACATTTTTATCCGCTTTGATCTGATGTGTTAAAAGAGGGGTTTTTGGGTGAGTTGGCGTGTGCGTGTGGGGAGGCGACAATGTTGACAATGTTTGAATGAGTGAAGAAAAATAAGGCTGTGAGAGAATGGGACAGTGAGAGGCTGGGTGGGTGGGTGGGTGGTGGGAGGTTGGTTGGTTGGGTACGGTGATGTGAAGCTGTCCTTGAGGGGTTGGGATGTATAAAGGGAGGAGATGCTCCATGCGGGGAGAGTGGGTTGTTTATTTACTGCAGAGTGGCTGTCTCCCTCCGGGGCTTTCCAGGGGAGCTTGTCCCCATCACTACCGCGGCTCCGGCACCTTCCCTCCGGCTAAGCGTCCCAGTTAAGCTCCACCCAGCCGGGGAAGACAGCTGAGAGAGAAAACGATTCTGCTCGGGTAGCCCTCGGCCGTGTTCTCTCCTGCCCCCGTCTGGAGCTGAAAATGGGGGAAACCAAAAGAAAAACAAGCAGACTCCTGATGCCAAAGAAGTGCTTATTAAATCCCAGGCAGCCTCGCAATTGTGCTGTGCAGCCAGTCAAAATAAGAAATAGTTTGTTGTTGGTTTATTCACCCGGCCTCCCTCTCATTCCACATGCTTTCTTAGCCTCCCCCAAAATCAGCCTGGACTGTTTTTCTCGGTTTCTCGGTTTCTCCCCCCCCCCCCCTACTTTCATCGCGCTGTTTGTGAGAAATGACGTGTGGCTGAGGCAAAAAAAAAAAAAGAAACACAGGACATGACAGCCAGGCAGCCAAATCCTGCAGATGTGACAGTATGAGAGGGCCACTGGAGGGCAAAAAGAAGGAGGCAGCATTAAGGGAAGAAAATGACAGGCACAAACAGAAAGTCTGATAGAACTGAGATGAGGCGTCGCGCGAAGAAAAAAAAAAAGCCTGAGGGATGGAATATTTGAAATAGTGGAGGAGATTGTTAGTGTGGAGAGAGAGAGAGAGGGTTGGGGTACGCTGTGAAGCAGCAGATTGTGGGGGCGCGTGTTGTCGAGGTGGCCCAGGTCCCCGGTGCCCTCCTGTTTCGTGGCTCTCGCAGCCTGTCAGTGAAAACAGCCCAGCCATGCAGACAGCTGTGCTCAGGAGGCTGCGGGGGCGAGAGGAGAGCACCTTTGTTTTTCCATTTTTTGCTCCACATCTCCAATCCGTGTCCTCATTTATCCTCCGGGCTCGCTCTGGATCCATTCCACCCAGATTTCTGCCCTCTGCCCTGTTGGTTCCTGTTCATCTCCACCAAAGCTCCACAAAAAAAAAAAAAAAAAAAGAAACAAAGGCCTTTTTGCATTCAGCAGCCCGTTTGTTTTGAGCGCCTGTTTTGTTGGTTGTGTTTTTTTTTCTTTTTTCGTGCCATTGTCTGTCAAGTCAAACTGTGTTGACTCAAACGTCCTCCTCCTTCATCTGTGCCCCACATTAACCCGGTTTCCCCCCCCCCCCCCCCCCCCACGGTACACTTGGGAGAAAGAAATGCGAGCGCAGAGAGGAAGGACTCGGGAGTTGGAAGAAATTACGCTGAGCAATACGCGGGGCACAACCACTCGGCTGCCACTTCCACTCGCTCGAAATCAATCACGCCTTTGCTCGAGTGATTTTTATTGGCCCTAAAAAGTCCTAGCCACGGGCTAATGGGAAGGATTCATCTTCAACCCCCCCAAACAATACATCTCCCGATGCGGGGACTTAAAAGAAAATGACAGCTTGTCATCCAGTGCCTCTCTATGTGTTGTATGCTTTTTTGTGTTGGTGTCCTCTACATCAGAGGGCTCGCACAGATCAATGCTCTCTCCTTTTTCCTTTGAAGGGGCGAGTGCTGTCCCTTTCCCCCCCCCCCCCCCCACCCCATATCTCTTCTATTTCCTTTTCCTGGCCTCCGCTTACCCACATCTCCTCCCCAGGATCTTTCAGCCCTTCCTGCCATCATGGCCTTGTTTACGAGCCTCTCCCCTGGAAGGACAGGTTAATAGAGGACCTGGCTCGGCTCAGGCCCGCCTGGTTCCCATTCGCTCCCTAATAAGACATTTCATCTCCTGCCTCACTGCCTGCTCGCCAGCGGCGAAGCTGGCCCCGAAAAGCGTGTGTGTGTGTGTGAGCACTTTGGTCTCAGCTTACGGTGGCCTCAATGTGCAATATACAGGCACATCCGGCAATAAGGGAAAACTATTGTAGAAAACCTAATTAAAAATAGATCTGGGGAAAAAAAAAACGTATATTCAGTTCACCATCCACAAAACAAAACAGTTATTTTTCACATATTTTCTGGACAGAGTTAGCTTTGCTGCTCACCGGCACGGCACGGACTCACGCAGGAGACACCATTGGATTTGGAAGGTTTATTTATTTTTTTTAATGAATCCAGTTCAGTTCCTAGTTACATGATAAGAAAATCCAAAGAGTAACGTAATCCGAGTATCACAATATTAAAGTAATGTAATCTGATTACTTTTAGTTCATTTAGTGTGCCAAAAGCCCTTTCCGGTACACTTTGCTTTTATCACCCAAAACTGACTGCACAAAATATACCGGTGGTGCGATTAACTGATTTTTATACTGTAGTAGAATACAGTCATTTTTTTTGTATCTTAATAATGCTGTTACATGTAATCCGTTACTCCCCAAGCCTGGGAATGACATCCTGGAGTTGCCCATTGGGACTCAAGCCAAAAAGGAGCCCAGTCATGTGGGGAATTTGAGAAAAATTCAACCAGTACTACTTCCCATAATCGGAAACTAAATGTTAGCCATGTGCATAATGCGTCCAGAGTACAAACCTCCTAGTTCTCGTCTGTTTTCTGAAACTGGGTGTTCAGAGGCACCCTACTCCACCATCAAAGACAGAGGAAGAAAACCAATGAAAATAGCTCCCAGCGCACAAGGTAACCCTGTAAATCAGCTCCCAAGGACACAATAACAACCGCCTGAAAACACTGAGGCACAAGGACTGTGATCTTTTTACTGGGGGGACGAATGAAAGACAGGAACTGGAGGAATGGGGAACCAGGCCTGCTCCGTAATGCCGGGGCTTTGGGTGGTTTAAATCACCTTGACTGGCTGAGCTCTAAAAGTGAGTCAACTCCCTCGTGTCACAGGGAGACTCCATGTCCAGTAAACAATGTCCGCCACGCCCTCTGGAACCCTGCTAGGGAGAGGAAACAGCATGTCCTTGGGGCCTCAACTTTGACCCCACCCCCCCACCCGATGAAATATGGGCCTTGCCCTGTGGTGTAGACTTGTTTGAACTTGAGTCCCTAATGGTTGAAGGGCGTGCGCACGTTGTTCACTGCACAGTTGTGTACATTACAGACAGTGGCAGTCATGGTAACCCGGGGAAGTGACCGCAAGGCAACACTGAGATTTTGAGACTATCTTTTTTCGTTTATTATGAGTCTTTACAAATGCAAAGACTAGAAGTCTAGTTCTTCGCCTGTGATCTTTTTTGTAGGGTGACTGAGCTTGTGGTGGGTTGGGGCGTGAGGAGTTACAACAAATGTTGCTACACAGGCGTCAATGATACTTTTATAAATGTGGTAGGAAATGACTTATGCGCAATACCATTTTATGTATATATATACATATATATATATATACACACACACACACACACACACACACACACACACACACATGTTATACAGGAAGGGTGTAAAAATAATGACCTTTACCATAAAGATGAGCAGCTTCTCACTCTGTTTGCTCAGATAAGGGCGGATTTATGCCCTCTGAAGTGCTTGTGTACAGAGTTGAACTGTGACATTTTCCCAGGATTTAATGGCCAATCTTACCACATGGAAGTGTATGTGGGCTAAGATATAAGCCAGTCTGCAAATTACCTCATTTTCCCTCCAGATAGGCTAAAACAGCCTACTGCTTTCAGCAAAAGTATGGATAGATGGGATTTGGGTATTTTTTTTATTTTTTTGTTAATTTTGTTAATGGTAATTGGTAATTTTGAAAGTGTTTCTTCACGAAACAGAAAGTGCAAATCTACTGCTAATGAGGTACTGCTATTTTTGATGTTGCCACAGTGATGAGCAGCAGGTCAGAATTGGCTTTGGTATTCGGTATAAATACACATGAACAAACAAGCGGGGTTTGAATATCTTCCACTTCCCTTCAGTTCCTCCTGCTGAGGCTGTTAGCTGAGATAATGCGGAGTCCTCTCCGCTTCCATGGCGCATCTGAAATACAAGCCGTCTTTGTCCAAATTGATCTGTAGGACGCCCCTCACCCTGCCCCCCCCCCTGTTCCCCCTAATTGACAATGCATGTGTTTCCATTTCTGCTCTTTTAAAATTCAAATTATGGATGAAAAAGAAGGCTGTCTTCTTTTCTTTCTTTTTTTTTTAAATGCAAAAAGCACCTTCAGACTGTGGATGGCGGCCACAAGTGTCGTAACCTAGCAACCGGGGAGTCGCTGTGTGTGAAAGCACACACACACACACAGAGGGGCTTCCTCTTGAAAACACACTCATTCTAGTTTATTCATGCCTTTGTTTGACCAGCTATTTTAGGACCTTGGAGCATGTCGCTCTCACCCAAGGATTCATTTATTTTTAGCGTCATCTCAGGCTTCCTGCCTTTTCTTTCTGCCTGCCTCAAGAGTGCACACTGCTTAACCCTTTTTTTGTTTCTATTTCTGCTGTGCAGCCTGCATCTGCTCCTCACAGCCGCATGGGAGGATGGATTTGTGGGGGAAAGAGGAAAGGGAGGATGGCGGTGGTGCTGGTGGTGGTGTGCGCCTGTGTGTATTCGTGAGGTCTTATAGGAAGTGGGGAGGAGGAACGGTAGGAAAAGAAAATGAGGGAGGAGAAGAGACAGAGGGAGTGTTTTCCATCTGTTTTTTTGGCTGAATGTGTTCTTTTTGTTTGAGGCGATCACGCCGGGCAACATGTTTGGTTTTCGAATCGCAGTTGTCACACCATCTGGGCTTTTACCTACTACAGAACATTGCCTTTGTCCTTGTTATAACTCCATTTGTGGTAGCTGTGCAAACACACACAAACACACACACTCATGTTCGACTTAACAACACCGCGTTATGTGCGTTAATGACAAAGCTGTAAAAACAAAGACTGGTTTTCGATGCAATGTAAACCACATTTTTTCCGTTTTTCAGATGCTAAGCTAGGCAATTTAGCATTGTTGTCCCCACAATTGATATTTGAAAAGAAAGATCTATAGATCAAACCCGACGCAGCAAAATAGACCGGCTCTGGTAGTGAATATTCATGGCGCGGGAACAATGAGCAACAATGAACAATGATATATGTGCATGTGAATTAATAATTGTCACGCATCCCTCGCTGTTGTGTACAAAGCGTCCGCCTATACGCAGAGGATACTTGAGGCTGAATATAAACTGATGCCCTCTCTTAATCATCCTCCTCATTCTCTCTGTGCCTGGACTTCCACAGTCAACGCTGTGATCATTTACATGATGGCATCGGTGCAATTCATTTCACTCCAGAAGCACTGCGGTCCAAATCTGTGGGGAGCGATGGGGGGAAAGAATAAATGAGGGGATCGTACAAGGGGCGCTCAGTATCCGATGCGCAGGTCTCGAGTGGCAATGTGATTTTACTGTCATTGGCTGGAGAAAGGTCAAAGCAAAGGCGCGATAAAAATAGGGCGATAAATAGGCCGGCATACTGCGGTGCATAGGGAGAGTGGGCCTGCCAATGAAGTCCCAATCTATTCCCCTCACGCTCCCTGTTCACTCCCATTACAGACCTCATCAGCATCAAATCCCCACTAGCAGCAGCAGCACGCCCTCCCCCACATATACAGTACCGTCCCCCTTTCTCATGGATGCAGACACACACACACACACACCTCATTTGCAGGCCTTGCAAAAAGGAGGCTATTTGTTTAAATCTTCCGGACAGTGCGTGCGAGTGTATACGCTCTGTATGGATTTGCGTGTGCATGTCGGCCATTGTCCTAAACTCTAACCTACAAATAACAGCAGCCATTCAGCTTGTCACCCCCAGTTTCCATGGCGGTCATTACCCGCCGCCGCTAGCCCACAATCTGAGCTGACAGAAAGGCTTCACTCTCTTTCCTTTTTAGCCAGACCTAAATCCCTTTTTTATGGAAATTTATCACACAATGGTACGTACCATTCACATGGGCAGAATTGGAAGAGAAACACAATGCAAGCATATGATTATTGCAGCGTAATTGTTGGTTATTCGTGCGGTGAGGATGACTGGCTGGAGGTCATAGCTTATATTAACCACTACATCACTACCCTCTCTGCCCTGCCCCGTCCTTTACCTTCCCCCAATTCCCCATTCCTCCGTGTGAGGCTGTGCACTGATACTTTCGGTACACTCAGACAGGCACGGCGCCACCTACAGCACCTCACAGTCCCACACCCCTCTCCGTCCACCTCAGCTCGGCTCAGCTAACATGACAGGCCGGGCAGATGATGATAAATGCAGAGGAGGAAAAGCAATTACTGGATCAGTTAGGTGTAGTAGGGAGCGCTCAGGGCACTCATTACCAGCAGACTGTAGAGTTCAGGATGCGCACACTCACACAGGCACTCCCGCATGTGCATCTCCACAGGATAAGATGCATCAACAAGAAGCTCAGAGTAACATGTGGCATGCGGTTGTCTAGTTTGTCTTATGGTTCCTAGTCGATTTTATATCATATTCTGCTGCCCATACAAACACACAGAACACGTTCCGATCATAACAAACCTACGATCAAAAGTAGCGAGGAGATGCCGAGGACACTGTGGCACATGCACATGGCGTGGCTGTAATGTAGCCGTACGCTTGGGTGACGTGCGCACACCCGTCAAAGCTGAGGAGGCTGCAAGTGCAGACTAGAAGCCAAGGACGACATTGGAAGTCTCGGTGATTGACAATAGCGCAGGGGTTGTCATAGGGACAGCTGCAGTCCTCGCTGTCCCCTGAGGAGGATGTAGAAACACTAATAATAAGGGATAGACACATCCGCAAAGAGAACACAAGAGTGGCAGAGGAAAAAGGAAGGGCTGGTTTTTATTTACTCTGCAAACACCCTTAAACACACACACACACACATACACACTCAGAGGCAGTTGCCTAGGCTGTGTGCGATTGTGAGTGGTGGGTGGTGAGATCGCAGGTCAGGCCCACGCAGTCCCCATTCAGCCGTACAGTGCTCAGCACACATTATTTACACGGGGGCCAGAACGGCAAACGAAACAAAAAGAGGAGCTCATGCATGCACGCAGAACAGGAACACACGCACACACAAAGACACACACACACCCCCACACAGAGAGAGTGAGACAAAACAAGGCTACTCCCAGTGCCAAAATCCACCCTGGTGCCCATTTCACCTCAGCATTGCTGCCCCCTCGCAGTCAAACATGATTATTATTGCTTCATTGGGAAATTGTCTAAATGGTAGAAGTGTACACGCTAGCCTGGTAAAGTCAATAAAAACGCCGAACTGGAGGATACGAGGCAGTGGGGTTTATTTTCCAGTGTTTTCCCTCTGGTTTTTTAGGGAACTATAAATTGGACGTAGAGTGGAAGAATCGGAAAACAAAAGGGTTAGGGTTGTCTTTAAGCGTGATCTTTTTTGCCTAAATATTTCTCTCACAAATAATGGCTCGGCCACAATTACACCCAATGTCCTTGGGTCTTAATTGTGGGTTTCTTTTAACAGTACCCACGGTAAACATGTGATTATAAAAACAGCTTGATTCTGTCAAGACATCTAATCACCGGTTGCATTGTGGTTCACTCCGATATCACTTTCCTTAACCTTAACTGTCGGAGGAGGTGTGTGTTTGACTTTGATAATGGGTATGTTTGGTTATTTGGCTCGCAGGGGCCTCCCGTCACATGTCTGACCACATTTGGACCGGACAGGATGTTCTAAACAAGTTCACGCCCGAGTGCCGCTGGGAGGAGGATGATGTAGTGGCATCGTAGCTCGCAGAGATACACAAAGTCTTGGAGTGTGCTAGCATGCGCTTTATGTGTGCGTTTGTGTACGTGCGTCAGCGCCAGAGCGAATGTTTGTGTATATGGGCGAGTGGGGGTGGCAGGGCTATAATCTGCTCCAAACTGCTTGCGGGCAGAGGCGAGGTGGGCGAGACAGTGATACAGAAAGAGAGCAAGGGAAGGAGAGAGTAAAGGGGGGGGAGGACAAGTGAAGAAGAAATTAGTTGGCAAGAGAGAAGAAATACAGAAATAAAGAAAGAAAAAGAAAAGTATGAAGACATAGAGGTGAGTTGAGAGCAGCAGAGATTTGTGTCTCTGTATAGTTTATGGATGTTCTTCTACTGTATCCACCGTCCTCTGTCCCACCCATTCTCAGGCCGGGCGTCATGGGCGATGGCACTGCAGCTAATTCCTCTGACAGTGAGGCAAGCCGCGCCCCAGCCGCTGTTAGCGCCCGCGATGGCCTGAGGTGAATTAGAAGATGGTGGATGGTGCGGAAGATGGACCGCTCGTGAACCCTAACTGGGACTTCGCCAATGAGGGGGCCCGTAGAAACACTCTCCGAGCCAAGGTCCTGCATGTTGTGTTACATTATACAGTATGTGTTGGTAAAACAAAACGAAAAAAAAAGGATTAGTGTGGGTGGAAGAATACGAGAAGAAAACAGTGCGGAGGAAAAGAGTGAAAGAAACTGAAGGAGAGGAGGTAAGGAAGAAATGGGAAATTGATACTGGGAGGACTTTACAAATGTTTTCCTTTTCTGTGCCAACATTTGCACATGGGATTTAAAGACCAAATTTCATGAATTCAGTAAACAACATCTAGAAAAACTTTCAAAAGACCCCAGCAACTTTTTTGGAGCATCCCAGAATCCCTTTGCAACAATGAAACTGTACATAACTTGTATCTGCTCTTTGAAAACTAAATATTTGATTTAAAATACAATTTAAGTACAATACTTTTTTATTGCGTTCGTGGTAAGCTAATAATTAGCTTTTGCGTGTCATGCCTTTTTATCTCGCTGTGAATATCAAGGTTACAAACAAGTGTTTTAGAATGTGAAATCAAGCCTTCTGATTTACTGCCACTGTTAAGTTTTGGCCTTGTCTGGAGGCACTGTGAGAACAGCTGAATGACAGAAATGTGTTGGGGAGATGTAGAGCTTAGACTAAAAAAAATGTAAACATTTGTTAAGAGCTTGTCATTGCATTTAAAAACAGATGGTAGTACGCGGGTGTCCACATGTGCGAGGAGCAAAGGCAAAATTTATCAGTAATTGTCAGTAAAATCAGTAAAATTGTTTATGACACAGACTTTGGGGAAAAAATAACGTTCATTTACCTTTTCTGTTCAACCTCCACAGTCTGCATCTCAAAGTGCTGTGGGGTTGCCAATGTGATTCAGTCATTGCAAGCGTTTTGATATGAATCGAAAGAAAAAAAACATAATTGAATGAAAATTGGGCCAGGAAGCGCAATGCCCGGCAAGCAAGAGATCAGAAGAGTGGCCGCTCACCATCTGTAGGAAGATCCCTCGGTCATTAGTGGTTTCTGGTCAGCCCTTTGTGGGCGCATCCATCAGGAAGAGATCAAACGAGGATGATGATTTGAGAGGCATGTAACATTTAATATTTAAATTTACTGTTCCAGTGACACGGAAAAGATGTCTTGCCATCTGTTTTCTTTTTCGATAACCCTATATTCCAATGGCACAAGATCACGTTCACCAAAGAAGTGGGCCAACTAGTCTCTAGACTGATTTCTCAGCAAAAGCTCTTTACAAGCATCGTAGTCCTATCATGTTTTAAACAGATTTGATAGTGAGATGTTACAGCAGATATGGCCATTAGAAATTGTCTGAAGACGAGACCTTCAGACCGATTCATTTATTAGGTTAGGTTCTGTTTCATGTTGATGGCTGTGCACTTTAGTCTGCACCCCACAGCAGTTTTCTTATTTCGAAGCTTTCAGAAGAGGCAGTTGATAATTTTGTGTTTAGACGTCCGGGATTAGTGGATAGTAATTGTAGTGGGACACACAGCTGGGTGTCGTCTACAAACCTACATTCGAGGCCTTGAGTAAAAAGCTGACCTGAGGGCAGCATATAAATGGAAAACAATAACAGACCAGAGATTGGCCCTTGAGGAACTCCATGAGTAAAATGGGAATACTGGTGACTGGAGTGGTATCGCGTCTGCTACTTGTTACGCGTGCTCTTTGTTTTCGAGACAAACTCCAGGGTAGAGCCCGCAGCTTTCAGGTGTCGATACATAAACAGCCTCATCCTCTCAGTCTGCCTCTCAAATACATCAAGAAGTACAGGTATATGTTCCAACTGTGTCTAACCGAGTTCACTCCTACAGTCATATAACATGCAGAGTCCTGTCTCTTTATAGAACAGCCTGAGGGCTCACGCTGTTCCTTTTCTCAACAGTATCTCATCTCAACGTCTGAGCCTCCTTGAACTCCGCAGGACGCACTGATGGATTTAATTGTCAGGATGCTACCATCGCCCGCGGGAGGACACGAGCGCACACAAACAAACACACACACTCACTCTCTGACACATTCATTACTACCTTACAGACATGTAATTCACTGGCGTGTACTTTGTTGGACTCAAACAAAGTGGAACGTACAGTCAGTGGCATGGTGACACCGCGCGCCACACTTGAATCCAGCAGACATTGCTCTCTCACAACACAACGCCACCCATGTCGTTCCTGAATGGCCTTTGCAAATGACTCTAAAGTGAAAATGCAAATATATCTTTGTGGGTTTTTAACGCTCCGAGCTTAAACATGTAAATCATAGATAGGATCCACTTTCTCCGCAGAAGGTTGATTTATGGACAATTGTCTGTACAGCGACTCCTTTTTTGTATCTCTCCTTTGTAATTATGTATGATTGTGTGTCGGTCCACCGTCCACCCATGTCTCTCTTTGTCTGGCCATTGTTCAACCCACAGCTCGGGCAGATAAGTGTACTGGTCGCTGAGGACTTTGAATATGTCATCTTTTTGCCAACAAAGGTTCAAATAGAGTTCACTGTTGCAGAGGAAGAGATCCGTGGGTGACATTTCCTTGGGTGTGATCTTAGGTGTGGCACAGACAAGAGATCAGATGTGAGATGTAAGGATTAATTCGACGATCCCTTAGTCAACGGTGGCGATTGTTGTCGGAGGACCTGAAAATGAACAATAGATCAATTCAGATGAATTTGCCACAAAATACGCCTTTTTCCGATGTGTTTGATGTACTTTCCCCACTCTCTTCATCTCCACCCACACATCCATACTGCGCGTACACATGACCACATAGTCACAAGTTGGCTGGATATAGACATGGCCTCGGCATCAAAGAAGTGAAGATTGAAGACAAATTCATTACGATCGAACCGCAGTCTGTGACCCCCCCGTCGCAGCCTCCACTGCTCACTCGGACAGAGCTAAATGATATTGACAGTTGAATAAATTTTCTGCATGAAATCATGTCAGCTCGAGCATGCGGCCCCTCCGCACCCCACACCCCCTCCTCGGTAGCCCACTGAAGTGCTAAATAATTACATTACTTTCCAGAGGCTAATTTGACTGAGAGCAATCACTTTGGTCCCATGCCACCATAGCCGTTTTCATATATTTAATATAGGTACTGCTAAATGAAAATGAACCATAGGTTACTGTGGTACTCGTATTGTGTGAGTGATGTTGGGCGATAATCAAGTGCGGTGGAGGATCAATGACGCCATGGGCGATGTCTCTCATCATCGGGAATTAAGATAATTATGTATCGGTTTATATTTGTTTTCATGAAAAGACCTGTCACAGCGGGCTTGTCCATGAGTAATTTGTCGCCTCTTTCAAAAACATCCGCAGTGTTGTATAAACCATTTGCTGGTTTGTATGGTGCAAGGCCCTGTTAGGCTGAAGCAGGAGTTTGAAATGAAAACTGATTAGTAGAGCTTCACTAGGGAAAATACGCTCCCCTCGTATGTGCGTGTAAATTGTGCGTGTTGACAAGGGAAATGAAATCCAAAACTGCCGTTCCCCACGGCACGAATATATGAGCCAGCCCAAAAATGTAAAACAATAGTAAATATAACAATTGAAATAGAAGCAATGAAATTAAACACAAGGCTGTCTGCAAAGCCATTAAAGACGCAGTAATATCTGACTGCCTTCAATGTGAGTGCTTTGAGTCTTTGCTATGTTCATGCACCATGTTTTTATCTGACGCCGACGTCTAAGAGATCCATTCATCATGATCTGCCTGCGCACGGTGTGACTTATGAGGCTTATATGGCTTTTATGTCTGTTTAATGACATATTGTGAGCCTCTAATAGTCACTGTTTATTCCACGGGACCTGTTACTCATAAAGCCTCTGTGATTTATGAGCTCGTCAGATCTTTTATGTGTGTTTAATGATATTACAATTACAGAAATAACACAGTATTAACGGGATGTATAACAATGCTGCGTTCATCGCGTCTGAACGCTTTGACCTTTGCATGTCTGGGGGGACGGTTTGGCTGCAGTGGGCTAAGAGGATGGTTTGATGTGATGTGTTTTGGTGGGGGACACGCTGGTGTCTGCGAGGGCTGTTGTGTAACTGTGTTGGGTCTGACTGGTCTTTCCACTGCTGGAGTTTCTGCCCCCCCCCCCCCCCCCGGTATGTGGAGCAGGGAACGTCTGACTCTTGTGAATACAAGGCTGCATTCTCTTTATCGTGTGTATGTGTGTGTGTGTGTGTGTGTGCGTGTCTGCGTGTGGATGGGCGTGATCTAACAGTATAATAAAGAGCAGTTACATCATCTAAGACAAAGACTGGATGCTCTCTTTATCGCCTGCAGCCTTTCAGTCAAAACAAGGCCCCACTGGAAGACTTGCTGTCTGTGTCTCCGAGTCCATGTGAGACGCAGTGTGTTTCCTATTAAAGAGTGGCTGCCTGTGTTTTCCTTTTGGGTCACTGTCACATAGAAAAAAAGAAAATCTATTCCAAGTATTTTCTTTTTTTTTCTTTTTCCTGGTAAATTGTCCTATCGTCTGCAGAGAGTTGTGTGCTGTGTGAAACAGGAAGTACGAGGATTCGGAGAAGAGACAAAGGTCGTTGGCTGCAGGGTTAAGGCAACACGGGCTAAGTAGCGTTAAAGCTTCCTCTCACTGAAAGCCCTTTAATCCTGATGAGGACAAACAACTCTCTCACACACACACACACACACACACACACACACACACACACATTCAGTTAGACGCACACACAAAAACGCAGAGTTTGCTGATGAGAGAGCCAGGGGTCACCCTGAAGGATAAATGCTGATAATGATAAAAACAGTTCTGCCTCAAAAGAGCTCTAGACAAACACACAGACATATGGGCACCACTCGCACAAACTCAAGGCACATGGTGTGATTTCTTTAGAAACCAAAATCGTGTTCCGAGAGTCAAATGTGTTTCCCAAATTCAAACACTTCCCCTCGCCTCTCATCATCATCATCATCATTCCATCTCACCGTCATTACACCCTGACCCCCGCGCTCAAAGTAGTTCTACCCAAATGTCCCCCCCCCCCGTCTCATCTCCACTCCCTTGGCAGCTGTGTCAACACCCCAAAGGCCTCCAGCTTTAAACAAACCTTCTACGCAACCATTGAACACCACGCCAGTCCCCAGATGCAGCAACAGGAAGGCTGCGCTGACAACTCCATAAACGCTGGCAGTCAGTCCCTGCACAACATTGATTTTGTTCCGATCAATCCGGAGAGATTGCCATGCATGGTAAATGACACAGTCCCTGTGCCGCATGCATTTTAGCATTGATTGTTGCCGGGCAGACTCCACGGTGGGTCGGTGTGGTGAGAAGAATCAGTGGCTGTTGGGGCACTGTGGGAGGCCCAGCTGTCAGCCATAACTCAGGGAGCGGACAAACTTGATCCCTGTCCAACGAAAATGGCCTTCACCATTGTTCCAAAAACTCCACTCAGCAGAACAGAAGGGACCAAGCACCGAAAACTCCTAAGTCTATACTGTATTTGATGAAAATGGTGTGATAACAAGGAAGATGTAACGTTGTCGCTCTTATGTGCTCTCTTTTCAGTTTTTGAAGGAGCTGAGAGGCCACAGCCAGAGACAAGTAACGTTTTTCAAAAATAACATAAAGACTGGAAGCAAAGGGCAAATGTCTGGCCTGGATCTGTCCAAAACGAACTAAATCAACACACCATCATCAGCTCACTTTTTATAATATTTGACGTTTACCGCCTCATTTCATATTATAACAGCTGTCATAATAAGCAACTCTCAGTAAACTCATATTCAGCGGTGGAGAAGCACAAGCCTAGTGCCGAAGTACGAAGTGTACTTGGGTAAGTCCCCCCCCACACGTTGAATTTGTTCGCAGAAGGTTGTTCCTGGTGGAGACCTTGCCTCTCCTCCTTTGGATGTGTTCCTTGTAACACGTAAGGGTACGATCTAAAGTTACTCCCGGATAGACTGGCTGCTGGTGGTTTTCAAGCCGTATACCATCCGAGGGTCACATCCAGCTCATATTTAGCCTTTTTAGAGGCGGAAGCTTTGGATTTCAGTTTTCCCAGGTTCCAATTGGGCAATGACGGCATGTTTGCATCAAGAGAGGTTACAGCCACGTCTCCCTAAATGTCATCTCCTTGACACGTTTTTTCGGTCATTTTTCAGGAAACACCATTTCCGTCTCCACCTATGAGCTTTTTATTGCTAACATAAATTGATATTGCAGCCTCTCGCTGGAAGGGTGTACGTTCGGCCGAGGAACTGCCGCGGCTGTTATTGTAGCTGTCAGCCTTTGTTTACCTTTCATTTGAACATTTTCCTGTCTCTCATTCCTAAGTTTTGTATGTTTTCTCTTCACCCCGCCTGTTGTTTTGTGTCATAACAGAGTGAAGTATATTCCCCTCCTCCAATTCTTTTCTCATCCTTTCTCCTTATGGTTGATTTTGCTGTTTATGTTTCCACTCCATCATTCTTATCCCCTCGGACGGAGCAGGGATGGGACAAGGCCTGCTATTCTACTCTGTGCGATGTGTGTTTGGGTGTGTGTGTGTGTGTGTGTGTGTGAGTGAGAGTGTGTGTGTGGTTATGATTCTGGCACAGGGCTTGTTTGAAAAACGATGTCGAGAGAGCTGTGGGACCTGGGTGTGTGACGTCAGTGTCCTATCTCTGCTGATGCAGGTCTGTGCGACTTTGCCTCTAACAGGACGCTACATTTATATCTGCTTCTTCAATCTTTATGGGCACAGATTGTACAAGCGTAGGAGGGAGGAGTCCTGCGCTGACAGCCAGCCTGCTGCCTCCTGACTGTAGAAAAATATTAATGTACCAGTGAGCAGGAACACTGCCAACGCTCTCTCTCTCTCTCTCTCTCTCTCTGTCTCTCTCTCTCTCTCTCTCTCTCTCCCTCTCGGTCCATGTTTGATTGCTGGGAAAGACTTTTATGAGTTTTGCTGCTGGACCTGCCGCAGGCTTGGCTAACGGCCCTAATAGGATCACACAAATACACACGCACACACATAAACACGCACACACACACACACAAATCATGTGTACAGAATCTATTCCCTGTTCCTCGGTGGGACTTCTCAGAGAGACAGTTGTGCCAGTGGCTAAACACGAGGTGGCTGGAGACACGCACGCACTCGCACACACTTTTTTTCTCCAATTTAAGAAAGACCTTGGACATTCTGGAGCCGAACAGGCGAGGGCCTGCAGACCGCTATTACGTAAACATGAGTGACGGATGCCAGGTGAGGCAAGGGGGCGGAGAGAGAGAGCAGATGTGACGTGCTGTTTAGAATCCAGTACGTAATCACACAGGACAGAGGAGCTGGTCGCGGATGATAAAGATAAACATTTGCTCTTCAGGTTATTTCCTGAGACGAGTGCTAAATGTGGACTGGCGGCAGGCGCCCCCACCCGACCAAAATCAAACCCCGGCTCGGGGGCCGTGTCCTATTCGCGGCAACCTTTTTTCCCTCACACTCGCGATCACATGTTCTGCAATTCTGGGACTTTATGCCGACTTGATCTATCAGTGCATAGTGAGTGCACAAGACAAAGAGTGAAAAAAAAATATGGCGTGAGAGGAGACCTGAGCAAGTGTTGCAACAGAGCACAAAGAGAAGAAAGGTACCGTCCCCGATGCCAAAGAGCACTCACCGCCCTTTGTTTAGAGGAGAAGGTAACTGCTGACCACACCAACCACAGACCTTTAGCTCATGGCTCAAGCACTTTCTGTGTGACCTTCACATGAAGGTGGCTTTAAACCGAGGCCTATATAGTTCAGTAAAACACGTGTGTGTGGGAGACAATACCCTTTTTGAGTACAATTCAGTGTCCTGTATATTGCCGAGTTGTTTTCTACTCTTTCTATTTTTTTTTTCTTTTTCAATGACAATTGTGTCACGTGACTAAATCACACCTTTGAACAATGATATAATGGTTACAGAACGAAAAGTTAAACTGAGTGCTTACATTTTTTTTTCTCTCCTGCCCCCACTTCCCACACGAGTTCTCATTGGACCTAAGCAGAAGTACTGCTACGACTCCCTAAAGGGATTAGTTTTACATTGTGGGGAAACATGCTTATTCTCTTTATTGACTAGAATGAGATGAGGATATTGATAGCGCTCTCATGAAATTACAATAAATATGTAGCTCAAAGACGGGAAGCATTCGCTCATGAAATAACACAGAAAACAGTGATGGGTTGAGTATTACATTTTTTTTAATATGATATGCCAACACAGGAATCCGATGAATATGCCCCCCAGAAGAAAATAAATGTGATTATTTTTAGTATTCTATCCAAATATATGTTGATGAAAATGCATTCATGTTTGCCTAGTTACTTATACAAGTTATCCATTTAAAAACCTCCAGATGAGAAACAGGGTAATCCACATCATCACCTTTACCTTAAGAGACCACCAGGGGGGGTAGAGCGATTAAAGGCTAGCCGCAACCGATTATTTGTCCAAATATTCCTGAATTGTTTGGTGTCAATAGGATTATTTGACTGCTCCTGATCGAGTCAGAGCCAACCCTATCTCGTATTCCGGCTTGTGGAAATAAGGCTCCATTTTTGTTTTCCTTTTTCTCCAGGCAAAATAATGTGATCACGCGAGTTTCTGTGAGAAATTTCAAAATTGCCAAGTGTGTAGCCGGCCCAAATGGACAAGCTAAATTGGATGGGAGAGCGACTTAATCTGGGCAACAAAGCGAATGAGAATGTTTACCATGTCGCTCAAATATTTCTTCAACTTACAGGACCTGCACAGGATAGAAAAGAACAACATCAAAACCTAAACTACAAATATCTCCTGTGGGCAAATGTTGTGCCCAGTCTGTGAAAATTATTATTTTACTACCACCTAATGCATCGTCAATCAGTCATTACTGCTTATCAACATAAAAAAAAAAAAAAAAACATCTCTGGCGGGGTTATTCTAATTGAGAAACTGATGTTAACTAGTCCTCTGATGGCAGTGGTTCAGATAAGTCTCCCGCACTGTGGAGTTTGAAGAAACACGCCGGCTCAGACGGGGCTGCCTCTCCTCACCGCCGACTGCGAGCATTTACCAAACACTGGCCTGGGACTGATTACCTCCCCCTCCCGCCGCTCGCTGGCTCGGCCCGTCTCTGTATATGTCTGCCGATGTTGTTTAGAGGAGCACGGACCACTTCACGTCGTCCTCGGCGTGCAAACGGAGTGCTGCGGTGCATTCTTACGTGTCACTTTTTTTTTTTTTTGTTGGAACAAAACGCCCGAGCGCCTATTCTCCGTCTCCACATGGAGTTTGCAGTGTGGGCAGCGGGTGATGAACACAATGGAGAGAGAAAATAGAAGAGAAGAGAGAGAGAGGGGGGGGGTGGGGGGGTGGGGGGTGGGGGGGGGGGGGGGGGGGGGGGGGTGGAGGGGGGGGGGGGGGGGGGGCAGGTTAAGTCGGTGCCTACACAGGCCTCTATCCCACAGGCTCTCTCCCGTCTCCCACGCCTGGCCCCTCTAACCTGGCCTAGCTTCTGTTTAATGTCTGGCTCTGTCACACCTCAGCCCACTCCCTGGAGATCTGCATGTCTGTGGAGTAAAGTACATTTCAAACTAGTTCTGCAAAAGGAGAAAAAAAACAAAGGGTGGATTTTATGGACCTTTCAATCTGGCCGGCGAGCTTCTGTTTGTCTACCTCTCCGGCTCCGTTTCACCCTTTTTTTTTGGCTTCTGTGACTTTGGACTTGCGTTTGAGGCTTTAATTTCCGCTCAGCTCATAAATTTGACCTCTCGCGTGGTAACACAAATAATGACGGTATCGTCACTGAATTCATGGACATGAGACTGCAGATTGTCGTTCACTGTGATTCAGTGGGCGACAGTTAGAAGCGGCAGCAGCCATTTTCCACACTCTCTCTCTCTCTCTGGTGGTTTTTACCCTGAATGATCTCTGCGGAAACTTGTGGGAGAAAAACACTGACCATTCTCTTCGTCTCCATGTGCTATCACCATGGCAGCCGTATAGCTCCCACCTGCTACGGCACTGACAACAGCGCAACACTTCAATGCAGAGCATACGTCAACCCTATTGCAGCAACGTGACCATTGCTTGTGGACGCAAATGGGGAGGTTTTTCATGTTTGGGTTTTTTTATTTCAAACAGAGTTAACATGGCGAAATCTTCGATAAAAGACAATATCAAAGCTTTTCAAATGCGGAGGGTGTGGAGAGAAAACACAAGCAGTAGTATCACCCACCGGGAGTGCGTCTGAGATTGCACAGAGAACACGTGGGTGCAACTCTCGCTATGATTGTACAGAGCCAAGATAACACAAATTAACAGCCCTTTACCCCTTCTCCCACAGTAACCCCCACCACACACGCACACACATGATACACCAGGGAATACAGAATTGTTTATTTTTAAGGTTCTCATGCCCAAATTGATGACTATTGGTGACATCATTCATGTAAGAAGACAAACAAACAAAAAAAAGGGCTGATCAGCAGAAGCAGGGGTGTCGGTGGACACACCTGAAGTGGATGAGCTAATGAGCCCTTGGAGAAGCCAGCACACCTGAAGTGAGTTGGCATGTGAGCGCTTAAAAGCCGCACATGCAGGAGGGCAAGAGAAACTGAAAGGGAATTGAACTGAACTGAATTATGTTAAGGTTTATTTTATTGATTTCACTCAGTTTCATTTCAAGTGCAACTGTCCCTATAAGGGTGTCAGCGCGCTGGGAGGAAGCCCAGTAGCATGGAGCTGTGCTACACACACAAAAACAAAATAGAAAACTACAGAAAAGGAAAAAGCTACATTTACACTGCTCATGCACTTTAGGAGCGACATTTAGCCGGTTTCACCATTGCCTGCTTTCACTGCTGCCAGCAACAGTCATCGCTGTTTCTCCCTAATATTTATAAATGTTAACTTATGACTCAAAAAGCACTGCTTAGCTGCTCACATATAATACAGTTTATATGTATAGCACTTAAAAATAAAAAAAATCTCAAAGTTCCGTATTTAAAAGAAAAGGCATTTGGATTTGGGATAAAACACACCCATTAAAGTAAATCGTTGGCTCGCGTTGTCCAGCGATTCACGTCATATTTTATCAACCGCTGGTCGGCATAATGAGAGATGCTCCGATCCACATGAGGGCTGGATGAGCAGATTAATAGTATTGACAAATCCTAATTAGCGTCATGCTGAATCAAACGATTAATGTGAGCAGTTGTTAAGGAGGCAGTGTGTGTCTAAATGGGCCCAGAGGCTAGATAATACCGTAATAGCCTATGACTCACAGACTGGAGCACTGTTTCCAAAAGAAATAGTCAGAAAATTACACAGAGAGAGAGAGAGAGGAAAAAATAAAGACGTAAAAGTAAAGGGGGGGGAACGCATGTGAAATGACATTTGCCTCGCTCCGCTGCAGTCAGCCCGCCTCGCCGCCTGGCTCCCCCCAATGTTTTTACACCTTGAGTTTTAAGCAGCGATGGGATTAGTTTGTAGGATTGTTGGCTCGCATTGTGCGCTGAGAGGATAGGCAGCGAAATCCCCTTTTCAGCCACCACTACTTATCCTTGTCCCTGTGTTGTCTCTTTCAAACAGAAGCGCCTCGCTCTACACGCATGTAATCTGGGTGACGAGAAAGAATGAAAAGAGAATTGAACGTGCATGGAGGGAGTGAAAATGGCACGGCTGACAGGGGAAAGAATGCAGAGAGGTTTTGGGGAATGGAGTTGGGAGGAAAAAAAACACGAGGGTGGCAGAGCGGGGGGTTTCGCTGTGGGATGAATTTGTCCTACACAGGGAGCCCCCTCATCTTTTGGCTCATTTAAAAGTGGGCTTACAGGCCCACGACAGTGTATTTATGTCTGACATCAGCATGTGAATAATTCATCCTCAACTTCTGAATGTCTGAATTATTGATGTCTTAAAGAATACAGATAGGGGCATGATGCAAGCTGCAGAAAAGAAATGATGATTTCATCATTATTTACAGTTTGATTCCAAAATGGGGTTTTTCGCCAAATGAAAAATGTGTCATCAAATCAGTTTTTTCGAGAAAAAGGCTGGCATTTAAATAAAACAAAATGTGGTTTGGTATATTCTGTCATGAACTGGCTCTTATTTACAAAACAATAACGTTTCCAACCGTTTAATTGTACACAGCAAATCTTAAAAGGCGAATGTGTGTTGCTCATACCGCAAAAGGCACAAGCTGCATGTTGCTGCATGCATCACTATAGCCATCGCTTGGATGGCTTTGGATTTCATGGTCCCCCTGTTTTTGATGCATACTCAAAACCTGCATAAAATGATATTTAGTATGATCCTGAGATACTAGAATAAATATTAAAAGTCACTGATTCCTATTAAAGAATGGAAGAAATCCCTGCAGCACCCAGAATGGTGTGTGTGTGTGTGTGTGTGTGTCTGCACATGGTGGCTATGTTGCCTGTTCAGAGAGACGGGGCCCAGACACTTGGAATCATTTAGTGAGAATTCCGAGTGTGGGAGGGGAGGAATGTGTGCCCAGATAAAAGAAAGAAAGGGGAAAAGAGAAAAGGAAAACTGCAAGCAGGGATGAACGGGCCCTGGTGTCCCCGCACGTTTGGGGGGGCTGCGGGCCAACCTCGTACCTGAAGAAGAGTGGAGAATGTGCGGCGAAATGAGGTCCCCGCGAGCGACCGGCGAAAGACCCGACTTTGAGGCCAGGTCACAGCCCCACAGCCTGAAAGGCCTTGACCCAGGCTCCACTGAATGACGTGTGCAACCCGTGTAGGGCTTCCTGACAAGTTTTGAGTAGGATGAGCTGAAGGCTCGAGGCGCAGCGCACGAATGAGTAAGAAAACGGTCGGTTGTGGGGCAAGTGTTTGCAAGCTGTGTATCATGTCGTCAAAACAGGGCGGAACGGTGCTTGTAATCAAAATGGCTGACTTCCTGTTGCGTTTAAGATATAGGTCCTTGAGAGTCAAACACCACAAGTTGTGACACTTTCGGCCAGTCCTGACGTGTGTGCAAGAAATCGCGACTCCCCGAAAAGGCCATCCTTTTTGGCGTGAAGAAGAATAATCGGAAGAATCACTTGCACAAGAACAACCGGGAGGGGGCGGAGACTGCAAGAGACAGACACAGATAGAGCTGGAGAGAGGGCAGGCAGGGAAAGTGTGGCAGGTGAAGAAGAGGAAGAGAGAAGATGGGCAGTGGTGGTTGCTACCTGAGAGAGAGAGAGAGAGAGAGAAATAAAATGTGCAAGATCTGGAGAGAAAAACGAAGGGATTGAAGAAGGGGGTTGACAATGGGGGCGCGGAGAGGGAAACACAGAATGGGAGGCAGAGCGCAAAAGACAGAGATCTGGAGCAAATGACAGACAGTGGGAGCAGCCGAGAAAGAATAGAACAAAAAAAAAGAAAGCTGAGAAAGGTAAATAAAAAAAAAAAGAAAAAGTACACGCTGCCCACTCCTTACCTACTGTTCTCCATTAAGCAGATTTTTTTTTTTTTTTTTTCAAATGGCTCTTGCGGGTCTCGCTTAGGGGGAACATCTATTCCTATCACAATGCTGCCTACACACACCTCGCAGTGACAGGCAGAGCGGGCGAGAGAAAGAGAGAGAGAGCCAGAGAGAAAAATAAGGGGGTTGCACAAGTATAAATCGTCTACGATTTATGAAAATTAAAAAAGCTGAAAGGGAGGAGAACATTTAAAGAATGGCATGTTCTTCGTGGCTTTTGTCGCTGGTTTTAGAGCGCATAAAGATTCCGAAAGCTTGTTTTCCGACTGCAGTGAGCGCCGTCTCCCCTTTTGGTCTTTTATTATCTTTCCAAATCAGTGGGACATCACTTCTCATCCAGTGTGTTCTTTATCCAATCTCCATGTATACAAACTGTCGTGACCTCTGTTCCTCTCTCCTGTATATCTGTCTTTATTTTCTCACTCTTTCACAAATATATCCTCCCACATTCCCTCCTCGTGCTTCCGGTCTCTCTTCCCTTCCCTGCTCTGCGCCAAAGCTAACAGCCGATGTGCGTGTGCGCGAGAGAGGAAGCCTGTGACTCTGTAGGTGTGTGTTTGGGTGTGTACATAACTCTGTCTGTAGGATTGTCAAACAATTTCCATAGAACACAAATGATTTTCCAGCTTTTCTGAGACGGTCGGCACGCCTGGTGACAGCTCCTGGAGGATGGATGTCAAAATGGAGCTTTCAGCAGCCAATCAGCATTAGAGCAACCCCAGAGCTTCCGCCGCAAAACTAACTTCTAAAAAAAAAAAAAAATCAGACTTGCTAATATGCATTTATTTTCGCAAGAAGGCCAGGTCACAGAAGAAACCTTTCCACAAGCTCCGCCTCTGTTCAGGTTGAGAAGGCCAAAGGATTTCATTAAAAAAAAGAAGAAAAAAAAAGTGTCTATCTATGCAAATCTGCAATTGGCCTGCTGACCCGGCTGATGAGCTCTGTAGTTGAGTCTGAAGGAGTGCACACTGACAACAACACCAAATCAGCGCGCATTGTTCAGTATCGACGAGGATCAATCCGCGCCGGGCCTCTGCCTGCAGGTCAAGATGATTCTCATCCAAAATCAATCCCAGGGTGCAACTGCGTGCGTCTGTGCGACCGCTCCTCTGTCTTCAGGGGAATAATATGCACGGGCTACGAATTAAGAAAAATTTAATGACAAATCAGAGTTGGGTTGATGGACGCGCGGCGCTATTGACCAGCCGAGGTCACGGAATGAACTGGGCCCGCGCTGACCTTCGTGGCTCCTGGCAATGAGGCGGGCACATTCAATCTCACTTGACCCGCTCAGCTTTGACCCCCTGACCCCTGGCAATGCTGCCCCGGTGTGAACTCTCACCTCCCGGGGATCAATGGCTCTTGAACCATCGCCTCGGGGGCGAGGGAGGCCGACGGAAGCAGGGAGAAGCTGCTGAACTCAGAAGCCAGGGTCCCTGACCAAAAGATGATGTGGGAGATTTAGTTCAATTAGATCTGATGAGGGGAGAGGGACCTTGGAGCATGAATGGCTATTTCAATTTGAAAACACATCAAAAGTAACTGGATTGAGTCCTTTGCCGGGTATCCCCTCTAAATATTCAAACGACAGTGAAATAAAGGCTGCAGGCGTTTCAAAGCGCCAAAATCCTGCGAAGCCTCTCCAGCTCCCCCACCAAACTATCTACTGTATGTCACACACGGATACCCCTGCGTCTCCACTTCAAGCCAGGCCTCGGCATTCCGAGCCGTCGTTATTGTGGTTCTGTTGTGCAGTTTGAACAAGTCGGATCACTAATCCTCTTAGGCGAGAATGGAGCAGCGGCGCGGCATCGGAGAGTCGAGCTGCCCCGGGTTCTCATCAGCAAGGTGAAGTTTCTTTGATCTCCGCTTGGAAAAGCCTCCCCCAATTTCTGCTTTACAGACGATATGGAATGAAATCCCTCTGCGTGTTGCCACGTGGTATTAGCGTTAAAAAAAAAAAGAAAAAAAATAGGCTGTTGCCAATCCCTAGTCCCACATGACACATTTCCAGCTCCATTTTCGTATAAAGTTATGCTTCAACCTCTGGGTGTCAGCTCACACCCGACCTTGGTGGCGGCACATTAACAAACACACGCGGTTCACAGTGTGTGTCGGAGATATGAGCTGGTCGCTATAACAGCCTGTGAGTCATCGGCTGAACGACACAACAGCTCACCAAATGCATGCTGCTCTCTGAATGCATAGAGCCTACGTAAGTGCGCCAGACAATGCAAGAGCAATTGACAAAAACAAACTACGGGCGACATAAAGTACACTTAAAGAGGCCTTAGCTTTTGAAAGGTCAAAGGAAAAGTTGAATCGACAAGACACTGAAATACGCCCTCGAGTAGCAGTTGTTGAGTCAGAAATGTATATCACAAAACCTCAAAGGGCCGAGACTCCAGAAACCAAAACGACTCCTTAAACCAAAAGGCCCAATGGACTAACACCCAGGTTCAAGCAAAACGGAGACAAAACACACCAAATCGCTCTCCCCACCAAGAAATATTACTCACATTTTGTTACGTCCCACATTGAAGCAGCGAGTAATCCCAGGGGTTAGGAGTGGCAGCGACCAAAAAAAGGAAAACAGTGGAGGCCAAGGGGCGAGAGAGTGAGTGGTTAAATACGCCCGGCAGAGCAGGTGAGATGCATCTCTCTAACGAGCTGAACACCGGGAAAGGAGTAATTAGATTAGAATCTTTATGGTCATGTAACCAACTTAATAGGCAGTTGAACTATACAATTATTATGTTGTATTTTCTACAACAAAATAATATAATATATATATGTATGTTTGTGTGTGTGTGTGTGTGCGCGCAAGTGAACCTCTGTGTCTGTTTGTTCTCTCATTTCCCGTTTCTCATATCTGGCACCTGTGAATTTGCAAGAGCAGAGCCGAGGCATGACTCAGAGCCAGGCAGACTCGTGTGGCCGGCAGGCCGTGACTCACAGAGGAAGATGAAGAGGAAGAGGAGGGGACGCGTTTGCAGGGACACGGAGAGGTGGGCCGTGTCGGCGACGGGACCTCTTCTGCCCCCCTTTCCCCTCGCCCCCTTGCTCGCCCTTGGGTGGCAGAGACGAGCAGCTGGCCATGAATACACGAGTGGCAGCATCACTCCACACATTCCGCTGTTGCGCGCACGCACGCGCACAGGAGCAGCGTGAAAAATAGCAACACAGAGGCCTTCCACAACATCTGCTAACTATCTGGCAGAGAGCGGGGGCCTGGGCCCGCGATCAGAGTCGCCCCAGCTGTGGGCCTGGACGGGAGGATGGCACAGAGAGAAAAGGAGCGAGAGAGAGAGAGAGAGAATGGTGAGAACATTTGTCAATAACAGACAAAGACCTTTGCAACAAGCAAACTGGCTCCCAGTGCGGCCGGCGCATAGATCAGTCTGTCATAAACGCATAGATTTATTTTATCCATATGTGCCGCGGAGAAACAAGCGTCCAACAGCATTGGCAGGAATCACAATATCCCTGACAGTCAGTCAGCCCCGGCCCACCTTCCCCTCCCTCCCTCCCTCCAGTCTCCTCTGCACTCAGGCAAAGAAAAAAAAAGAAAGACAAACTCATTTCCATACAAATGGAGTGAGAGCCCGCAGCCCAGGGACCCGGTGGAATTGCAAATATTTCATCTTTGCCTGGAAGCCTGGCGCTATTACTCCTCGGCCATTATCCCTTCTCTTTCATTCTTTCTCTTATTTTTTCACTTTCTTTTTCTCTTTGGCGCCCTCACACCCTCTCACCTCCGCTCCACGCCTCCACCTATCTTTGGGTCTTCTGAATCACCCGTCTCATCGTGATAAAAAAAAAAAGAAGGAACACCCTCCAATTTTTTTTTCTATAGCGTCAGAAAGTAACTTTACTACAAAGCAGGACTCCATTTGCGCTTCACCTCCAGCCTGAGCGATGGAGATAGTCATTCGGTCGTTTCCTTTCAGTCACTCAAAGTCCGCGTACGGCATCCCGGGCCAGCTGTCCTTCTGTTTCAACTTCTCCGTCTTTTCCCTGCGCCATCCCGCCATCCTTACCTCCTTCAGAGCATCTGCCCAGTGCCCACATTCCTGCGCACACATGGTGTCCAGCAGCTGCCGGGTCAGCAGAGGTGCTGGAGCACAGATTGCCTGGCGCTGGCCTCACTAGCCGGGCGGGTTGCCAGTTGTGGACACGGAGACAGTGGGGGAGGGGGGGGGTGGCGGGGGAGTGAGCAGACTTTAGACAGCGCTGCTCTCCGATTTCCTCCACTCGACGATCCGCGTGTAAGGGGAGAGCCGCGCGCCCTGGATGAATTTGCCAGATATTAATCCATACATGGATGGTAATTGCTAAATGCGTATCGGATGGCCCCGGTTGGAATAGTTCAATTAACATTAACATTTTTATTTGACATTTTAGCTGCCGTGGAGATATTGACGGGAGCACTGAACCTGCAGCTCACAGAAGCGGGTTTAGTATTGCGTTTCTGTTTCCAGCTTGCCCAAATTTCCATCCAGCATGCAAAACTCCTACTTACTGTCTGGGGTTTTTTTTTTTTTCGTCTCGTCCTACGTTTCATTCTCAGGAGGAAAAGCGCTGTCCCGGGGACGGAGGGGGGACTCCATTACGTGGCTGCTTTTTACTAGTATACAAAGGAGAGCAGAGGGAGGACAGGCTAGGCCCCAGATGGACAGTTTGTAATGTTGTTAGCTATAGTTAGCCAATTTAGTCACACTCTCATTACATGATCTAATTCTCTCTCTCTCTCTCTCTCTCTCTCCCTCCGATTTCTCCAGCACACACACACACACCCACACAGGCCAGGGAGGATGGAGGGAGTGCCAGGAGGTGAAAGACAGACAGACGAGTGTGTGTGTGTGTGTGTGCGTGTGTGTGTCTGTGTGTTTGTTTGTGTGTGTTTGCGCGTGTGTGTGTGTCTGCGTGCGCAGGCGGACGTGGTGCAGCTTCAGCGGCACCAGTATGCATTCAGGAGGTTATGCGGGGCCCTCTCCTCGCTCAGGAACGTACAGCTTTTTTTTTTTCTTTTTTTTTTCCCCAAACAGCAGAGAGGCATCAAAATTGAATGAAGATATTAATAATTCAGCGTGAGATTTCTCAAAGAAAAACAGGTTTTTCTGAAACGATAGAGCCAAAAAATCAATGCCGGGCCGTCTCCCACTTTCACTCCCCATCTCCTCGTGCGTGAGCGGAGGAGCAGGGAGGTAATGGTGGGCCCTGGTGGCTGCGTGCCTCCTTTGTTTGCGCCCCCCCCCCGCCCCAAATGCATGGGAGCTCCGGGTGGTGTGGCGGACATCAGCTTCCTGCTCTCCATCCTGCGCTGTGAATCCCCTTCTCCCGGGGGGCTGGAGCCTCGCCACCTCCAGACCGGGTCAGAGGAGAGGAGACACCACGCTGAGGGAGGTGCAAATCGCCGCGGGGCGCGGGGGGGGGGGGGGGGGGGGGGGGGGGGGGGGGGCTGCAGGAGGAAGAAAAAAAAAAACGCAAAAAAACAGGCTCACATGGACACGCACATGTAATGCACACAACCATCCGAAAGCACACCCACACCCACACACACACGCACATACTCAACAAAAGCCCTCGCTGTGAGACAAACAGGCGGTTCATGCCTCGGAACAAAGCTGCTCTCCCGGACGTGGTCGTGTGTCCATTGTGAGTTTGATGTGTTGAGTCAAGCAGGATACAGCATGAGCTAATTATCACCTCTGTATGAAGCTGTCTGAAGAGGAGCAGGCACACACCCACTGAGTGCACACTGGCCCGTGTGTGTGCGTGTGTGTGTGTGGGTAAGTGTCAGATTGTCCGACACACCGCTGTGTCTCTGCTTGATGCTGTCTTTTTTTTTTTTTTTTTTTTACATAGCCTGTATCTGCAGAACACCGAGCTGCCTCTCCCACTTAACCCGCAGAGACACAAATGTTAAAAAATAAAAAGCAAAAATCTGTCATTTCTCTTTTCATTCTCGCTCAGCGGTGGCACGGATGGTTTGTCAGATTTTTTTTTTTTTTCTTCCCCACAGTCATTTCCACTCGGGGAGTAGCTAGCAGAGACTGTGTGGGCAGGGGTGTTTACTAATGTTTTTTGGAAACACTTGACACGCGGGGTTCTGCTGGTCGGGACATTTTTGGCTGCGATGAAGGGAAGCAAATGTAAATCAGAGACACAAATTGGGGGAGGATGGTTTTGGAAGTTTTTTTTTTTTTTTTTTTTTTTTACAGAAAGATTTGGAAGATGAGAGAAAGTCATTCTATGAATGTGGAGCCCAGTGAAAATGATGATGCTTGTTGCTAAGAGTGGGACGGAGAAGTGTTGATTTCAGTTTTTTTTTTCTACAGTGATTTTTCATAGTTGCAAACTTTAAAAAAAAGGAAGAAAGCTGCTGAATAATTATTAAAGAAATATAATGAAAGCTCATGCTCACTTTATATGGTTTTCCTGTAGATATACCAGAGTGAGTGGACCTCATTTGACCTTATATATTGCATTATACCACATGTTTTCTTACAAACTGCCAACACACCTGCTTTTACTTTGTCTACTGGAGTCTGGAACTGGGAGGGGCGACACGTTTATTATATCGGGCAGCTTCGTTTGAGAGTAAATGTCCCAATCATTTCTTTTGCCAGAGGCAACGCTGCATGACTCACAGTTTGGGCACTTCTTCCTCTTAGATTGACGAAGAAGAAGAAAAAAATAAAAAAAACTCACCCGGAGGATGAATCATCAGCACAGAAGACTCAAACATCCAGGCGGGTGACAAATAAAAGAAAACAAGTATTTGGCATGTATTTGTTTCTCGACATTTATTACCCAAGTCCATAGCACATGATTTACATCATTGTCAGACTCATCCTATCGTTATATCCTGTGAAAGGGATTATTGTTGTCATATTCTTCCGCTTATGTATTAGGTTTTTCCTTTGACTTGTCACCAAGGCATACACCTACTGTACATGACCTGTATGACATCATATAAGAAAGGGATCTGTTTCTTTTTTTTTTCTTTTTTTTTATGTTTTACGGGAAAATTGTGAAGAGCGAGGAAATTAGGTACAGAGTCAGCTGCTCCTCCCACCTCGTAACTGCTGTTCCTCAGATCAGGACGACTCCTTACACGCGGAGCAACCAAAAAGAGAGGATTTAAAACGCTGCAAACAAGCAAAGCCACAGATGAATGTTGCCTTGTCTGTGCAGCGGTGGTTGCCTTTATTTGGTGGAACGCATCCTCCATGGGGAGATGAGAAGCAGCGCCGACTAACTTCCTGTGATTGTAGAGGACAAACGACGAGGCCTCGTGTGTTTGTGTGTGGGTGGCACATCTGGCACTGGAAGATGGTCATCTGTGGGTGCGTGTGTGTGTCTGTGTGTGTGTGTGTGTTTGTGTGCATTTCTTTTTCTGTGTGCCCATAGGGACGTGTATCTACCTCTGCGCACGGGACGGGGGGCATGTGTGATACACGTGTGTGTGTGTTTGTGTCGCGTTTGATTTGAGTTCATATTTTTGTGTGTGTGTGTTTGAGACACAAACACTGTCATCACACCGCACTCTCCATAATAAATTAGTGGGCTGAGGTAACCCAAGGCAAGGTAACACAAGGTTAATATTCCTCCGTTATTCCCCGCTGGCAGAAATAAACAATCTCCTGTTTGTTTGCCTTCGCCACCCTCCCACGAGAAGCCAGAAACAGCAGGACAGAGGCGTGGAAAGAGGGAAAATGGAGGGGGGGGAGGTAGATAGCAGGATGAGAGTGAGAAAGATAGATGACAAATAGATGATGCTCCAATCCCACTCTGACACCCACCCACCCCTCCTGCCGTGTCCTTTGTGTCGTCGCAGAGGAAAAATTCAAGCGGCTCGACCCACGTTCCATTTTTTTTTTTTTCCCCTTTTTTTTTTTTTTCACTCATTGCTTTTTTCCTTCCTCCGCATTGGGTCATCTCTTTCTGTTTATCTCTCCTCCTTTCTCTCGCTCATTCTCCCTCCCACTCTGCTGGTCACTGCATGGGTCAGGATGGGAGTCACGACAGGCTCTGAAACCCCCCCCCCCCCACCCCTACACACTCACACACACACACACTCACACACACACACTCACACACACACACACTATCTGTCATTCATCACATCCCACAATTGACAGCTGCCTCTGCCCACTCACACTTTCACCTCTGCATTTCTCATGGTAGACAATGTGTTGTATGGTGATACGTGCCAAGGCGGCCATTCGTTAAAGACTATTGAAATAGCTCCATTATTTACACATTGAGCCTTTGCACTTATAATGTTCCACACTATAGGACACTGTTGGACATTAATTGTAATGCAGGTGTGTCAGTTAGAATGCCCTTTCAATCATTCTTGTTGATGAACGTAATAAAAAAAAAAAAAAAGTGTCCAATTAGCGTACTAAAAAAATGATATAAAGTGTAATTTATGATAACCAGGAAACAATGTCCTTTATGTTAACCACATACAGCTGAAGTGTCTTGACCACAAGGCCTGCGTGTAAAAATGTGTGCGTTAGTGAGGAGGGATGTTGAGAGGCCCATAACATCATTCAACATATAGTCCTTAATTAGCAAGCTCACTACACGTTAATTGCACCGAGGGGAGCGCCGGCAGGTTGTGCTGAGATGGCAAGAGCTTTCTGTCTTCTTGATTTGCGAAAGGAATGGGGAAATGAACAAAGAGAAAAAGAAAGGAAGATTCGGGGGCCCTGTCGTACAGTATTCCATGATTTCCGTGGGATCAGCGTGTGTCTTCTTGATCATGCAGCGACGCAACAAGAGCGCGGAGAGGAGATGGATTACGAACTTGTCACGTTTTATCGCGAGAGATGCTGTTCCCTCTTGGTGAGAGTGTTTTCCCCGCGGTGACATTCAGGCCCCCACAGCCGTCATCTGATGATCTCATCAGTGACACACACACACACACACACACACAAAAAACACACACAAAAAAAAAACCCTCACTCACCTGCCCGTTTATAACCTCAATTCTCTTCCTGGATCGGCAATTTCTGAGTATTATACTCCCTTTCAGCAGAAACCTTGCATGCATGAGGAGCCCACACATGCCAAGACACACACACACACACACACACACACACACACACACCCACCCACAGGCAACGCAAAGCCTCAGCCGAAAGGTGCTGATCTTTGCGCAGGAACTGTCACCTGCACTGTACAACGGGGCCGATAATGTGAGAGTAGGAGGTGGAGGCCACAGATACGGCGCGGAGTGTACAGCGGTGCGAGAGACTCAGATAGGAAGTGAAGTAGCTAAAAACAGAGCTCGCACGGAGGCAGGCCTGTCAGAGGAACTGCTGAAAGCCACCACGGGGGACTCGCTAACTGGGTCACCCAGGACCCGCGGAGAGCCGGGTGAGCAGTGCACTTTCTCGAAGAGAGGCCAACTTCTCTCCATCAAGGTAGAAGGGAGGGAGTTTTTGGGATCCATCATCTCCACCGGGGGAATGCTCGTTATGCCCTATCTGTGCCCCTGTGATCTTTTTTTTTTTTTTTTTTACATTTCCCTCAGGTGAACACTTATTTTCAGCCCAGGCCCCTCCTTTGTGCCGCGTGTGCATCACTGGAACAGGGTCGACGTAGCCCATATTGGTGAGAATGGACGCCAAGAGTAGATGGCCAGCGTGAAACAGCACATTTTTATGTCACAGATTTAGTTTTGATTTGAACAAATGGCATATCTCGTTTTAGAGAATGTACCAGTGATGGGTTGAGTGGTTCCCAGCAGCAGGGGAGGAAAACATCATTACAGAAGATTATTGTCTTAGTTATATGAAGAGTAGGTTCCCTTTATTCCCTATAACTCCCTGCTATATAAATGTTTTCTTTTCTTTTTTCAATCTCCTATTTTCATTGCTTCTGGTTAGACAGTTGTGTCCCTCAAACGTTCACGGGAAAATAAGATTGGTTTTATGAAGTGTCATTTTCAAAACTGGTATTTTATGCAAGAAAACAGGTTATGCTGTTGAAAAGGATATTCGTCGTAATTCTAGAGGCAAATGTAGATGTGTGATATATTCAATATTTAATGGAAACCTCTGCTGTGCTGTGTGAGAGGCCTGACATCACGTGGCTGCTGCATGGCCCCGGCCCCTGTCATTAAAGTATAATTGCGTTGGGATTGACCAGCTGTGGACGGACGACGTGGTGTGTGTGTGTGTGAGTCCGTGGGATGGCTGGCTTTGCATTTCACCAGGCCATCGCCGATTAACCTGCACATCGTGTTTCTTTCTCTTTCGTAGGTGTGTCGTACGTGCATGTTTATTCCGTTCACCCGCAAAGTTAATGGCCTGGAAACCAGACCAATCAGCAAGCTCGTGTTTATGCGCTCTCACGCATGTGCCTGGTCCCCCTTCTTCCATTTGTCCAGAGACAGGTCAGGCGAATCCTGACCATTTATCTAAATGAATCTAGGACTGTTGCAGGTCTTCTTATGTTTAATATATTTTTACATGTAATTCCTTATCCATAAAATAATAATAATTATTTTTTTTTTTTATAAAGCAGTGTCATGGATACTGACACTATAATTAAAATGACAAAATATTAAAATCTCATTACAAGTGCCATTGTTGAATTGACAGTTAATTAAAGTTCAATAATAATAGAATTCATTATCATAATAATAACATGATTATAACATCAGGTTAGTGTTTACCTGTTTTGCGTGTGAGAACCTGATCACTGTCGCAGTTTGAGAGGAAAGAGACATTGTGCGTGTGTGTGTGTGTGTGTGTGCGCGTGAACACTAATAATACTCTTCCATAGCAGTGTGCGCACTTCTGCTTCCACAAAACTCCACACAGCCACAGTCCACGACGCCATGTAGTCACTCTCCCTATGACTACACCTGTGAGTCAACCCATTACACGCCCCCCCCCTTTCATCTTCTTATTATCCCCGGCACAGTGGGACCCATGTCCAGCCCATTTGCATACACCCTGCGTACGGTCCGTTCCATACGGGCAGTGAGGCAGGAATGTGAACCAGATCCAAGCATTTCCACGTGATTAATCCACGGGATGACTCATTCGTCACACGCACGCACGCACGCACACACACACACACACACACACACATAGGTGCGTGTGCACATCATTAAATACATAAAAGGAATATATGTATGTATTCATCCTTCGCACCCACGCGCGTTTCAGCGCTCACAGAGCTCCTGCCAGATGTCAAGCGCTTCTCGCGCACTTCCAATGCGGGCTGCGGCGTTTCAATCTTATTGAATCCGACTACACTTGGACTGAGCAGTTTGACACGCCGTCCGTTCAAAGGCTACCACCGAGTGCCAAAGCCTCGTCACGTGAGGGTCTCCCTGTTGAAGCGCACCCTGGTCTTTTTTGCGGCTTTCTGTCATTTCGTGTGGTTTGGAGGCCCGTACAGTAATTCCATATGTGTCAGCAAAGCGGGAATTCAAGTGTGGGTGATTGTAAAACATAATTGCCCAAACATAAAACCGCAACTTTTCCCTGAATGTGGATGGTGTGTTACTGGACGATGTGACACATGACATGTACCCCTGCCACTCCTCTTTTTTTCCACTTATTTCTTTCTTCACCCTCCTGTCATTTCGATTTTGTGAGAACGGAGAAGCATCTGTCTGGATCGTTTCCCAACACTGCACAGTAGCCGAGCGCGGCGCGGGACACACCCAGACGCGGCCTACACTGGGAAACACTAATCTATCTGCTAATAACACGTCAGCACAGGACTGAGACATTTGCATTGGAACATCATCATTATAAAATCATTCATATAAACAACCTCGGGTCCCCTGAGGGAAAAAAAACAAACATATGTTTAAATGCTCAGGCGTGTCCTACGATTGAGAAAAGCTTTCATTCATTTGTACGTGACAAACGTGTGTGTGTGCGTGCGCGTGTGTATATATGTACTTACAGGCCTCCGAGGGCCTGTAAAAGTGTCTTGCACGTCCAGGCATTTTTTTTTTCTCTGCCTGCAGTCCACTGCACTTTATCACTCGCAGCTCCTCCCGTTACAGCCCGGCCCCCCTCTCCGGGGGCCTCCTGGGGCCCCGCTGCCTAAATTGGTTTCAGCAGCGCCAGGAATCAGAGTCTCAGGCCCCTAACCTCTCGTTGGATTACACAGCTCCAATGCGAGGCCTTTGAAGTGGCTCGTAGCTTTTTCCTTCCTCACGCCACCCGATGAATCATCGACCCCCGTCCCTGCCCTCCGCCGACCCTCTGGTACTCTTACCCTCTCCTTCTTCTTTCTCGCCACTCCTCCTCCCCCTTTCCTCCTCTCCCTCCCTTAGACTTCCTCCCACTCCGCTTTCCTCTGGTCTTTCTTATTCGGCCCCGAAGGCATCTCTCCTGCCTCCATCTTTCTTCGCCCTCATTTAGCTTTTTCACTTCCTGTTTGTTCCACAAAATCCATTTCCTCTCCCTCTCGTTTGATCCACTTCTCGCAGCGTCATGCATTTCCGTATTTCGCTTCTTCTTCACCTAGTTTTTCTGTTCAACCACTCTCTCTTGTTCTCCGTCCCATTTACCTCCCCCTTCCCCCCTTTCTTCCCCCCTCCCCTTCCTCCGTTGGACTTTGTCCCCAGGGTTTTTTGCATGCCTCACACATTCCATTGCACTGACTGACTGTGTTTACACCGAGCGGCCTCCATTTGATGTGTTCATTAACCCTATTCTCTCTCCCTCCACGGAGAATAAATGAAAGTGAGAGTAAATGTCACGACACAAATCCAAAGTAGAAACAGAAGACGAAGGCTCCACGGCAACCGCCAGACAATAAAAGTGGGCCATGCTTACATTCCTGAAGCCCTTGACTATTTCTCCACTAATTTCCCTCCCGCGTGGTCATAGACATTTTTTTTCACGAACACGCTAGGAACGCTGGGAAAGCTAAGAGTTCAAATGGAATTCAAACACATTAGAGCACATTATGCCAGCGGAGGTCACAGAGTAAAGTCAAGAGCTGCCAAACTGTAATGGCACCCTTCATCATCTACCACCTGATCCCGCAAAGTGTACGGGGAGGCCCGGCCCAGATTCATTGATAAATAAACCGCCGCCAAGTGGATTCTTTTTTTAGCTCTCGCAGCCAGAGGACAATATGCAGCCACGTGAGCCATGTTTATTTTATTAAAGAGAGGAAAAGAGAGAGAGAGAGAGGAAAGACGGTGAGACAGGGAGACAAAGGAGAGCGAGGGAGGACTAAGGGGAGGCGGCATTAACAGCTGATCTATCATAAGGTCATCTTTTTCCGGCTCACGCACGTCACCTGCGCCGTGCTGGCGAAAGGACAGTCGACGCCTTCAAATGTCACTGTCTTCCACTCGTTATTGTGTAACGCCTGGCTCATCCGACCACGCACACACACACAAACACTTGTGTGTCTCGTAAAAACACAAGTGTAGGGCAAGGTGATGGCATGTACAATCTAAGCCCCGCCCAGTCCATTCCAGGTACTGCGTTGTGCTAGAATGCTCCCAGCGCTATTCTGTCACTCCTCTCCTCAATCCGTCCATATTAGGATGTCATTTCTCCACGCACGTGTGTGTGTGTGTGTGTGTGTGTGTGTCATCCTTTCCTGTGCTGTTGTTGTGTATTCACCTGTCAATCTGGCTTAATAATATCATCCGCAGGAATAATACTCCATTGTGGACAAGACTCTGATACACATTATGGCTAATCTGCTATTGTTCGTCAATGCCCATGTAGCCAACATGGCTGATTTATTTTGAAATCAAGCGTTTACGGGTTAAACAAAGACATGACCAATCAGGGGCTCCTCCGCGCTTTTACCCTCGTTCGCCTCCTGCTGCTGCCTCCCCTCAGTGAGTGATCCTCCACTGTAAATGTGAGCGCTTGTGCGTGTGTGTGCCGACACGTCTGTCATGTCAGGTCACAGTTAATTGGCAGCCGGATTATAAGGTGTTGCAAATGGATGCAAACACTTGTGCAGTGAATCATTTGGACTTTACTGGCACACACGCCGTCACTTCCAGGAAGGATCCGTAGCAGCACGCCCGCCTCTTCCACGGAGACGAAAAAAAAAAAAAAACAGCTACCATGGCTGCCAGTGGCTCTAGGAACTGCCCAACAAGGAGTTAACACCTCAGATGGGGAGACATGGCGGAGGGAGGAGTGGGAGGAGAGGCAAGAGGATGGTGTGAAGGAGAAAAAGGAGTGGCTGGCAGGCGCAAAAGGTGGTGAGCTCAGGCCTGTGGAATCAGGAACTGCTCTTTGCTCTTTACTCCGCAACGCCCCTGCACTACCGCCGCCGCAACGCCCACACCTCCACCCGCGCGCTCTCTGCTGCGCTCTGGTCGAGCTGGAATGCCGACTTTCACCCCCACCCACTACCCACGGTGTTTCTCACCCCTCCTTCCCCTCGGAGATTGAGGGAGCAGCGTCCCTCTGTTACAAGATCTGGCTCTGTGTGACCGGCGGGGTTTCCTGCGCATGGGAATCAGGCTTGCAAAAAAATGAGACTTCTAAATAAATGAAAATGTACCTTCTGTGCCGTCTCGGTGTACTTGAGCAGAAGCGCCCGATGTCTGACTAATAATATCTTTCCGAGCAGCAGAAGGAAAGTCTGATTCCACACAAGGCTCTATTAAAACCCACAGATTGAGCCGTGCAGACCTCAGTCTGATTCCTGGGTGGATCGCTTCTGCCTCTAGAGCCGGAGTTTGTTCTGTTAGAGACCAGGAAAAAAATATATATATTCAAACAGTCTCCGTTGGTACGGATTCCTGTAAAAAAAAAAAGAAGGAATTTGTATAAATCGGTGTCCGGGGAAAATTGTTTTGGAGTGGGCGTGCTGAATTTGAAAAAATATATATATATATATATTTTTTTTAGTTTCACATAAACTGCCGGCTGTTACTGGTCTTCCATGAACATGTTCGCCAGTCGAGCTATTGTAATATTTCCGATTCGTCCGATCTCTGGTATAGTTGAGGAAAGAGTGATAACGGATCTCGCGCCTGTCCGCTCCATTCAGCAGCGCCGGCGCTTAAACAAGCTAGGTCAAGTCAACCTTCCCCGGGAGTTCACTTCAGGCCTGGCTGGCCCCGAGAACTCGTCAACAATTTTGTCACTAGCTCTATCTTTGGTGATAATCGACCACACGCATTGTCTGCCTCCTGAATATGACTCACCAAACCCTACTCTCCATACTGTGAATAAAAGCCATGTTTCCTTTTTTTCTTTTTTTGTTGAACACTTGCATTTTGGTGGCCGCTGTTTCTGAAAAAAAAAAAATGGGTTAATCTGATAAGGTCTTTCATTTAAAAAAAAAAAACAACTAAACAAATACGATTCCTTGAGAACAAAAAAAAAAAAAAGTTCAAGGTCAAGGTTAGGTCAACAGCAGAGGAGAGGTTTTGGGGGGGTGGAGGGTGAAGAAAGAAAGAAATAAGGAGCGGCTGCTGGTACATCTGTCATCCAGGGACGGGACGGCTTTCTGCTTACCTGTGCAGCGTCAGCCCGGGTGGGGCGGCCGGGACATTTGTCACGGAGCTCGAGGAGTAAATAGTCAGGAAAACAAACCGCCATCTGTCTGGTGCCCATTGATTTTCCCATGAAAAGCAAATACATCCATTCTGTTTGCGGCCGCCTCCCCAACCCCCGGCCGCCCGTTGGGCGGAGCGCAGAGTGGAAGTTTACCTTTCCACATGGTGTTCCTTTGAGAGTCGTCATATACGACTGCACCTCTGGGGCCTCCCTTTCTGTGGGAGCCGGCGGCAGAGAAAAGAGGAACAAACAGGACGTGCTGGAGAACCCGGTGAGTCAGTGTGGGATAAGGAGAGCCGGCGGCTTTGACGAGGTAGGCAGATAACACGTTTTTTGTTTTTTTTTTTTCACAATGAACAATACAGAGAAGTCGTGATGTGTTCACCGTCGACCGGAAACGACAGAAATGACAGAGAGGGTCCCTCACCTCCTGCACTTCTGCGGCACCTCCGAAAAGGCAGGGATTTCCTTCTGAACGCGAAACGCACATACCTATTTACGTCTTCAATGTGTCACGCGTGTGTGTTCGGAGCTAAAGCATACCACAGAAAGAGCGAGATGCAGAGATTGATCCGGTGACGCTTGAGAAAGAGCTTTTAATGTCTCGTGTCACCACCACCACCTGCCTGCTCGTGTGAAATGCCTTCATGTTCCACCCACTGAGTTCCCAAATCTTCCATTCTGCCCCTGTACAGACGCTAATTCAACCACCGCGTCTAATCCCTAATGTAAAGACCTGATAAATTCCTTTCACCGCCGCCCTGTAAATGTTTATCATTAAATGTGGGGTATTCACCAAATTACCGCTACCAGGGGCGTAATGACTTTTGATTAGGTCTGGCTAAGGTTTGTGGGTAGATAACCTGACAAAGAGTGCCCAGGTGCTCTCCGTGTGTAATGCCCTCCCCGTTTTTTGGCTTGGATCGTTTTGGCATTTGGCAGCAGACACTTTAGATATACGGCTGACGAAACCAAAATGTCATCCCCCTCTCTGCACAACCGCTGGAGAGAGGGCCTTTTCATTTTGGGGGCGAGAATTTCCAAACAGCTCTAACCTTTCATCAACAATGCTGCCACTTTAGGCGGTGGAATTCCTAATTCTGCCAGAGGCGCACCAGGGCACCTGATAAGGTCCTCGGAGGAAAGTCTGTGGAAGGAGAGAAAAGGGGCCGGAGAGAGGCTGTGGCCTCTTGTTGACAAGGCTGTCACAAAACTAAATAAAACTAAATAGCGACGTCCCGTGTGGCAAACAGGTTTTCACTGTTGGGACGAAAACAACGCGTACTACTATTGTCTGGATCCCCGTGCGTGCATTAACGATGACGTCACCCGCGCGTCGCATGCGTGTCGCGCGATAATCTCGTGTGCATTTTCTCATGCGTGCACATGTGGGTGCATGTGTCCTTATGTGTCTGCCATTGTTTTCTTCCCATGCCCTTTTCTTGTGAATGTCAGACTCCACCTGTTCAGCCACCCCCCCCCCTTCCCCCTCCCCTCCCCCTCCTCTCAAATGGCCTCCTCCGCCTCGTGGGCCTGCATGATGTGTCATTAGATTCTCTCATGGGTCTACAGTGACCGTGACCACAGTCCAGAGTTGAAGACTCGTGTCTATTATTGCAGTATTACACATTTTTGTGTTTCATTCTTTCATTCCCCGTCTTTCCTTCAGCCACCCTCTCCTCCACATTCCCCATCGCTGCCTCTTACAGCCCCCTCCTTCACCTCCCTCTCTCCACATTCCTTGGTGAGTGGGTGGAAAGTTCAATGGGGATGTGGGATCCCAGAAGGGCAGGAGGAGGGGGGGTTCATGTGTGTGTGTGTGTGTGTGTGCGCAAAGCAGGGTCCTCTTGTCGGCCAATACAATCTTTTTCTGTGCACAGCCACAGCTCAGTGGTCACTGCACGGTGGTGTGAAAGCTTGTTAAGGTTAAAGGTCGAAAATAAATATATATATATATATATATATCATTCAAAGACTTTAGAATGATAAAAAGTGTGGGATTATGAGATGTCAACATTCAAGATAAATCTGTCCCCGTTTCCTTGTTTTAGTGTGACAGCTGAAATATTGGAATTGTTATGGTTCACCCTCATCCATTATTCAGTGCTGCTC
Organism: Colistium nudipinnis; assembly: GCA_016785305.1. Classification (NCBI taxonomy): domain Eukaryota; kingdom Metazoa; phylum Chordata; class Actinopteri; order Pleuronectiformes; family Rhombosoleidae; genus Colistium; species Colistium nudipinnis. Next base: position 55,874 of record JAFBJU010000103.1, on the reverse strand, counting down.
TCCCACCTCAGAATGGATTACAGAGACGCCAGACTGAGGACACTCAATGAGAGATGGACCTCTGCTGGATGCGTCTTAACACTGCAATCCACCTCTGATCCGCAGAAGAGTGCCAATGTGTACCCTGGCAGTAATATTAGCCTGGATTTTGATTCAAATGCAGCATTAACACTGGACTTTGATCAAGGAGGATTTAGCTGACGATTTAGAAGTCATTCAAAAAGAGTCCGCTGCGGTTTGGCCATCAAAACACTTTGTTGTTTGTTGGGTGAGTAGTAAATGAAAGGAAGGGTAGGGCAGCCTGGGCAAGTCATTTCCAGCACGTTGCATAATGTTCCCGAAAGGACAAACCCACCACTAAGTCAGTGGCATTCCTCCAGCTCCCGTCACGGTGTTTATCTCTGGCTCTGCCTTATCTTTGTTGTGCTGCGAGCAAACAAAACTGGTTATGGAAGCCTCGCTGGTCCGTGGGCTGATGGCGTGGGAGACACACAGGAAGTGGTGGGCGACCGGCAAACTGTATTTCCCCTTCCCGTCTATGTCCTCCCCGCCTGCCTGCCGGCCGGCCCTTTTGGCTATTAATGTAAATCTGAGCTGCCCACCACACACCCACATAGCCACCGGGAGCCGGTGTGCGCCGAGAAATCACAGACGTACGGTTGCAGACGCACAACAATGTCTACGCAGAGGTTGTATCGGTGTAAATATTTAGCAGCCACACAAGCAGGCAGCAAAGTAGGCTGCACAGAGAGCCCCGGTACAGTATCTGCTCGTAGAATCCATTAGTCCTCTCCCTGGTCCCTGGCTGGCACACACACGCACACACACACACACACACAACAGACAGCAGGGTGCAGTTAAATAGGTGTCCATCACTCTGTCATAATATCTATGGCAGCCAAGGACGGGGCGACGTACACTGTGCATGCACAGGAGGAGGAATACCTGCAGAGTGCTAACAAGCTTCCCCATTCTTGAAGGCTCTGCACCTGCCCTTGCACACACACACACACACACACACCTTCAAAATTTTCCATTGCAGTTCACTGCGAAGGAAATTATATTTCACTTCCGTGTGCTATATATTTTTTTCCTCCCGTCCTCAGTAGGCCTGATGTCTTTTTTTTTTTTTGTGGCCTCAAAAGTGGGCTGACAAATGTGGCACTTCAGCTCTGCACTCCCCATCTCTCCATTAGTTTCCTTTCTCTTGGTTCAATTAACCACTTGCACAGCCTACACACACACACACACACACACACACCCTCCGGTCATCCAGCTCATCTGTGAGAACAGAGAGGAGAACACAAACTGGCATGAATCACGACGGAACACATGCAGCCCAAATAGCAAACCAAGGGAGGTGTTGCATTTAAGCAGGACACAGACTATTTATAATGGCCTGGGCGTACACGTTCTCATTATAGGCCACGGAGGACGCTGACAACGGACGGGCAGATGAGGGGGTAGTGACTCCCTTTAAATGTCACCATGGCTGCGTCCTCTTCTCCCCGGGCCGTTCCTGTGGTCGTCCATTTGAACACAATATTTAGAGCGGGGTGAGTGAACTGGAACGCAGTGGAAGTCAAGACAATGAGTTGCTGATGAAGGGGGCACAGACACTTGGTCACCACGTAATAACATTGATTAAATCACCTTTTTTTTTTTTTTTACTCTATTTTAGATTTAGATTTAGACTTTGGCTTAAATCGGTGGCGCCGATTTAAATACCAAACATGCACCATTCCACGATTAGCGATTACGTTCTGATAACAACATACACACGGCAACAAAGCGCGTCTCCTGCGCAGACCTCTGCCTAATGCGTTTGTTAGAGTCTCATTAGTGTAACAAGTCGCTGGAAAATAAATAAACATAATTATCATATCAAATACATCGGCTGTTGGGGGGGAAGGGGGGGTGGATTCATTTGACAAACACTTTGTTCTTCTGTTTTCTTTTGGCTTATTCTCCCTCTCCCCCACACGCCAATCATGCTGAGTGCATCACATCAGGGCTGAGTTGGGGAGCGGAGGCTCATCTGCCTTTGGAAAACTCCAATGTGTGTCTGCATGAAGGGAAAACAAACTGTGCACCCCCACCCCCCCCAAAAAAATCTAAAAATCCCCACATGGCTCGTAACCTCAAATCAGGTGAGAGGGCTTTAAAAGCAATCAGCACCTGCACAATTACATGCAGTGATTTGATTAGGTATTGATTGAGTGAAGCCCGAGACCTGACTAGAATCTGCAGACATTTCAGATCCACACGGGCCTGTGCGACACGATGACAAAATAAAAAACAACAACAACATGAAAACACAGCGCGATGGCAGAGGAAACAAGTAGCCTTTCTCTCCTCTGTTCCACTGAAAGAAGGAGAGGACAAGAAAGGAGGAGGAGGGGGAGGAGGAGGAGGTTTCATTATCAGCCAACACGTATGCTCATGCCGCACGGCTTTACCCCGACCGGCCGTTGTCATGGTAGCAACTTGTCATGTCTTCTGCGTCTCACCTTGAATGGATGGAGCCCTGCAGGACCATGTGCCCTCCCCCCCCGGAAGCACGCACGGGGTGGGGGAGGGGGGGGGGGTGCATGGTGCGTCAGTCCTACGAGCAGCTGGGGACACACCCACAGCAACCTGCATCACCGTGTGTGTGTGTGTGTGTGTGTGTGTGTGTTAATGGGGATGTATCTGCTGTTCCTAGGAGATGGCATGCAAAGCTGGCTTCCTCAGGACCGTGTTGTCACCACTGGGGCGGGAGCGGCATCGGTCGACCATCTGCTCTGTCGTCTGGAAAAAACTGCACTTCAGTTGGCGGCCGGCCAAGCACGAGCGCCCCCCCCCCTACACATCTCCCCCCCATCAAGGAGCTCCTTCAGCTTCGTTTGGTTTTAGATCCAATCACAAGTCTGGGATCAGCAGATGCAACATCTGTGCGACATGCTCAATGTTGCAGCTAAAATGACCTGGGGAGAAAAAAAAAAAAGCCACCATGCCTGATGATTTTGTGAATCGGAACTAAGTAGTCGCTGGTTTCATAGGTTTTACATTTAAAGAAAAAAAAGACATACGCTGTGTTTTATGGGCTGAGAGGTAGTTGCCTGAACAATTTTCTCCATCACTGCATTCTCTAATATCCAAAGAGTTGGACGTCTTTCCTGCGTGGCTCTCCACTGTTTCTTGAATAGAACCAAGATAGCTTTGTGTGTATGTGTAGGTGTGCACATGCCTGTCTACAAGTTGGAGTGTGCCGAGGGGAGAGGAGAGGAGAGGAGAGGAGAGGAGAGGAGGAGAGGCCTGGCCGGTTGCCATGGCAACGGCTTTTTATTTTGTGCGTCCACAACGGGTAAGATAGATAGATAGATAGTCACTTTGTCTGCAACTCTTGAAAAAGAATGTGTCAAGTGAAATCAAAATAAAAGAAACTAAATCCAGATGAGGAAAGTGTTCCAGGGCCTGCTAGTGAAACCTCCCCACGCTGCCCTCATTTAGTTACCACGCGAATCTGACGCCCACCTTTGGGGGCCGAGTCGGGCGTTGTGCATCTGCAACAAACACCAATGAGCCTTGCGAAAGGCTCAACGTTTTTTCCGCACACAGAAAGCAGCACGCAGTCGCACGCCATTGACGAAGAAGCGTGCACGTGTTCACTCGCGGGAAGGCCCCCAGGAGAGCCAAATGTGTTGTGGCCGAACCTCTTCCGTCTCAGACGATACAAATGTAGAAAAAGAGTTTTTCGACAACTCACTCGTTCCGTCTATCAAGTAACTTATATTGTTGCTGAAAATGTTTTTTTTTTTCGTCCCTCCGGCGGTTGGGTGCGGAGCCACGTGAATCCGCCGCCCACCTTGGGGAATGGGAGTCATCCGGCCTATAGGCCGAGGTCACGGCCACTGTTCATGTGCAGAATACGCAGGTGACACAGAGCTATCCGCTCACACACACACACACACACACACACACACACACACACACACAAAAACAAACACACGGCCATGCACAATGTCTACAGTGGCATTCACTCCTCAGCGCGGGTTTATTCTCTCAACAACGCACACACGCACACACACACACACAAATGACTCACCTCCTCCACCTGGAGTAGAGCCAAGCCTTTCTCGCCTTCTCCCCCTTCATCTGTGTGAGCCCTTCACTTCACTCACTCCAGCTCCACTATGGAAGCATTTCAATCATTCAAATTAGCCGTAATCACAGCCAAAGGCACCGAGTGGGAATGGCGGCGCGTCACTCTCCATACTCGAGAACACTTGATGCATTGATTTCATATTGAGCATGCTGTGGATTCAAAAAAAAAAGAAAAAAAAGGGAATAAATAAGCCATCCGGGGGCCGAGCCTCGTCTGCGGCGCATGCTGCCGAGACAAAGGAGGAGAGGCCCCGGCTTCGGTGCCGAGCCTCCTTTCGGTCTTGGGCTCTGACATGCGAGACGCCGTGCATCCGCGGCACCAGCTGCGGCCTCGGCGTAATGACACAAATTATTGGCTCGTTAATGGGCAGCTTAGCCCTGAGTGTTCGGCCTGCAAAGCCATTCCGGAGGAGAGGGGGACCACGGGATCAATCTCTGCCTCCTCGGACGTGCCGTAAAACAGGGGACGCATCCAAAGGACATCTTATCCACCTCTCTCTCTCTCTCCCTCTCTCTCTATCTCTCTCTCTCTCTAATCCATACCGGCCCCTGGAGACTCATATTAGGAGACTCCTACACACGCCCCTCCTACACCTTCTCTCTCCCCCCAAACACCACCCTCACAGCCACTATCTGTCCACCTCCACAGTCGGCCTGTGGACAAACCCGGAATAACAATGTGATCTTCTCTCTTAAAGGCGCAGCTTTTCTCTTCATTATCTCTCAGCCTCCCTGCACAACACCGATTTATAGGTAGAATGAAGGAAAATCAGCTTCTCACACCCTTGTGTGTGTGTGTGTATATATACTGTATAATTGTTGTCTACAGAACCTTTGTTGATTTGTGATTTGTGGTAGACATGGGCCTAAATGAAGAATCGTTGAAGAAAAACAAAGCAGGCGTCGCAGTCACATCACGCCACCGGATCAAAACACAAAGCCTCTGCAAAGCTGCGGCTCCGGAATAGCAATCAACATCAAACACAGAGTCAAGTGTGGGACACGGCACTTGTAGGCCGCAGTCAATGAAGCTCTCAGAGGAGGTGCATAAAAAAAATAAATAAATGGGCCTTCTGTCATAGCAATTAAAGTGACACAAGTACATCATTAGGCAAAAACAGAAAGAAAAACATATGTCGACAACAACAAAAAAATGCTCAGGCAGATAGCTCAGCAGGTCTGTTTCGCAGGATCTCACCTGACTAGCGTTTTCGGAGAAACTCGCCACAGTGGAAAACTGTGGTGTTGTACAGGAAGTCACTTGTGTGTAGGAGGTGCCGAGGGTAGTTCAGAAGTCAAAGTGATTACTGCAGCAGTATCTATCTCTATTTTTAACAGGACCGAGGTATCAACTTTGTATATCTCAATTGCCGACATAAAGTGCACTTGGTCAAGAGACAGTACGACGATATCATTATAATTTTAGTAAATAATCAAGCATTACGCTTTTCCTAAATTGTCCTATATTTTCTTTTATAACTAGCTACTCATTCCAACCTGTCATTCTATACTTCCGATTTACACATTTCAATGCCATGTTCCATACAGCACATTATTGATGTGTTATCTTTCAGTATTAGCCCATGTCTTGGCTAAGCTTGCTTAAAGGGTCCAGCGAGGGATTATGAAACGGTTTAGTGACGCCCTCTAGTGGATCCAGGGGGAAAAGCATCACTCGCTTCAAGCCTCTTTAGCAGAGGCCTAACAACCAGGGGTGTTTTCAAGACACTCTGGGAGCCCCAGGCAAAAAACAGTCGCTTTTCAAAGCGTGCAAGTAGCATGGGGGCCCCTATAAGGGGGTTCCTGGCGGGTCATTGCAGTTTTCTACATTGCAAGACATTTAAGGGGGTTTCAGGTTGTTGCTGTGTAAACTGCCATCTTTGGGGGCCCCCTGCCAGCTCGGGGCCTGAGGCAATTGCCTAGTTTGCCTGCCCTGTTGCAACGTCTCTGGCTCTGTGAGGTTTCGAGCTCATTTATAAGAAGCCGCTCAAACATTTTCTTGTTGCATCACGACAGTTTGAGCACAAGGAGGCAGTGTAGTGCTTCTTATATTGATGTCACCTGTGCTGGAGCAGAAAAGTGTTGTACTATATATATATGCATATATTTTCTTTTGCATCAAAACTTTCCAAAGAACTTGGTGAACTACTTGGTATCTTCCATGTCAAGCATATTTTATTCAGTTTTAAAACAAACACACTTGGAGACAGCGGTGTTGCCAGCCTTTCAATGATCAGCGTATATAATCTGCAGCATTATGCCAAAAAAAGAAATCACATATGTTGGGTTCAGGTCAATCGAGTTTTGCCTGCATTGGAGCTTTTTCTCATGCATCATATATAACAGATACGATCCAAGAGATGTATTTTGGTATCTTGGTATAGATGTCACTTCCATTGAAATGAGTGGACACCACCCCGTATGCCTTTCCATCTTCACAGACCAGTGGACCACCAGAGTCTCCCTGTAGGTACAGAAACACTAAGGATCACTTCTTTAAGAGTGAATTAATAATAAACATATCATATATTATCATTATCATACCTTTGCCGGTCCGGTCTGACCCCCAGAGCAGTAGGATGTGTCCCTCACACAGCACCTTTTGAGTGTTACGTTGGCTTCCCTGAGTATGGAAGAAAGGTGTTTGCTGTGTTCAGTTCTTCCCCAGCCGGAGACGCTACAGTTTTTTGGAGGATAGTCCTTCTCTTTGAATGCGAAATCAATGGGTCTCACAGTGTCACTGAAAATTGCCTTTGGGCTTATCTTTAGAGACAGGGACAGAGATCAGAAAAAGACAATCGTGAAGCCAACATATCCATTTAAACCAATCCAGTGTACACAGTGAATGCATATGGCTTCCTTTCCCTTCATCTTTCTAGCGGTAAGCATTTTCTTACCTTGAGAAGCATGATGTCATTTTTATAGTTTTTGACGTTGAAGTCATAATGAGGAGTCATTTGTTGGACATAGCTTGTCTGCCCGCCATTAGGATTACGGGCATTGTGAACTCCGAGGCTGACTTTGAACTCCCTGAAATGACAACATTTAATGTAGAAAAGTTCTCTGATTAGATCCCTGGACTCCCAGTATCTCAATGTCAAGTGTGTTATACCGACCTGGCTTGGCAGTGGGCAGCCGTCATTACCCAATCCTGTGTCACAAGGAAACCACCACAGTATGCGATGGTGCCGTCCGACATGTGCCGTTCCAGGAACACCATGTACGGCCTGCTATGTGCGACGGCCTCGTCGCCACCTATGATTTCCCCCGTATGAACTGCAGAAAATGAAGAAAAATTAAGACATGAACGTCGATCTGAGAAAAAAAATCTAAATCAACGTATTTAACCATTTTTTGCAAATGCAAAAAATTCTGTTTAACGTACCTGTGCCATTAAGAGTCAGTGCGACGAGCAATATGACCAGTTGACAGTGGCCTAACATGGCGAGATGGCAGCGCAGGAGAACGGCTGCACAAAGGGTCCAACACCAGCATGAAAGTCTGATTTTATACGATTGCTTGTATCAGAGAGGAAAGGAAATGATGACAATGCGCTCTGTGGTTGTGCACATATTTGATAAGGACACCACCCAGAGTATGAGCACATTTCAATGTGTTTTCGTCTTGAAGAAAGCAGAATCTGCAGAATCTGCACATGAAGCGTCAGTACACAACATGCCATGTAATATTACATTTGAGCGCTCATAAAAAAGATTAAAAAAACATTGTGCAAAGGTGGAGCCATGACACAATTGATTCCATTTTTTAAAGAACTTTTCAACCTTTTTTGTCCTGACCTCACTCTGTATCGCAGATATCTGGCCAGGGTTGACATTTCCACGGATTTTGATGTCGTATGGTGCAAGTCTGAGGGTAGATCAGACCAGCGGTGATCCCTGACACAAGCGGTCAGAATTATGATGTCTCCTGTGGTAGAGCTTTTGAAGGTCCCCCGATGGTATTCCATATTCAAAGCTGCGGCTTTCTCCGAGGAGCCTCGCTGTCTGTCACGCGGCCCCAAAGGTAACATTATTCTGATGTTATCGCGTCAGGAGACGGCGTATAAAAATATGTTTTTTTTGAAAGTGCGGTCGGTGGATCTCGGAGTGAAATGTGACCCCCGAGCCACCGGAGGAACGCAGAAGTCATTACGCTTCTGTTGAGTTGTCACGCGGCATTTTTTCTAAACCAGCCTCATGATAAAAGTCCATTTCAGTCCGTTTTTTTTTTATCTTTTTAGCCACTCAAATAAAGAGCCAAGTCCATAGCTTGCAAAATGCTCATTCTTTTCAGCTTTAGCCAACAGAAATAAAGGGCATTGAGCTTGCTGTCACATGAGCAACCCACTGAGAGATAAATGATGCAATCAAAACAACGACGTTGGATTAAACATGTGACAGGAGCAAGTCGAGAGATTTGAATTCAGCAGCTGCTTTATAACACATTGTTATGTTATAAACATAACATTTTTTTCCCCCCCTCGGGGTAATCAAGCCAAGAAGTATTTAGCTGACCAGAGAGCATATACGTCTGCAGCATCGCTTTCCCAGTCTAGACTCCCACGTGTCCAAAATGTCTACATCTGAGGCGCAAACCCAATGTTTTTGTATGATGCACAGTGCAGCTTTGTTATGTGTTAAAGAAGGAGGGGAAGGAGAAGGAGAGGAGGAGGAGAAGGATGAGGAGGGAAAGAATGAACAGGTTTTTTTGGGGGGGGGGGGGGAGCTGCTGAGCTGCTGGAGTCCAGGGCATTAATGGGAATAACAGCAGGAGATGCAGGGAGGAATCTGCTGGTGTAGAACAGGGTGCTCAGCGTTAGCCCATCGCTTTTTATGGGGACCTCGAGGCCGACTGGTTTAGCCATTGGTCACAGCCACAAGTGCTATAACAGGCGGAATAAAAAAGGGAAAAAAAACACCAATCACTGTTTATTAAGAAGAAAGGAAAATGACAACAGTAAAAGCCGACAGACACAGAAACGAACATTCCTCCAAGTCAGTCACCACAGATCACGTAAATCACATATGGGAGCGGAGGGTTTACGGCCCCCCGATCGTGCTGATGCGGGCATCACCTGTACTCCTACAAATGAGCAGTTTTAAAATAATTAAACGTTTTTAACTCACCCACAACTGCTCCCGCTGACATCATATTAGACAGATATGTATAGTATAGTATGGAAGGGTATATAGTGGAGTAGATCATATAGAGGTGGGTATTACATGTTGCTCTGTGCGTGTGTGCTTGCGGGCGGGCGTGTGTGTGTGTGTGTGTGTGTGTTGTTGCCCTGCATGGTGGAGGAGGAACACTTGTTGCCCACAAGAAAGTTACAGGACAAGTCTGGATTCTGGGACGACGTCACCACTGTCAGGAGACAGGAGACTGTTCCCAGACAAGAGTAAGACAGCAGCTTTTCCCAAGTGTACACACACACACACACACACACACACAAATGCATACTGCTTCTTAGCTCTTGAGCTTTAGCTCAGACAGTAAAGCTCACAAGAAAGTTCAGAATTTCTTCCACAAAAAGCAACATTTGATCTGTTCATTCACACGGTCGCTCCTCAGTGGACGGTGCGGACTTCTATCAGTCCCCCCCCCACCCCTTTGAGCGGTAAACTTCAGGAGCACAGAAGCGAGCGTCATTCGAAGGCACTCTTCATTCACTCTGCAGGGAAACAGAAACAACAGAGACACAGAGACATGACGCAACCAGTGATGAAGATTTCTCATCCTAAGGAGGTTGAACCTATAGCTCTGTTTTTTTTTTTTTTTCTTTGCTGACATATGTGTATGCGTTTATCACTTTGATTTTTTCCTCAATACGAGCTGAAACCAATCACCAAAGGCTCCATCACGGCGAGTTATGGGTCAACATTAACGCATATCCAGAGCCAACCTCAAAAACGGTGGAGAATATCTAATGGTTTAAAATCAGAGAGCGTCTGGCTCTCGCTTCAACATGTAAACTCGAGCATTCATTGGAAGGTTTTTTTTTTTTCTGAGCTGTATCACAGCTGCTGCTCAGATAGACGGAGAGAGAAGAGAAATCAGAAAAGCCTTCTCAGGTGCACCTGCGATTTCGATGAAAAGATTTTTATTCCAAGTCTGACTGTTTATACCCAATTAAGGTGAGATATGCGCTCCTCATACTAAATTTGACACTCCGAAAAGGAAAAAAAATCCAACTGGATTGATGTAGAAATGAACAATCATTTTATTTTGCCGGGAGATGATAGGACTCAGCATACTGAACTGTCGCAAAATGTATTTTAATCAAGTTGAGTATTTTAACTTACACTTGTTTTACCAATTTTATCTTAACCCGACCGTGTGGGTTTCCTCGCTGTCCCTCAAGAAAAGCCCGGAGCGTGTTTGACTTCAACGGCGCAAGTCAATATGGCCAGAGAGCGGTTTTGATAGCAGACACGTCAGTTTGGCATAAATATTCCATAAATGTTTTTTTTCTTCCACAATCTCCATGGCAAAAATATAAAAACAACAAAATAAAAACAAAAAACAGTCTCATGTTCACGATCCTTAAAGGGAAGCCATGTGTGTATGTGTGTTGGACACGTTTGGTGAAGAAAAGGAATTTAAGAAATTTCCCTTTCCCACTACAGACACACACACACACACACACACACACTCGTTCTCTGACCTGACGCAAAATTTCACAACCAGTCCTCGCGCACACGGCAGATAAGATCATACAATTCCACCCCATGCGATCTCATGATGATTTATTTCCCTACAGCTTGTTTGACAGATTTTTGTCAAGCATGTCGAGACTCCCGAGCAGCGTGTCTTTAGCACTTTGCAATAAGTCATTGCGTTGTTTGTTTTCCACTAATGCGTGGAACCATTTTTTGTGCCTTTCTGGCCACAAACAAATGAGCTCAGGGCTACAACCCTTGCCCGAATGCACTTTTGTTCACGTTTCACAGCAGTTGTGTATGCACCGAGTCACGATATTGGCCTAAACAATGAAAACGTGAAGGGGCAGGCGGCGAAATGACGCTACGCAATTACTGCCGAGGGCTAAAAGTTGTTCTCCCAGCTTCTACTCACGCAAAAGTGCGTGAGGGGAAAAAAACAAAAAAAGTAGACACAAAAGAGACAAATCATTCGACTGGGCCTTGAATGACATAAATTGTGTCAGCTGCATGGGTGTTTTTCTAGTCTGCTCGCTCCTTTTGCAATCCAAAAAACATATGGTGACTTAGACATGGGATTCGTATTTAGAAGTATCGGATTTAAACCCCCATAATAGGAGAACGGGAATTTTTTTCATTTTTTTTTTTTTCCTTCCGTTGAAGCTTTTCCAACTGAATAGTTAGACCTCATTTTTTGGCCAGAAAAGTGATACTGGTAGCTAAAAGCTTTCATGTCTTAAGTTGTGCGATTCATCAAGCCTTTGAAGAGGACTTGTCAAAAAAACAAGGAAGCGGTTTTGAGAGCCACGCGTGACGGCCAAAGTAAATAGCATGTTCTCATTGGATGTTGCTCTATTTTAATGAAGTCCCTCGCTCTGAAATAGGAATACAGAGTTAGCAAATATGATGAATATAACATTTCCCACATTCCCCGAGATAACAGACGTCTGCCCAATACCTGCTCCCCGATAGTAACTACTGTTTTTGCCTTTCAAGCTTTTTCCCAAGTGCAGTGGAAGATTTTCCACTCGACACATTGGTCTTGAAACAATAGGTCTATGTTTTCAGACAAAGAGGTCAGTAAAAGTTTTAAATGTTTATTTGCTGTTTTTAGTTGATTGCATTTTCCTCCTATAACAAGCTATTGCGTGAATATGAACTCCATGCGTTGCTAAAAGGCTCTTTTTCCATGCGCCTTTTTTCATTTTAACAATCGACTGAATTTGAACAAGACCATATATTTGGCTTGGCGACAGAATGACGTTCTAACGAGCTCCAAAATCTTCATTTAAGCATTATCATCGGCCTGTCATCCAAGTAGAAGATATAATAAAAAAATCATAATGAAGTATTTACGGTGACTTTTTGCAGGGACTTTTTTCAAAAGTGTGTGATCAGGAAAAAAATCAAGATTTTTTCTAAAATCGTTGTTCAGCTGGTTTACCTTCCACAGAAGGTTCATGTTTTACTCTTTTTAATGTTTTACGCGAAACAATTCCGATGAGCCGTGTCTGCGTTGACACGATTTAAATAAATCCAAAGCATGACCGGGCATTTCAGACAATGAATGTCCCGGCGAAGATTACTGCAAAGACCGCATGCAAATAAATGCCCAGACGTACCCGCCATACTTTTGCCGTGTCTCCTGTTCACTCTTCGTCCGCGATCCAATGCTGTGACCGCATGGTGCGTCCATGAAAGAAAAACGTGTCGGTCAAACAGCATGGAAACAAAAACAGACCTGTGAGCGGTTGCTGTATAGGTTTTCACTGGCGGTGCAGGGGAGCTCCGTAAGAAACCATCGAGCCCCAACACACGGTCCATCAGCCCCCTTTTTCATGGAGGGCAACTCGGGGTCAGAGGTAATTAAAAGGAATGGTAAGCTGATATTTACACATTCCCACTAGCACAGCGAAGCTGAGGGGGAAATGATGGAAGCGCCAGATGTAGTTGTTAGTTTGGTCTGACAGCGTTCTGCTGGATCGGGGTATTGTCCATATTTCAGTTTTCTTTTTCATGGTGGACTGTGAGCAGATTTTTTTTTTTTTTTTCTGCAGTGAAGAGAGATAAAAAAAAAAAGGGAAAAAAAAAGTTACTGTGAGTGTATAGGAACAGGATGACAGTTTCTCTTTTAGCTGTACCATCCATCCTGGCTCTCCTTGCTCAGTGACAGACAGACAGTGACATTAACAACACACCCATTCGATGTTTTTCTTTTTCACAAGAATGATGCATGAATTCCAAGTAGAATAAACCTACCCGCCATACTGGATTTGTGTGTCTCGGGGATACAAATCAGGCCACGCTCTCCAAATGTCGCTCGCTCCACCCAAGGCATTTTTGTATTTTTTACAACGTACAATCATGTTTGGGTTTTTTTGTGTGTGCGAAACAGCTATAGCCTACGCGGAAAGCATTATATTAGGCCAAGCGTCTCGGCGCTGGACTCCCCGAGGTTCACTTTTACACAGGAAACCTTGAATATACTGGTCCCACCGGATGGAAAGGGACACTGGTATTCTGGGTATTTGGCAGCGGGGTGGGGGAAGAAGGAAAGGCAGGTATTCCGAGGTATTTGGCTTCACGGTGGACAGACGGGAGGAGGGCACCGGTGAGAACAATATCTTCACAGTGGCCTGCCTCGGGGTGGAAGAACAGTCGGACGGTCTGTGTTTGCCATTATAGGAGATTTTTGGATGGCGAAAACAGACGAGCACTTGTTATCTGATGATTCCCGACAGCTGTGATCCAACCGGCGCGTTTGTGCGTGGGCCGTGTCTTCTTTCTCTCCTGTGTCGCTTTGATAACGAAAATGGAAGGCGGCAAATTCAGACCACCCTTGCTACCCACAAACGCGGCTGTCTTCAGCTTCCGTTCGACCAAAGGTGAAAGAATTGTTTCCAAGGTTTCCATAAATAACATTCTAACGAGCCTCTGCGCATCGTCAGACCTTCGCCGTCGCCATCTGCTGAAAGTTATGTCGGAGGCATTTAATTGCTGAACTTTGAATAATTTCTTCCAGCTTCGTGCCAGAATAACTTATTTTAGTTTTTGCTCTGCCGTGCTGCAGCACATTAAAGCCGGCCTTTTTTATGCTTTTTGATTTAGTAGTGGCTTGCATGATATCGACATTCCGGTCACCCACTCGCGGCTGCAATATATCAATGTCACACCTGCTGTTTACTGAACGGGCTCTGACTCCATGTGGCTTGCTACATCCAAAGCCCTTCGAGAAAACAAGGAACGACTCAGGAATGGATGCGAGGCGGCACCACATGGTAAAGATGAAGCTTTAGCCGATGGAGAGACCCACGTCGGGATTGGGACGCCTGAGGGGATGGGGAGGACTGTTCCAGCTGGTATCCCATTCCCATTTTTCCCAAAACCAGGAAGCACTCGGACAGAGACTGCCAACAAAGGGGCTGGTGTTTGTCCTGGTGGGTTGATAAGGAACGAGGAGCCAGCAAAGGGGGACAACAGGCAATTGGCGATGGAAGTTGGAAAAGGTGTGCGGATGGAACGATGGAAAGAAAGAGTCGATTAATCCTGGCTTCCACAGATTTCCAGATATGCTTTTAACACGATTATAACATAATGACATTATATGACTTCCAGTATGCACATTGAGATCTGTATCACTCTGTCCAGCTCACGTCAAATTGTCCTTTTAGTTTCTACCAAGTCCAAAAACAACTACATACAGAAGAAAAATGAGATGATAGCCATCCACGGCACAGTGTTATATTCTTTACTTGGTTTCAACTTCAATCCATCTTGAAGTTGGCTTCTTGAATAACTTGGCGGCTAATAAGAGGATCTCTTCCCACGTGTATAATATTATATCTGGCCATGTAGTTGGACGTTGCTAGCATGACGTTCACACTTTTGGTCAAAAATGCGGAGCTCAATCTGTCCTAAATACATTTTGGTTTCATTTACACAAGGTCATTCGAGGGTTGGCGCTCCACCCAATCATAATCGGGCCGCCCCAGATGCATTTAGTGCCCGGCGTGATGGTGATAAAAATCTGACGGCGTCTGTTGCGCAGCGTCAAGGCAGATCTGGGGACATGGAGGGCGAGACAAAGGCGAGATGCAACAGAGTTGCAGATCAAGACAAGCGATGTCGCGCTAAACAGGAAGTGAGAGAAAGAAAAACAAAATAGGAATTTGTACGGAACAAAAATACCCAGCTCATATGAGAGCATTCGTTGATGAACATTAATCCCTGTCAAATTAACCAAGGCAAGTACAAATGCAGAAACATGTTGTTTCTGTCTTGGTTCATTCATATGTCTATGTCATATATATATATATATATATATATATATATATAACGTTATGCATATTACATTCTGCTGCGTGTGCCCCTTTATTCTCCATCTCCAGGATCTGTTGCTTTCTCTGGAAAGGAACGTTTCACCTCGTACGTCTTTGGTTTCACATGCTCAGAGGATGAACAACAACCTGTTTGGCCACAATGATGATTCACGTCTCAAAGGTCTGGCGCTCGGGAGCCGCCTCGGTGCGATATTCCTTTCCAAGGTCTCCTAGTTTTCATGTTGAAACGTCTCTCATGACCTGGCAAAACCAAACGTGAAATAAGGCTGGATACGGCTGTGGTGAGATACAGCGATGTTGTAACAGTCAAGAAAACCATCACGAATGAATCATAGTGGAAATGCAAAAAAAGTGGTGATTTATCATATATAATCACATCTGACAAAGAATGTCTGTAACCGATTGCTGTTTTGGGATATTAAATATATATATATATATGATATAAAAAAGAAAACTATAACAAGCTCAAAACTTCAACCGAATAAATGAACTTCCTACCCTCGACACAGCGTGCTTTAGCTGCAGGAGATCCTTCTTGTGGAAAAGAAGAGCAGATTGAGAGATTGGTCTTTGGATCGAAAGGGACTTTAACTCATGAGAATTTAAAAAAAGATGGAAATTTTAAACCAAATTAGAACAGGTTAAGATTCCAAAAAGAATTACACTCGAGCTCGGATGAAAAATCGATCTTTTTGCTCGATTTTTTTTTTTTTTATACCATCCACATTTGCCAAAGTCGTTGAGGTGTTTTTCCTTCATTTCTTCCTTTTTCTTTGTTTCACATTTATTTTCCAAACCTCTCAGACAAGTTCAATTCAAAAAAAAAAAAAAAAAAAAAAAAAGGTGAGAGATATGACATTTCTGCTGCTGCTGCAGTTATCTATGATTCGATATGAGAGCCAAACAAAACCCAGCTCAAGACAGAAACCTTGGTCCAATGCTCTTGCATCTTGTTTTCAATCCACAGGAAGTGTTGATTGATATCACAGGCCACTTCCTGTGCATGAGGTGTTACCTCTCAGACAAGTTCAATTCAAAAAAAAAAAAAAAAAAAAAGGTGAGAGATATGACATTTCTGCTGCTGCTGCAGTTATCTATGATTCGATATGAGAGCCAAACAAAACACAGCTTAAGACAGAAACCTTGGTCCAATGCTTTTGCATCTTGTTTTCAATCCACAGGAAGTGTTGATTGATATCACAGGCCACTTCCTGTGCATGAGGTGTTGAGAAGCTGAATATAACACCTTCCTATTTCTCTCAGACGTTGGAGGCTCATTTTTAAATACTCTCGATATATTCCGAGGGCCGAATGACTGGATATCATAGAGCTATTGAATCAATCTCTGGCCCTTTTGGCCCTCAAGATACGAGACTGGAAAGACACTCAGCAACTCATCAAGCGTTTTCCACTGTGAACTCAAAGTCGCTCCCACTCAAAGGAAAGTCTCATGGAGGATTCCCTGGGCAACGCGCGGGTTATTCCGACCAGGTAGCTCCTGCCCTGACCCAGTTTTAAGCAAGTGTAACTTATTATGCTTGTCAATCCCGAAGTGCAGCGCAGGAACACGTGGAAGACAAAAAAGGAGGCGTCTGAGTCGGGGGGGAAAATTTTACTGCCCCAGATGTTAAGTGAAGTGCGGTGAAATAGAACGGCAAGCCTTCGCCCTTTCGTCCCTTTTTGTTTTGTTTTTTTTCGAATGCGATGAATACGAGCTAATTGGACGAGACATTCCAGAATGCTATTTGTTCCAAAAGTATAAAACCGAGCCGACGGTCAGGTCGAAACCCCCGCAGTCTCAAACTGCAGATTATCTGGTGCCACCATCTTTCACGGTGAAGCTTCTAGCGTTACCCCAGCTGCGTGTTATCGGTTGTGATATCTGTGGTTAGTTATTTGTGCAATTTGCTAAATAAAAAAAAATCCTTGCAGAAAGACTTGAGTTTCAAGGGTTACAGAAGAAATGTGTGATGGAGAACCACCTGCTAAAGCATGTGAAGTTGACTGACGTTAAAAAAAGCTATTTACAAGATACTATAATTATGAAAATGTTACTTTTTCCTGAATGTCATTGCTTTTGTCTATATTTCTCCCCTACACAATTACGTTAGCTATTACGGAAGCATAATTGAGTAATTGCAAATGGTAGTTTATCCAAATGAGACCAAACTAAGTATTTCGTGCATCGCTTTGTCGGTATATCACGATGGGACTGTACGCATTTGTACAGGAAATAGAGTCCAACGTGGATGTGGATGGATTCCCATTAAACAGCTAACACGTTATGAGTTTATCTCCATGGGGCCTTTGTTTCCGAGTGCTCGCTTTCCCAGATGGATGGGTTCCCCTTACCGAATGAGGTGGCCCGGCCTGGAGAAGCTTTCAGCCTCCGGGCTGTGATGTGGTTAGAAGCTTTGATGGTCAATCAAATGGCCTTTTATTTTTAGAGCTCGGATTTATTTTCATAAATCCTTACATAATAATAATAATAATAATAATAATAATAATAATAATAATAATAATAATAATAATAATAATAATAATAATAATAATAATAATAATAATAATCATAATCATACTAATAATAATAATAATCATACTAATAATAATAATAAATAATCATAATAATAATAAATAATCATAATCATAATCATCACAATTAAATAATCATAATTAACTAATAAATGTGCTTTTTCGTGAACTGTCTCTAATATAATACAGGACTCACACATTAATTACATGTGTTTATTTTGCAGGGAGGCCATTGCCCCCGTTTAATCCAGACTCTAATCTTTCTTGTTCCAGAATGTAATATTCCTCCATAAAGCGTCTTATGTCTGCTTTTGAAAAGGCCAGGGAGTTCAGTGTGTCCCTTTAGGGGAGCTGTTATGGGACACATGCAGGTCTTGAAGTATCCAGGGGGAGGAAAACTAAGACAAAGTTTGAGTCTGCGATGGAATCTGCAGCAGCAGCACTCGGTCCTGTTAATGGCAACAGACTGGAACAGGTTTAATGTCTCCACGGTACACTTTCAAATCTAATGTCCCAATAACAGTTTGCTCTTTTTCTCCCTTAAATCCCCTGGTTACTATATGTCCTTGTCCAAACTTTGATTCAAACGGCTTTTTAAACACTGAACCAATGCGTCACGCCGATGCTTCTTGGAGCATGCGGCTAGCACGTCCAGCAAGATGTTTGTTTTCTGTTTTCTTTTTTGCTTTGCACTGTTTATGAAGTGTTTTGTGCTTGTTTGTCATTGTTGTCACGCTCCATCTGATGTCATATGTAATTTACCTCAAGGCCATATCACAAGGTGTAATAAACCGCTGGCTGACGTTAAGTGATTAAAGGTCTGTGAGAAGAACACTGTGTCCGATCACGTTTTATTGTAGGTAAAGTGTGTGTGCGCGGGTGAGTGCGTGTGTGTATTTGTGAAGTCATTTATAGTTGCATGACTTAAAGAGAATATGCGCAGTTTCATACATTTTTTTGGGATTTAGAATAACGAATAAAATAAAGAATGTGTGAGTGACACACCTGAGGTGGATCAGCTAATGAAGAAGCCAGCACACCTGAAGTGCATTGGCTGATGAGCCTTTAAAAGGCTCAGAAGCTGAGAGAGACTGTGTTTTGGAAAGAGAGTCACCTGCCAGAGGGCCGCTCCAGTAAAACCGGGCACAGAGCTGTGGGGGGGGGTGATTGATGTCATGTGTTTAAATAAAGTCTAAGTTTAGAAGTGTGCGAAGCTCTCTCTCTGAGTCAGTGAATTAAAGGGAGAATAAATGATGATTAGCCCGATACTATGAACTGCATTTAAATAAAAGAAATACTCTTTTAAACGTAATTTATTATAAGTAAGGATATACAGTACGAGAGCACTCTACTTTAGCCATATGGCAGACTGTAAAAACCATCACCAGACACGTCATGACAGCTACACGTGTGCATTTTTTTACACGGCAAACTCCTGCCTCTGCCTCCACTAAAAGCCCGTCTGCTAATCTGGGAAACGTGAAGAACAAGACGACGCATTGTGTCTGGATACAATCAGGAGTGAGGACACGAGCGGAGGAATGTAGCCGAGTCTGATCTCTCCTGCAGACTTGTGAACGTTGCGGAGGTGAAAACACTTCACGGGGAGTGAGTCAGCAGCTCCACGCCGTGCCCCTCGCCGTCTCATGGGTACCATTTAAACGATGATGTCTTTCTTCTGAAAACGGGTTAGAGGAAATACATGGTTTGCTGGACGTGTGCAGGTCAAAAAAGATGCATTTTAGAGAGCCAGCCATTTGGAAAACTGCTCTGAATCGAATTCTCTGTTCTAGCTTTCTGTTTTACTTAATTCCTCAACTCAGGAAATGATTCTGTACTGAGTCACTTCAGAGAACATTTGTCCTCTCAGAATACATCTCCAGGAAACGGCTGCCTGTATCTGACTGCCAGCACTAGCCTGAGAAATGACAATGGAAGGTAACATTCAGCATGCCCAAGTGAGGCCTGCGTTGACCCGCTGAGGAAGTCGACTGCGACAGAGAGAAGACACAGAGTACCGAAAAATCTATGTCGGCACGATCTACGGTCAAAGAAGACATAGAAGGTCAAAAAAACGGATAAATGATCCGTTTTTTTATTAACGTCAAGGTAAAACCACAGATCAACACAGTTAAAAAACGATTGGGAAAAAAATTGGGAAAAAAAAAGTGCAAGATAAAGAAAGCGGAAGTACCTCACCTTGATGAATCGGACCCCGCGGGTGTCACGTGTTTTCGCCGTTTACCATGAAGAAGCAAAAGTTTGGCTTCCGCTATTCAGACATAAATTGGAGCCATCTCGCCTTTCACCCCTTTTTCCTTCGCTGCAGGCCAACGGACACTTTCCGCTGCCAACAGTTGAATATTGTGGATCCATTGGTGTCACCTGCGTGGCCATAAACCAGTCAACCAAGGAGACGGGTTTTTACAGGTTTTACAGGTCCAGTTGCTGCAAACACTGTTCCCAAACCGCGATCCTGTTTTCCGGTATAGTGGCGTTGTGAACAGGTTTAAGAAGCGTGACCCTGGTGAGGGCTCCCCCACTTACCAAGTTTCAACATCACTGAACGTGATGGGGAGCACAGTGTGGGGTTACCTCTCGCGCACGTGGAAGATTTTCCGTCTTGACAAATGTTCCAATATCCCTCTGCGCTCACAAGGATTTGTGGGGCGTCCTTCCGAGGAGAGATAAAGCCACTTTCTTATGATGAGGTGTTTTATTATGTTTTAAACCCCCTTTGAAAGAGAGCCATGCTTTATTATGTCATCACAAAGTATGGCTTTTCGGATTTTTGAAAATTGGGATACCACTCGGTGACGTCATCTAATACCTGGACCGGAGGCTTTTGGGTGGCATCCAACGTGTGAGACCTGCAGATACGGCTGGTGGAGTTTTTTTTTTGACTAAATCAAAATGAGAGGACTTCCTGACTCGCCCTTCGAACGGAGGTTTGTCCAAATCCATAATTCAAGTGGACAGAAAGCCTCAAGGGAACTTTCTGCAGCCTCTCAGAGCGTTCTCACGAGGTGCCAACCTCAGATTACCCAAAGATCATACAAATATGGATTTGATTATGGAGAAAAAAAAAGGCATTATAATAGGAACCATATGTATATGACCACATTTCCCTGTTTCCCTTTTGATGTCTAAACTTATTGCTGTAGAGGGATTTAAGGGTATAAACAAAATATATGCAATGGCTGAAGAATTTGGATTTGTCTGTTTCAGTCTCCTCCTGTGGTGTGACAGAGGTATGATGCAAGTTCAAAGGACGGACGTTTGGATTCAGACACTTTTGCTCGCTTTCTACCCACTACAATAGCCTATATTTATTGGTAGTATATAACAATTATCCAAAGAAAAGAGTTTGCAGCTGTATGCCAACTCACTCTGAATAAGCTCAGACTAGCCATCCTCTTGGTTTTTAACATTGTGGGTTATTCCCTCGCGCAAAGTCAGCAGCATTACAGACTTGCATAAAATGTGCATGCAGAGCTGAAATAGTTTAGGGAAAGGACCCTGAGCCATTTATCGTTTCCACAGCAGGACGACGCTGAACTTTGGGACTTCATGGAAATGTAGGGCCCGTGAGTCTGTGAGGGCAGACACTGGGACCGGGTCTACGAGCCAGCTGTGGCTTCAGTTTCCTGTCCAATAAACATCAAAGTTAAGTCTGGATTTGCATTTGAAGTGACATAATGATTTTATGGCGATTTCCGCGGCTATGGAGTACAAAGCAGAACAAGTTGGATCTCTATCTGGTTCAGGCTCCCTGTGTGAGCTTTAAATCAGGCCGTGATCCTACGCGTAACAAGAACGACACGATCTGTTAGAACGAGACGCAAACGAGCAGGTAGACGTGTGTCGTGAGTTTGGCATTTTGCTTAGCTAATGAAAACCACACCGGCTGCCGAGCCGCTCTTCCATCCATCCTTGGCCGCTGAGCTCAGAGACTTGTGAGGGTGGTTGCTGGGCTGTAGACGAGGCGAGGCTAATGATGGATGAGTTTGGGCTGCGCTCTCAGCCTAATATCTCAGCCCAGCCAGACTCTCTCCACACCAAACCGTACCCCATGCAAATAGCCAAAGCGTCCAGTATAGTCCAATAAATTTATGGGCAGCGCAATGCTCCTGTGATCATTTTGGCTTGTTTTTCACTGTCTACCGCTTTGTTTATTAATCCCATCCAGCCTGATGATTCACATTTTCCACAATACATCATTTTAATTTCTATAGCTGCTTTTTTTTCTCTCCCTCTCTTTCTCCAATAACTCAAATCACTTGGAACTCATTTAATTAGATTCGCAGTATACGCACAGCGGGCCTCTTCACTTTGCAGCGTGCCAGAGCGAACCCCCTGGATTTTTTTCATTGCCACCTCAAATGTGCAGACTGTCCACTTCACCGTGCAGCTTTTTGGCTGAAATCCTCCATGATGCATCTCATTAGCTGCGGGTCCAACCCTGTAATAAGTCATGCTTGGCAGCACTGTTGAAAATAAACATCTTTGGTGATTTTCCAATCTCCTGTTCGAGTGGAGGCTGCATGATCAAAGCTTACATAATAATAATAATAATAATAATAATAATAATAATAATAATAATAATAATAATAATAATAATAATAATAATAATAATAATAATATCAGCATTACAAAATGTTCCCAGCTGTGCTTCAAAATTGGTGATTTGGGTTTTATTCTGAGCATTTTAGCTGAATTATTTATTATTTTATTTAGTATTTTTGCATTGTACTAAACTAAAGTCATACATTTATTGAATTTCTCATGTTGAATATTGTTATTTTGGAAGAGGCTGTCAGCGGCTTTGATGAAATGAGCTGGCCACTACAGTGACTGTTGCCAATTAACCCAGAGCAATGTTTTTTGTTATATTACACACAGTTGTACAAAAACATACGGCAGAATGAACAAGGTAGAGAAAATGTGCCGTTCAAAAGTGGGTAATGTAGTAGAACACACGTCTAACTGCAGCACCATTACATCAATTGCAAGCCCTTAACATTTGGATTATGTTCCAAACTGTTGGCACGTACCGTGCATGAGCATTTTGTGGACCAGCCTCCTCGGCTTTCACGTTTAATACATCCACATATCAAAGTTTTAAAGGTCACAGGTGGAAACGTGTGCAGAATGAGTTACGAACACGACAAACCTCCTGTTTGTCTGTTAAAGCTGTTTAGCTTAGCACACAACATAGCCGAGTATCCAGACACTTAGCTCCTGTTTCTTTACTCTGGCTCTGCCTATTCTTCGGCGATTCCACTTCCCTTCCACTTCTGCTGGGATCCAACGTCTGACGAGACGCAGTAGCATTCTTTCTTCCTGCCCCTGAAACATTTTCACAGCATTACTGCTCTCATCTGTGCTCAATACTGCAGCAGCCTTACATGAGTCCATTTCTCAGTCAGGAATCAGAACAAATGGCTTCTGTTATGCATCACTCCAGTCTAGACAGTAACGCACATTACTTACCAACTTAACTGCCAGCATCATTATTGTATTGGCCCAATAAAGCCACGGAGACAAAGTGAATAAAAGCTGAAGAAATACAGATCTTCATGTGTGTATCTCTGTTGTTTTTTGCATTTGGAGGTGGCACACAACTCGAGTTTAATGGCAAGAGAGGTTGGTTTCACACACTGGTGGTAATTCAGAGTCATTAATCTTACTTGATGATAGACAGAGAGATTTTTAGACATTATTTAAGATAATGCTGAGGTTAAAATGAAAAAAGCTAGAGATCTAGAGGCATCTCTCCCATCAACCTCGGTGTGATAATCTATTTACAACTCAAAGAGATCATTTGTTTTGAGGACACAATTAACTTGCAGGCTCTACATCCAAAACACTGGCACAGACATTTATTTCACAAACAATTTTGAATAATGCTTAGAAACAGCAGTGTGGAAAAACAACTGAAACAAACTTGCCATTGGATGACATCAGCCAAATACCCGTCTGGAGCACAGAGCAGTATGGGGTCTGCCAAGAGAGAACAATAACAGGCTTTATACCTGATCATTGAGAAATAGGTTTGAACTGTTTTCAAAGTACATAAAAAAGTCATCATCAATAGTTTGGGAACAAGGCCGTGACTTGTCCCCACTCTGTCATCCCAATACACTCAGTGGGCCACCAAGCTAGCCCTGAAGAATGGGTGCATTTGGAAAAGCTGAATTGTTTTAACATGGAACAGTGAGTTAATGTCACTGATTGACCCTCATCAAAGAGCAGGGAGGTTCTGTCTGGGTCCATTCATCATAAAACAACTACTTAATGATGGATGGCCGTCCCCACATCAAGCTTGGCGCTCTGGTTTTAACATGTGTGGGTCACTGCTCAAAAACCGCAGCTCGCTGAGCTCTGGGGTTATTTTTAGAGAGGCTGCATATTTGCAGTGCAAAAAAAATGACGAAACCTTTTCAGACGTTTTTATGCGAGTTAATAATCTGTGCTGCTAATTTATCATCTGTGAAATATTCACATTTATACACACACACACACACACACACACACACAATGAGAGGCAGAGTTCGCCTGGCATCTCCGCGGCGCGGCGCGCACGGATGCGCGGCGGTGCGCGCGGCACAGTGCGCGACCCGGCGGCTCTGCCGGGTAAGATGGAACATGTCTGCGCACGGCCCACAGCGCAACGCATCTGCACCGACGGAAAACAAAAATAGACCTCGCTGCTAGAGCAAATTAGAAAAGCAGCTCGTTTTGATGGCGTCTGGCTGCGGAGATGAGGAGGGAAACGCGGAAGGCGTTTCGTGGAGACACATTGGCCCGGCCTCGGAGCTTTCCAAGAAGCGCTGCCGGATGATGTACTCCTCCCTCGGCCACGGTTCTGATGTGTGCCTCTTCCACGTGAAGGGGGAGTTTTTCGCCATGGATGCCCGCTGTTCACACTCCGGTAAAGCAACACCACCCCGCATCCACTCTCCAACCGTGATGTACGCACGGCTAATACACTTTTAATAAGAAGAAAATCGATAAGAATAATAACCCGGTTCACGGTGCATCAACAGGAAATGTCCCCCAGATTCGGACACATCAAAATAAAATGTAAAGGCTTCTATTGATATCTCTCCACACAAAGACACGTTCTGGACCTGTAATTAGGAAAAAACAAAAATGACGGAGCATCTGTTTCACAGCATGTTATTCAAGCGTCACAATCCCATTTCCCCTTCGGGGAAGACGGCAGCGAGTTATTTATTTTGAAAGTTAACCCGGGATTTCCTGTCTCCCACCAGGTGGTCCTCTGTGTGAGGGGGACATCGAGGAGGCCGATGGAGTCCTGCAGGTCTTCTGTCCGTGGCATGACTATGATTTTGACCTCAGGACTGGGAAGTCAGGGAGCTCGTTACAGGTCAGTGGTGACATATGTCCCTCTTGTGATTTTCTAAATGGGGTTCTTGTGTCCCTGTGTAAACACACACATTGCACATATTTATGTGTCGTACTGAAAAACATTTGCAAGACCTGATATTTTTTTTCCTGCAAAAAGAATAATATAGTATGAAGTTGATCCCCATTGTATATAATATTCTCTTTATTGTGCTCCAAATATTGAAATACATTAAATGTAATGGTATGCCCAGGAGACATCTGCAGCTGGATGGAAAAATCTCACAGTGATGCAGCCAAATCATACATACGTTTATTAAATATCATATCTGTTGTCCCATAGGTTGACATATGAAAAATGTTCTGACGGCCTTGTTGCTACATTTTTTTTTTTTTTTTAAGCTTTTATGCAACTGGAGTGTATACTTTGGCACATTAATGTGCCGTCAGAGTTGTTGCTGCTTCCACAGTAGCCCTACATTTGGTGTGTTTATTTTTCCACCTTCCGACTCTTGTGTTCTTTGTTTTGATTGTTCCAGCAACGAGTGTATGAGGTCAAACTGGAGGACGGCGACGTGTACGTGAAACACGCCGATCGTCTCTCCTTGCAGCCTTTTCCTGGAGATCAGAAAAGCTAGACAACCTCAAACCTCATCTCTCGGCTCTCTGTAAGACCTCGGCTATTTATAAAACTTGTTCCGCGAACCGAAGCCATTCGAAACATTCCTGAGTCTTATCTGCCGTTTGCCCAGAATTGTCTGCGTGCACTCGGGGACGATATCAACAGGACTGTCTGAAGAGGACATGACGTCATCATATTGCTTCAGAGTTTTTCTCTCTGGTTTTCCACATAGAGATTCATCCCAGACACCACACATGGTGGGGAGCTGGGAACTCCCTGCCGGCACATAACAGACAGATATGCAACATAAAAACACTACTTTTTTACTTTTCCTCATGGATGTTATGACATTAACTACCATATTTGATTATTGGTTGTATAAAATGTATTTTTCTAATAATATTATATAATTTATATTATAATATTAGAATATGTTTGAAGTTAAAGATTTTTTTCTACACATTTGATCAGGCAAATTAACATCAGGCATTACATTAGGGTCCACCTCCCTCTGTGACCCTCTAAGGATAAACGGTATAGATAATAGATGGATGGATTGTTGGATGGATGAACATTACATCAGATGAAACTCCCTGAACTACCCGAGTGGATCTGAAAATGATTCATCTCATTAAATATCATATTTGCTATGGGATGATTCACACAGGCAGAGATTAAGTGTTATTACAAGCCATGGGAGTTAATACACACAATAGCTGAATTCAATGCTAATCTGCGGATTTGTAAATGCAATTGACAATAGGAATGAAATAAAAGGTAGGATTTAGTTCCAACTGGTGCATGCTGACGAAATGCCAATTACGACTTTGTAATGTGGGGGCCAAAAAGGGAGAACCAATTTATATTATTGGTTATTTTCGGTGGAAACATTTACAACACTTACCATTTGCCATTACCAAACCTAGGTTGGTTTTCCTTGTCCTCACCAACTATTACCTGTAGCCTCAAACTGTTTACCTCATAGACAAAAAGTCACACTTGCTGAGTTTTGGCCTTTAGATAAATAGAGACACTTATTCCACTGATGTCATGCAACAGAAACTCTTTCAAAATCAGAGTTTCTGGGTTGTTTTTTAAAAGGAACACACATGAAGGGCAATGCAATTACGACCGGTAGCACTTCGGCCGTTCAGATTTCTCCATCACCATTTCTGGCCTGTTCACAAACAGGTTTTTCTGTTACTGACGCAATGGGATTTAAAAGAAATGGTTAGCAAGGCGCCAGAGGCAGGTTCGCGACCTGAAATGCACCATTGGCTCTACGGAAATGTGTTTTTCTAGCATTGTGTGTGTGTGTGTGTGTGTGTACAGATGACTGTGTTTTCATTATTCCGTCTCGGTGAGAGCGGTCGCTCACAAAATGTTCTGTCAGGCTCCGTATTCTAGTAGACGCACAGAGCCCAGACAAGAAGGTGTCAGTGACAGTGTGGCTCAACACACTCGTTTTCCTCCCTGCAGTGTTCCCTGTTGTGCGCCTTTTATTACAATAATAGTTCCTCTGCCTAAATGTCTGTTTTGTGCTTCAGAGGTCTCCCTGTCTGCATTATAACTCATCACCTGGAGCTAAATGGCAAAGCACTTTGAGGTGCTGCTATTTTCTACTAACCATAATATAACAGCAGTAGTAGAACATTTCTGCCGTAGACAGAAGTGCTCTGTCCATATTTTCCTTTGCACCCTGAGAGAAACCAACGTGACCTTCATGTTTCCTTGAACTTGATTTCAGCTACTCGTCAATTGTAAATTGTTTTATTATTAGAAATCTGTGTTCACTGAAAAAAAATATATAAAAAGCCTGTTCTTCTGTATTATTTAATTTACAAAATAAAGTATTCTCTTAATATCATTGCTATGTATTTGTTAGTACAAAAAATATGCCTTATTACTTTACTTCTTCAGAAACATGAATTTGTACAACTTTGAAGAGTTTCGAACACATAAGACAAAAGACAGAAAATGAAGAGCATTCAAAGTTTACACAAAATCATTTATTTACAGCAACTCGTTCGTACTTTGAGAGTAGATTTCATACAGTACACAATTTACACATTAAAACTAAATTCAGAGAAAAAACAGACTGGCATCACCATGCAATAGTTGAGTGTTAAGATGATTTTCGTGTGTGTGCGTATGGAATTGTTCTACTGGAGCACAAAGGCAAATATACAACTCTCTTCATATACCCCAGAAAGTGGTGGAAAAGTTCAATGAATAAATTATGATCTCCCTGAGACCAGCTGGACTGTACAGAGGAGAAATGGATCAATCTCGTCATGCTTGAATTATTGTTTTTGATGGATTGAGAGATTTCTGCACCTAAGTAAAATAGTGGTTGTTATTGCATTAAATAGACCCAGTGAAGTAAAATTTCTCAAAAGATCATATTCTTTTCATTTAAAAAAAGGCGTTTTTCTATTTGCTTAAAAAAAAGGATAATACTCTAATTTCCCCACAGTCAATTATAATATGTCTCTTTATGCTAAGCTAATTAGGCTATTTGTGGTGGTAATATTGGATGACTTTCTGTAAAAATGAATTATTTTAAAATCTTCCCATAGAGGATCGATGAGATAAACATTTGTTTTTTGTTTTATTCATTGGAATCACGTTGAAACGACTTTCGTTTGATTCTAGAAAATTGGGGAACTTTTTCTTAAGTCATTAAACCAAACATTGCAGATGTTCGTTTAATCTCTTTTGAAGTTTTCTGGGAGACAAAGTAGCTGTTTGGAGAGCCCAGCTTACTTTCCCATGCAAAGTCTTACATAACGGTTTACGCAGCCTTATTATTGTTACCTTGTCCCTCAAACTCGCCTGATAACTTCTCCTCATGAATAAGCCAATTCCCCCGTCAAAGTGCTCTCCTCCAAAAATCTGCATTCTTCCATGTGCAACCACTTTCGAAGCCCGAGATCCTGTAAGTGATGGACGGTCCGGCCAAAAACGACTAATATTTTCCCTTCCCTCTTTTCTTTAAACCAAACAGTACCTCAAAAATGATTAAATCCATCACTAACTAATCTCGCTCCTCTTTCTCTTGATGTCTTTTGTCTAACATTTCCTCCAGTTGCTCTCATCTGTTAGGCCTTCTCAGCTGACCTCACAGACCATTGCATGTTTATAGGACATATCTCTTCCACCACCTGGATTCAATCATCCTCTTTATTTTGGGTGATTTGAACTGTTCAGCCTGTGGACAGCCCACAAGCCTGGTGATTATAAAGGTCATTGATAATAGTGGAGGTATCACAAGCTGTCACTCTATATTTTTCTGGTAGAAAGAGATATTCGGGGGTTGGTTTTCATTTGCACAACTTCACATTGCCACCTTCTAGCAAATGAAAACACCTTTTGGACATTAGGGATATAAATGTATTCAAGTTTAAACGGATCTGGCTCATGTAAGAATTGTACCATATTGAGGGCTGGGTTCTAATTTTGTTAGACCATAATCAATATGTTTGGCCATAATCCTCTTGGCCCCACTATATATTGTTTATTACTTACACATTAGTTTCGAGGAAACGAAGGATGAAGCTGTTTGTGAAAGTCGAGGGCAAACTGTTTCAGGAGTTCTCAAGATAATATGTAATTTATTTTCTAATTAACAGCAAGCTTATATGTACTTGTCAGCCTCCCTGGTTTCTCCATGGAGCATTTGTTTTTGGATTAGTTCAGCTTGTGGAGCTTGTCCCATTGGGCTATCGGCGCCCATTTTGCAGATAAACAATTGTGGAGCTTTTATCATTGAGGGAAGTATTTTCCTCTTACTGAATTCAATTTAAAGACAGTATCTTTCTTTCTCAAATTAAAGTAAAAATGTCTTCTTTTAAAACTTTGCGAAATGTACCATTCAAAATTACAGATACTGTTGCTTATAATGTCAGTGACATGGTTAATAAATAACTTGGCCTGTAACTACATAAGCACAGTTCTTCATAATTATCACTCTCATATGTAACAATCATGCAGTGGGTTTTGTTAAGCCAACAGAGAGTTTTAATTCCCACAAACAATATTGCTCTCTGAAAAAGATAACTGTGTTGTACGAATTGTAAAAACAAATTAGTCGTATGGCAAAGCATGACAAGGCTAATATATACTATGTCGTTAAGAAAGTCAAAGAGTTATTACATACCAGTTAAATTATTGGCTGAAAATCACTTAAAATTAGTTCTGTGGAAACACCTAAACCACACTATCTACTGCTTGGACTGAAAGTGTTTCACCAACAGCATTAGTCATGCACTGTAATAGTTTGTAACATGCTGATAATTTCAAATTTCAAATTTGAGTATTCATTCATAGTTATTGCACTTTGTGATATAAATACAGCTGACCCATAAAAATAAACAAAGGGAATTTAGACCCAGAAGATTTAGACCCCCCCGCATCTGGAACAGTTCAGATTAAAGAAATCATTGGGGTACATATTGCTGAGAAACATATCGTGTGGTGATGTGCTAAATTGGAATGTGCAGGGGACAAAGTGGAAATGACCTTTCAATGAATTTTCTGATTTTGGTTCTGCTACTTAGTAGATCCACGCTTGTCTTGGTCTTGCACATTCTAAGTATAGGTGTGAAAGGACATTTGGCTGAACTAATGTTGGCAATATAGCATGCTAATGAAAGACATGAAGAAGTGTATCTAAAAATATATATCCTGTGTTTCCAGGGTGGCATGTCTCATTCAAGTTTCCCTTCCCATTTGGTGGAAGGCTGTATACATAGAGAAAAGTGTCTGGTGCGAAACCTTAGGACCTGACATTGTGTTTTTTAAGGTTTGGTTTAGACCAAATATTTAGAGGCATCAGCAAAAACATCCACCATGGGAAAAATGGAATCCCACAAATTAGAGCTATAAAAGTTACATTCTCGACCACAAGTTTAGTCTATTCAGTCATAAAATGAGACCAAATCCAATTAAATAAATGGCGGCCGCTGTATTACATATACACAAATGATGCATGTCTTTTAGGAAAGAAGGAAGAAATGAATATATCCATCCCTTCAAGTACAAGACTAAGGAATATCTTCAAGCATACTTGGTGATTTTGCTGAATTTCTGTCTACCTTGGTTTTTTAGATTTTCAAAGTCAAGAGGGAGTTCATACTCAACAAAAGGCAGAGAAGTTTTACTTCCTTGACTTGATGCCCTCATACATACCTAGAAATGAAAAGGAAAGAGGATATAGATCATTCCGATATAACTGTCAATGAAAGAGTGCATCAATGTATCTCAGTCAACCTACTTTTTGACACATTTATTGGCGCTGCTGTGTGCGCATGGGCATTCTCCTCCTGGTTGTGGAGCTGAATCTGCGACTCTGGGTTCCGCCTTGCTGCTCTGAGGGATAGGCCACCACCTGGGTGGATGATCTCTGCACCTGTAGACCTTCCAACTCCCTCATATCCCTTCCCATCTGAGCCAGCGCCTGACCCGGATTGGTCTGCAGGCGCTGGAAAAGGCTTTCCCTGTTAATTTTCCTCTCGGGGCAGCTGAAGGTCAGGGCCACTCCAGAGTCCGACTTCATCTCTCGGGAGAAACCGTCTGAGGTGCCATCAAAGCAGCGCCCGATGGCGATCTCCTTGGCCACCCTGGGATTCTGGTCTGTGACGGTGTAGATGCCATAATTGTGTCCAAGGGGATCAAAAGGAGCTAACATGCTGAATGCGTGAGACTGGTTGTTTTGGGCAACTGGTGGGTGTTTGATGAGATACTCTTGCAGGAGGTTGTTGGTGCTGATCCTGCGACAGTTCCCCTGTGGAAGGATTGATATGAGAGATCTGTCCACCTCAGCTTGATCAAACAGCATGCCGCTACACTTGAACTCCAAACAGGCCGCGGAGGTGTTGGCCTCGCGCATGTCCCGGGTGCTACGAATATCTCTGATGCCGTAAAGTTTGCCTTTTGTTTCTCTGTGTGTCCCTCCATGATTCCTTGAGCGGACCATTACTTCCTTCTGCCCCTGGATTTTTACCTTGATGAAACATGCTCTGAACTCCTGGGGATTTGGCCACCAGGAAAGGTAGTCTCCCATCCAGGTTGTCAAATCATTCTCCTCGAAAGGAACAACATTGTACTCATACTTGTCCTTTTCCACTCTGAAGAATCTGAAATGATTTGCATCAACAGGGGCATTCTCACACCCTATTAAATTCTGATATGGGTATATTGGCCCATTGGTCTCGTCTAAATTGTTTTGGTTTGGCTTTGCCAAGTTGATCCGAAAGGCTGTTTTCTTTAGAGCTGGATCGTCATGATCTGAACGCTGGTAGTCTATTTTATCCAGATATGGCTGAGACACTCCAATGATGTTTGGGTTCATCTTTGGGGAGGAAGGCGCTGCCTCAAGTTCCTCCCCACCCATCATTGCGGTCACATACGCAGTGTAAGCGTCAGGCCTCTGGGCATCACAGAAGGCTGGTAAACAGGCCCCGTTTTGTCCGGTTAGGACACTGTCAAAGCGGCCCCATGCTCGAGGATTAGAGGAATAGCCAGGCTTGGGCTCCAGGTTTATCAGGCTGATCACAACACCTTCCAGTTGTTCACTTGGAAGAAACTTGTCACTCATGTAGGCCCGCACCTTGACATAACAGCGTCGGTTCTCAGGCACATCTAAGTTAAAAAGTCGACGTTCTCGGATCTCCATATTACCTATGAGGAAGGTGCGCTCCTCCCGTTTGCTCCGACCATGACCGCCGGTTGTTGTGGTGTGGGAAAAATCGCTCTCCTCCTCCCAAACTCCTGTGTCTGGATTCAAAGACCACAGCTTCATTTTGGGAATATGCTCTTGCATTTTGACATGCTGTGTGTCGAGGAGGACTTGAACTCCTCCAGCTCCAAGCACCTCCTTGTTGTCGTCACCTCTGAATTCTACAGAGAACATGCCATAGGTCCTCAAAGGGAGCATGTCGCCCTCATCATCCACAAAGTTGAGATCACCAGGCGATGCGGCTGCTGTGGTGATGTTTCTAGGGTCGATGAATGTGACGCTGGCTTTTACAGTCCCCTCATAGATATCTCCATTGTCCTTATGAAAGGAATTGGGAGGAATAACCAGCTGCCCTATGGGGTCTTCCCCTTCAATTTCTCCAAGGCTAATGGAATTGGTCTCTCCTGCGTCAATATCAATCGGTGCCTTCTTTCTCATCACTTTCACATCGTGGTAGATGGAGCCACCTTTCTTGTCCAAGATGAACACCTTAGGAGTGTCAATGAACTTCTGACTGGGATCAACAAAGTTCACCACCAATCTCTGTGTATCAGGAGTGATTTGCAATGTGAAGCCTCCTTGGAATCCAGTTGTGCCCACCCTCTCTTTGCCAATGTAGATGTGCCCGAAACGCAGAGGCTCACTGTTGTCGGCCGTGACCACCCTGCCACGAACCATCACAGTTGGCTGCAGGCACTTCTGACAGCCGCACTGCGTCACAGCCCTGATCGGGAGGCTGTAGCTGCCGCAGTCAATGACTTGACTCTCCATATTTTGGGCCCCACAACAGTAACCGGCAGCATCTCTGCAGCGCGTATCAAAGTCTAGCGCGCCAGCACATTTGTTGTGAGGGCAACGGCCAGCATTGTAGTACTTGGAGTGAGTCCCAGGCTGAACACAGTCCAACGGCAATCTGATCAGGTGCGTCTCAGGGGTAGAATTGCAAGCTGGTGTTCCTTTAGCTGTGAATTAGACAATAAATGATGTTAGGCTACTGATGATACGACACATATAAAATGTCTTATGTATGTCATCTGAATATATTTATACCCCATCTCCAAGTACATTGATAATTGCAGACACAAGGAGGCGTGCAATGAATATAAAACGTCATTATTGAACTGTTTATGGATTTTGTGTTTCCTTTTGATTACATATATTCATCAGGACAAACCTGAGGTCACTGTGTTAATTAGAAATCTAATTAAACTGCTACTTGATGTAGAATGTAAGAGGAAGCTGCACTGGGGTTAAGAAATAAGGACATGTTTGTAATCTTGCTGGGAGGCATAGGTGTGGTCCAGCATACACACACTGCCTCCTGCCATAATGACTTTTGGAGTGCAGGGATTTGTCTGTGGCCTGGGAGAGATTGCTTCAGCACTCTTCCATGAAAACCCTGCATGTTCATCGGTGTCTTAGCTAATAAGCACCTGGCGGATATAAGCAATGAGCAGCTCTACCACACGGATATGGAACATGTGCATGTCTAGCTCAGAGAGAAAATAAACTGTTTCCTATTTTTTGACTTGGATCTCAGCTCAACCCTTGGTTTTTCTAGAGGAATTGGGTGTGAGGTTTGACAGTGTTCAGAGCGACCTCACACTGTAAAAACTCCATGTTCAGCAGGAAAGTCGGTGTTGCAGGCATTATAAACAGAATGCAACTATTCTCCCCCTAAGCATAGCCAGATTGTGCGAGTCTGTGTTTTTATTTTCCAATTATTTCTTATTTTTTTGCCTGTTACATTTTATTTCCAGCCTATTCACTGACTTTTCACTCTCGCTCATTTGCAGGACACTGTGGTTTTGAATCCTCTTAATGCATGGGCATGGTTCGTGGATGACATAGTCGGAACTCAGCCGCTGACATTCCCCTTAAGGACTCTATTAAATCCCCGGAGGTAGCAGCTCTTTATGCAGGAAAATGAATTGCGGTTGCTTGTTCTTTGTCAGTGGTTTTACATGAATCTGTGTAGAACCCTAACTTCATACATCACTGTCGAATGCACTGGGACAGCAGCCATCCTAAACTATAAAACTCTGTGCTGCTTGCTATCTTCATAATACATTATTTTCTCTCGTGGCTGATGATGATGATATATTAGCTTTTACATTACATCACTGATATATAGTACAAAGGAGTTTTTGTTTAGTTTTGAATCTGTTTTTTAGCATTTGGAGCACACGTGGCCACAGCTGTCTCCAAACTACTAGATTACCGTGACACACGGGCATGTGCAGAAAATCTCTCAGGTTTAAGTGCTATTTATTATTATACGATTATACCTACCAATCACAGTGAGGGAGGCTGGAGTTGACTTGATGCTGCCTTCGAGGCTGCTTGTTTTGCAGTAATAGTGTCCCGCCTGCTCCGGTTTCAGGTCCCGCAGCACGAGGTCCTCCTCGTACTTGTACACCTTCCTGTCCAGCAGAGTCCCGTTGTGGTACCTTGTGAAAAATAGCGACAGACACTCATCCAATGTCAGCCAAAAGACTCCAGTGTTCACTTTCCCTGCTCAAACTAGTCTAATTTCCAGCCCACCACCAGAAAAAAAAGCTTTGATAACAGCAGATGGGACGTGGCTACTTGGTTGTAAACGTTAAGAAATAACAGCTGTTTTTTCTGGATCTCCAAGGCTCAAAAAATGGAGATTACAGTGGTAAACAAACTTTGAAATAACTGCCTTAGTATAAATAGAAATCTGTCAAGATGAGGGAAATTTATTTCACAATCCTTCACATATAAATTCCACGGTATGGAAAAGTCATCTCTCAGACTCTCTCGCTATTTCTGGATGTTATACTGTGATTAATCATGTACCACCAGTGGTATTCATCTCACCAGTAGTATTTGTCAGGCTGTGGTGAGCCTGTTGCCTTGCAGCAAAACAGCGCCCGTCCTCCTTCGTAGCGCACTTTGTCCTCCGGGTGCTTCACGATGTACGGCTTTTCTATGGGAGGGAGACAGGGAAGCAAAGCCTCAATTCCTCCCTCTGACTGCTGTGCACGGTGCTTCAGAGCATTGAGACCTCATAAAACTCATATAAAACGTATTCCCGCACATTGGTCTCTGTGCTCATGAAAAATGATTTCAAAAGCAGCTCGGGTTTATTTTTATTTGGTTTTCGGGGGACTTAAAAGCTAAGTGCTCCAGACTGTGTGAAATCTTACAAAAGGCCAGACTCTTAACATTCTTGATTTGTTCATTTCTGTTTCTGCAGTCTGAGAATTTGATTTACCAGCTCTGTTGAATAGTAAAAATGAAGGATAATTTGTTATTCCTTCCCACAATAACAGATTACCAATATTTAATAACCTTACTTTTACTGATCGCCACTCACCAGCTGATTTGAGGACAGCCTGTACCCAGGACAACCCTGTGGTGTTGCTGGAGGTGGAGACGGTGACTGGGACAAACTTCTCCCTCCTGATGGTGAGCGAGGTGGAGGTGGAGGAGCAGACTCCTGAGAGCCTGAACTGACCTTTGGCGTCCGTCTGGGCATGGACAACCTTTGGCTGACTGGCAAGTGCCACCCACGCTCCTGCCACTGGGACGCCAGTCACACTGTGGACCTCTCCGTGCAAGACGTGGCCGTCGCACACACAGAGGCTGCAGTCCTCACTGGGACGACCCTCGGCGCACACGCGCTGACATTTGGCTGTTGGTTGAAAGACCCATAGATGTTAGCATATACTTATTAAGACCCCTGACTGAAGGAAATAGTTTTTTTGCATAATGCATCGTATCAAACCTGGGCATGGGCTCTTTCCACATTTCTGTATTTCGACTGGCCGTCCACCGCACTGCACCGCCACTGAGGTCCTCACGCAGGTCCTCCTGCGAATCTTCCGTCCTCCACCACAGGTCGCTGAACACGTCCCCCACCGTCCCCAAGGACTCCACTTGGCTAGTCACACAGAGAAAGGATTTGACATGAAACTTATGACCAATACAAGGCATTTCTGGTAAGGGCGGTGTTACATTACTAAAAGGCTGTTGAAAAAATGGGAAAAATTAAGAAAACTGCCACTAATGGGTACAAAGTTCTTTTGGTGGAAGACGCATAGCTGCCTGGAAACACAGTGTGGCTGTCACTGTCGTGGGTACAGATTGGTTTGTCTTGTGGGATCTTTGTCCTTCGTTTGAAGAGGATCACCTTACTTTGACTAGCGCACGCTTTTTGTTTCCGACGCGCTCCCGCTGCGATTCTCACCTGTACACGGAGGAGTGGAACACTCCCTCCTCTCTGAATGGTGCCCCATGCATGCTGGCACCAGCAGGAGAGGCATGGGCTGGGTACTGATGCATTTCCTCTGGCGGACCTGGATGCCCACGTCATCGCAAGCTGCGGTTGAACAGGGACCCCACTCACTCCAGTCCGTCCAATAGCTCTGCACTGAACACACAAAGAACAGAGAAATGATTCGACATTAGGGAGAGATCGCTGCCATTTTATTCCTTTGGCCAGTGCTGGCAGGCTTTAAATATGTGCATTCATGCCGGGGTGATTGTAACTGTGCAGTGAAAGCTTGTCCAGCCCTGCCCTGCTGTCATTGAGCTACCTGGGGGACACTGAAAGCGGACGTGATAGTTGGAGCAAATGCGGCCGTACGGCTGCTCTTTGTTGATGCACCAGAAGCCCTTATCCAGACTGGAGTGGACCACTTCCCCAGTGTCCGCCGCCGCCACCCAGTCTGTGGTGCGAGCCTCCATGGCTGTGGGACGAACACACACTCGCTCTCTGTAGTAGAAGCGGATGGCCTCCAGGCGCTCGTAGTCTCCGTTCCCCCCAGGATGGTCGATGTTGAACCACGACGTCCACTCTGTCACGCCTGGATGCACGTGATGGAGGTGGGTGTGGACACGGATGGAGACCAGAAGAATATAAATAATGTAAGAAAACAATTCAGCACATGATCCAAGAATAATGCAGGAGTGTTTAAGGGCTTGTGGGGGGGGGGAAGCTGGTCTTACATGGAGGGGAGACCACTGGTCAGAACCAAGAAAAATGGAATAGAAAGGAGAACGGAGGGGATGGTTTACAAACTTTAAAAGAAGGTCTGCTACTGCCATTTCAATCTGACTTCATGTCCCCCCGGGGAGCTTTGCATTGTCCAGGTTCTTTCCAAACCTCCTGACTGATGATGCATATCGTCTAGTTTTTTTTTTGTCTGCTGTATGTTCTGAAACCCGAGTATTTCCTCAGGAGAAATGTGTGTAATTAAAAATCAAAACGATGGCTTTTGAAACATGAAGAGGGGGTGGTTTTCATTCAGAGGAGACTGATGCATTACTTCATTCTAATGAAGAAGGTCCTCTGGTGAACCGCAAAGGAAAGTAATGGAAGGCCACGAGCTGCGGACATGCATGCTGTCCAATTAAAAAAAAATGGTGAAGTCAGCAAAACATTGTGCCGTTTAATCCCACGGTGACGAGACACATAATTGTAATTTTGGTTGTCTGCAGCTCTTACATTAAGTTCAAGCAGGTTTGCTCCAAAACACAGAAATTGCCAATGGGAGACATTCAAGTCCCAGACACAGTATGGTCAAAATAGTCTCTGCCATGTCTCCACAAATAGTTACCAAAGAATAATAATACTATAAACAGTTTCATTTTTTGATCAGAGACAACTGTGTCCCCCCTATCCCCAAGGTTGCGGAACTGGCCAACAACTGGATCACTGTTTGTTAGGCATGAATTAGTAGCATTTTTGTGTTGACGAAACACTGTTTAAAGTCTATACCGTTCCGCAAACAATTGTCACATGGCTACTTTAACGTTGAGTGTTTTATGAGGCTAGTTTTTCTTCCTTTCCCATCGTCTGAAATGAGCCGTGTGAGCTGTAAATATCATCGTTGGATGCAGTACCTGTGGTCTGAGCATCAGTGGATGGTTTGGGAACCACTCTCCTGCTCCTGTCTGACTGGATCCTGGTCTTCACTGGTCCTGCAAACAGGAAGAAGTCATGGCAGTCAATTTTCCTAACCTTGAATTTCTGCCTTTGAGTGTGCCTCGGCGCCTAGCTAATGCTTCCTCCATGAAGTCACATGCCCAGGTCTGATGTATTTTTACTGAATGGTTCTGTTTACACAACCTTGTGCGCACACGCATATTTTATTAGCACAATTTGCTCTTTCTTCACAGGGGGAGAACGTTCCTTCAATGACGTGCTTTTCTTTCACTTTTTGCGGACCCTCGTCCATCTCTCGCTATGGATTTTTCCCATCTTCATCTATTGTCTGTGCCGTGCTATTTGTTCATGATGTCTCCTCATCCTTCAGCTTGTTGTCTCCCCCTCTGCTTGTCCTCCCACTCGCCTCCCCCCTGTGATCCCCTCCGTCAACAGGCAGCTGCTGTCGAGGATGTTAATCAAGCACCAGCTGAGACAAATCAGTGCGTGCAGAGTCATCTGCGAAGCGGCGGCCATGCCAGAAAACACACACGCACACACACACACACACACACACTTTTTTTATTTTCATGGTATGATTATAATATATACATACACACACACACGCTTATACACACACACAGCATGCCTTTATGACAACGTAACGGTGTGTGTAAGATGAAAGCAAATGATACAAACTAGAGACATTTTCATCCTGGTATTGATTGTAAATCTGATTTATTGGACACGCCCTGTGAAATTTTTCTCCCTCGTACTTGGAAGCGGCACGGTTCCTTTTCCAGCAGTGCACATTTTTTTAATGTTTTCAACAACGTCAGATGTTTGCTTGACATTTCATCTACATTTCACTTGGGCAGCGAAGAGGAAAAAAATAAATGTCACGGTCTGTGGGTGAGACAAAAAGTACCTTATGTAGGCTAGTGAGTGTTTGTGTGCGTGTGTGTGTGTGTGTGAGTTAGCGCATTGAAGGAGACACTGCTGGGTTAACGGACATAGGCTCTCTGCTGGTTTTATGCCTCACTTTGAGGCTTTAGTGTCATGCCAACACATTTCTCTGCAATCCTTAACGTGTTTGATAGCTTTTGAAAAGACGCATAGAAGCTCAACTTCTCATCTACTGTGCAAAAATGTGTATTACAAAATTTAGATACAGTCAGCAGACCTTCATGGTTGTTCTGTGTGTGTGTGTTTTGCATGCAGCTGGTTTTAAAAACCCTTGGTAAGTTTCCATATTGACTTTGTCTTCCTGGTACCACAGAATAGCTGGATAAACAGAAGCAAACGCTTTTGTACTGATCTGCTGGGCAGATGTGGCTCCGCTCGCAGGTTTAGTTTAGTAAATCAAACAACCAGTCTTTCCGCTATTTCTCTTTTGTTTTACGGATTTCTGTCTATGCTCATTCAATTTTGAATGCAATTGTGTTGAGTGATTTTTCCACGGCCGAAAGGAAGGTTTTTGTTAAAACGACACTAATTCACACTACGGGGATTTCTCTGCAACAGTTTACACTCTATATCTGTCCGTGCAAATCGTACACATTCGAAAGTCGGACTTAAAAGGAACTAATTAACATTTAGCTCCAAAACTGTGGTAAATTAATTACATCCCCTCCTCTGAAGTGCAGCCATGTGTTTTTTTTAAGAAGTCATAATGGACTTTTTCTGCTCTTGCTACGTAACTTTCCTTCCCCCGCTCACAACGAAAGACAGAGAATTCACAGCAGTAAAAGTCACTATCAAACATCTTGAAACGATAATCAGAAGCCCAAAACAAAATAGCTCATGATTGTTGGATTTTTTTTTTATGGGGTGTCTAATGGTTTTAGAAAGTTTAAGAGAGGAAACCGTGCTTAGCCCCGGCACCAGGCCAAAGCCGGCGACCTTGTTTGTGGGCTGCTCCTCCTCGCGTGGCACAACTCACTAAGCCTATTGTGCGTATGAGTGGCATGCCAATGCTTTGTGAATTTCAAAAGCCATAAGGTTTTATGATGGCACTGCTACATGTGGCTGTGAGGGAATTTTACCTCATCAACACATGTATTTCAAGCCCGAAGGAGCAAGGTTACAGTTTCTGAATACCTGGTCCGTGCTAAAAGAAATCTTTTTTTGGGCCCTTAAAAATCTTATTTCAGTTCTATATCTTATTTCTGCCAATGTCTTAGAAGCGAGACGTCTTCAAAATAAAACTAAGACAAATCAGACATTATTGATATGATGATATTCATTGTACCTTCCACAACCCTCACACACCAAACCCAACTAGGCCAAATCCCACCAAAACCAAAACCAATCAAATCAAGTTCTTGGCCACCAAAGACTTGGCTCGGTTCAAGGAAAGTTTCTGCAATGGTTCAAAAATAAGAGTGTGTCAAAAAGTTTCACCATTACCATTTCACATGCTGCGATGTATATGTTCATATACACTTAACAAAAACCTAAGTACTTATTTAACCCAAACCATGATTGTACTTGAAAAACAACCAAGTGGTTTTTGTACCTAGGCCTAACAAAATATTAACCATTTTCACATCATGACACAGATGGTTTTTTACAATGGAAATTTGGAA
Source organism: Colistium nudipinnis (assembly GCA_016785305.1). NCBI lineage: Eukaryota > Metazoa > Chordata > Actinopteri > Pleuronectiformes > Rhombosoleidae > Colistium > Colistium nudipinnis. The sequence continues at coordinate 14,981 of JAFBJU010000103.1, read as the reverse complement.
CAGGTTTCCTTGTTGAAACCCTGGACCTGACCTTCAGACCTTGAGAACGTTGTCTCTCTGTTATAGCGATTTCCTTCTTTAATCCTCAATTTTTTTTTTGCTACCGGGACTTGTCGCTTAAACGTATTGACATATGTGGAATCACATCTCCTTCAGTTTGACCTTTGGAAGGAACTCTTCCATGTTGTTATCTTCCTGTCGTTATAAGCTTCAGCCAGCCTCATCCGTGACCCTCATAAACCATTGACAACCAGGTAACAGGAGACATTGTAGTAAAAGCAGTATATTGGGGCAGACCTGCACCTGCCGGCTGGTTTACGTCCAGGTCCACATATAGCTGCATGGCAAGCACCTGAATTCCAGACCATGTGAACTGAACATGCCTGGATTACCTTTTATCCCACGTTGCAGTCTTTGTCTTTGCCCACCCTCCTCGTGTTGTGACAACAGCAAGACTTATTTTAGAGGACCTTTAAGTTTTGGTTTTAACCATTTACGTCACAGTGGTTCTTTTCTGAAATCCAGCCAATGTGCTCATAGCCAAGGTACCCAAAGGCAAACCTTCTATTAATACTCACTCGTTCACTTTCAGGGTGGAAGTTTGTTTTTTTTTTGGGTGGAATTTTTTTTTTTTTTTTTTTTTTTTTTTGGCCTGAGTAAAAAGAAAAAAAAAAGGCTACCTTAGGGAGGAAAACGTGTAACTTTATAAAGTTGCACCCAGATTGCTTTCAGTCAGCTAAGAGAGGTAGGGCTGTGCCAGATGCATGTTGGCAGAGAGACAGGGCTTAAATTAAAGGTCTGGATCCTGTTTATAATATCGCCGATCCTAACAAGAGGGAGACGACGTGAAAACAACAACTCCCTCCCCCATTTAATGCAACTTTTTGGACAAAAGGTTGGTTTACTCAGAAAACGAGGCCGCACAATAAATACGCATCCACACAAGAGCAAGATCGGGAGTGTTAGCTGCGGCGTCTGTCACAGAAGTCTAGACCTGTTTAAATTTAGCCCAACCGAAAGGATTTGTGCACGTGAGAGTGGGTTTTTGTGCGAGGGGGCCTGGGTATGTGATGATCTTTTTGCCATGTCATATGGAAGCTGTTTATGTGTTTGGCCAGCTTCTTAGACGAGGTGTCGGTGGTTACCGCGGAGTCTGCGCTCTCTCTCTTTGAATCCGTCCTTCCTTTTACCTCGACCCTCCGTCCTGTCAATAATCCAACGAATGATTCCTGCAACATCTGCAGCTCATTAAAAATCTGCGATTTTGTCCCTGACATTAACTAATGAAGCAAATCAACCCTAGCCATTTAGGGATTTACAAAGTTGTAACAAATCACTTCTTTTGTTTGTGAGTATTTTCTCCACGGTGCTAACATAATTTGTCAGCCTTGTTATTTTGCATTCAAAAATGATCCACGCTTGAATCCCTGCACCTGTGTGCAGGCCAGGAGCTGGAAATAACTCTAGTTCAAATCAGCTGATTAGTCTCGCAACAAATAAGATCTTGGCACATCCACATATTCTTGTACAAATAACTAGCCTGATGGGAAGAGAAGTGAAGGCGTGGGTGTTGTCATTGATGGGAAATGTGCACTTTTTCCATTGATCCGTTATAATCCCTGTGTCAGTCATTAAACTTTCGCTGGCCAGACAGCTCTGTGTTTTCGAGCAGGCAGTGGCCAGCATCTGGAGAATTCGCCTCCGTCTCTCTTTATCTCTCACAGCCACCGAGCTTTGCCTAAATAAAAATGTACACGACAAAAAAGATTGGAAAAAATGTGGCAATGTATCGTGCTGTCAAACAGGCCTGATTACAGCCACTTACAACAAAAAAAAAAAGGCGTTAAGGCCACTGTGTTTCCCTCTGAGCTACAGTGGGCAGCTGCCGCCTACAAATAGGAGAACAGCTCGTAAATCTGTAATCTCTGCGGCGTATGGGGAGTGACAGAAAACAAGGCGAGGAGAGAGGGTTTGATGGATTTGGGCAAATAGGTGGAGGAAAGCGAGGGAGGGTGCTTGATGGAGTGATGCGAGACAGAAGGGAGAAAGTATTTGCGGGGAAATACCTGAGGGAGAGCGAGATTAGAAACAAAAGGCGACCAGATGAAGATAAATGGGCACACGGAGAGATCCTCTCATCATATTAGCGGTGGTGGAGTGAACGCGGCGAGAGGGTCTGAGAGGACCATCGAAAAGGAAAAAACGGAACGGGTGACCAGCCTGCCAGGTTCAGTCTTTTCACCTGGGCTTTTTATCCCTCCTAAATGTTCCATTTTCTCATTTCATCGAGCGCAAAGAACCCAACAGGTTTAAAAAGTGGGTCACCGGGTTTGTGGTTATTGCCTCTTGTTGCCAAGGAGAACGGGTTTGTATCCGTGGGCAGGGCGGGGTGAAACGAGGACAAACACGCACCCGCCTCACTGCAAGATGTGGAGGCTGACGACGGAGGGAAACGCACATTTTTTTAAGTTTACAATTCATTCCGAGGTCCGCCCGCGCCTGTAGCGCGGCGTTCTCCGAGTCAACCTGATTCACCATTTTATTTCATTTACCTTCACTCCTCACCGAGCTGTCATCTCATCGTATAATTTACCGATCCGCAAATGGCACAAAAACCTCCTCCACACATTTACGACTCTCAGGCCTCCGAGTCCAACGCGATATGGAGACCATTAAGGTGCATGCACACTCTCAGGCTTTTATGAACTGCCAGCTCCTTTTCTTATAAGAAAAAAAAAAAAAAAAAAAAAGGAGTTAATAGGGAGCAGCTGTAAGTCGGACAGAAAGTGACAGCTTTGGGGAAAAACTAAAAAGGGTTGCTACTGGAGATATTCAGGAAGAGGGCCGCTAGCTTTCAGACAATGATAAGAGAGAAGGGACAATGTGAGTTTATGGAGCTGGCCGTCCACCCCAGTAAGAAACTATAAAAAAAAATATATAGGAATTGCCTATCAAGTCAGTTTGACCCTTGTTGGCCTTCTGTTTTGTTTGACTGTGCTGCAGATTGTCCTCGTGGAAACAAAGCGTGCACCGCCTCCTTCTGTCTTGAACTGAGCTTTTTTCCAAAATTCAACAAATTCACAGAAGCCAGAGAATTGAATTTAAATGACGTGCGCTCCCGTGCACCTCCTCCTCTAGCGTCACGTGAAACGTGCTGGTGGCTTAACATCAGCCATTGGGGAGCCAGCTCGTGGTGGTCGGTGAAAGACACACATGCACACAACCGTAACACATGAGCTCACCGCCGTGCATTTCCTCTCTGCACCCGTCCCGCTATCCCTGAGATCCTCGGGGGAAATGCCGTCAACTCGACAGTTACTGTATGTCCCGCCTGAGTAAGTCTCACGATGACTCTCTGTTCCCGATATATGATGTGACAAAATAATGACAAGCGAGGTGGGGAAAAAAGAAAAACATCTCTCTCTCTCTGGTAAACGACTCTCTGTCAGGTATCATTTTCGAAGCACTTTTTCGGTGATGGTGCCCCTCTGACATCCACATTGGAAAAATCGAAAAAAGAAATAATCAGGCTTCACTTACCTTGGCCCAGAGCCACCGCAGCCAGGACAGACAGCAGACAGCAGAGTGCCACCTTATTCAATTCCCCCATGGTGCCACACTCTCAATTACAGGTGACCTATGTTTTGTTTTTTTTTTGTTTTTTTTTTTCTACAGCATTGACATCATTCAAAAAATAATAATAACAATAATAGGAAGAAAGAAAAAAAAAAGTGAATGTTGGTTCTTCAGCCGTCAGACACAGTTGAGTGTCTCAGGTGTGAGTGATGCTGCAGCAGCTGAGCCTCGCCTCTGCTCTCTCTCATGTGAGTTGCTCAGGCGTTTTTAAAAAGAAAGGGGCACCGGGAGTCCACACCAATCCAGCCCCTCTCCGCTCACCATTGGCCAGTAAAGTGTAACATCTGGGTCCCCCGTATCATCTTCCCAAAAAAGGTGAGGGTATGGTGGGGGGAGTCACTCTGAGAGAGGGAGGGGGAAGTGTGTGTGTGTGCGCGCGCGCGTGCGTGTGTATGTGTGTTGTTGCACAAAGTCAGAAGGTGTTTCCTCTTATTCCAGCCAAGGTCTTATAGTTTCATTTATTTTGCAACAATGTTTTGGGAATTTCTTTATGGTGGAATTATATTTTATCCACAGAGCATGTGTGTGTGTGTGCTGTGAAAACCATTACGTGTTCATGTTTTCTTATGGCTTATCTGCAGTTGGTGTTTTTTAACCATTCAAAGTAGAGGAGACGAGGTGGAAACAAGATTTTCTTGTCATTCAGGATAACCATCCGAAGCTTTCAGCTGTTCATTCTGTAATAAATGAGGAAAGACACATCGAGTCACCCTCCATAAAATGTCACATCCTTCTCTGCCCCTATTTGTCTCTCTCCTTCTCACTCCCTCAATCTGCCTCTCCAACAAACACGGGACAGCGCCAGATGCGGCTTTCTCTCTGGTTCGACTTCTGGTTCAGTTTTTCTAACTTTTGTAAAGTCTCTGATTGCGGGCCGGTGCACTGCCAAAGAGTGGAAGTGGCGTCATATGGCATGCCATTCAGGAAAAACTCCTCAGAGCGCAGGCTGGAGACGGGCTTATGAAGTGCAACATACTGGGGTTTATTTGCTGCATGTTAATTGTTGCTATTTAGTGACGACGCTTGTTAAATTCTTGGAAATTAAACACTCTGTGGATCCAACTCTTTTTATGAATCCCCCTAGATTGAAAAAAGTTACACAGGAATTTATCTTTCAAATAAATGCCCTGTGAAAAGAAATGTTATGGTCACTCCCTCTTTTAATGAAGTGGTTGAAAGTACCTGAATACATTACTTAAATATTGTATCATGTACTATTTTGAAGTACCTGAATACATTTACTTAACTATTACTATTAATATTTAACTTGTTTAAGTGTTGAGTTTATTTCCCAATTTTTAAAAAACAGCATATAATAAACATGTCACATTTTTTTTTTATGATTTGTATTTTTACATTCCCGTCCCTTTTAGTACATATTATTGATAGTTTATCTGTACTTTTAAGTAGGCACTAGTACATGTGATAAAGTGTTTTTACTTTATTATATGGCAACTTCAATAATGACTTGTACGTCTTCCACCTTTGTCACAAATAAAGGTAACAGGCAACTTCAACAATAATAAATATGTTATTAATATTTAACATGATACATTATCAAGCAAATGATATATCTACTATTTTCACTGAATAGGTCACATTCTATTCCAATACTCCACCTTGCTCACAAAACCGAGCCACTAAGAGAAACGAGGAAACATAGAAACTGAAACAATAATGCATTTGACCAGAAAAAAGTTTGGAAATCTGCAACAGTTGTTCAAATAACTAGATCACCAGAAAGAAGTGTTCTGAAAAGGGTTCCAATTTGAGCCTGATTGTGCGGTTGAGTGTAATAACCGTATAAATCTTTCCACCTTTACTTCTGCTTTCACCAAATCCTTGAACCGCATTTCATCTCCGTGTAAGAACATCTCCCGCTGGATATCGAAACAAGTGCCGCTGTCAGTTAGGATTGTTCAATTCTTCAGGCCACCGGCGACTCCAAAGCTCATTACTCAGCCGCTCTCACGAGAAGCACAAATGACAGGAGTGGTGACAAGTCATTGTTTCCTGACACGGGCTGGACAGGCATGAAAGACAGGACCACTGAGCGCTCAGACATATTTCTACAACCCTTGTCAGTTCTCCTCTGAAAAGATTTAATACCAGCGAGCGAAAAAAGGCCGGATTGACATTCCTTTTCCCTGACCTTTTTCTACACCCACTCACACGTGTGTGTGCACACACACTGGGCATGACTGCGTCAGTATTTAGGAGAAGCCCCTGTGCATCATATACACACACATGACCTCATCCATAAACAGCTCTACTCTTCGCCATTCTCTTCGGAGCCTGCAAACCCTGAGTTCTTTAACGAGAGACCATCCCCTACAGCTGATTATAGTCCGATCAAACCTGTTTATGACCAAATCCAATCCAGGTGGAAACCGGTCAACTCCAGGAACAGTGTGTGTGTGTGTGCTCTCGTGAGAAGCACAACTCTTGCGTGTGATTCGCGTCTATGACAAAGCTCGGTGGACAGAAGCTGCGTTCTGGGTTGTGTTTTAGATGGTAATATTATTTGGGCAATGCTTTTCCGTTTTGGTGGTACGCATGACATCCTTTAAAAGCACGTAGGAGAAAAGTCATAAAGAAAATGTGAGCGGTAGAACAAACCCAAAACATGACCCTCATGACAACTTCCCTTTCAGAGGTGATTAGTCCCTCTTCTGTACATAGTCAGACATTTTGGGAATCATGTATTATTGTAAAATGATTATATCATCATAGTTTGCAACGTGAGGTGAAGGAGACAACGACACAAGAACCCGAAGCCCTTTTTTTTTAATTGAACTTTATTTTTATTTGACTAAGAGAACTGTCTGAACCTTAAATACAGACAATAAAGTAACCGAAACAGTAGTAATGCAGACGTGTCATTAGCCCGACCAGGCTAGTGACTCGTGATCCGAAAATGTTGGAATTGCCAACCTATGCAAACTCACTTCAGCGGCACACATAAAAGCATCGGAACATGAACATTTAAAAAAAGTTTCAAATGAAGTGACAGTTATTGGCATCATAGCAAACGAATATTTCCTTGCTGACTGTGGGGGGGGGGGGGAACAAATTTATTTTGCAAAGTAATCAGAAAAGATTTTGACTCTATAAACTTTTACAAGTCGACTGACACAAAAACATTCCTCTTGCCATTCCCCTAAAAAGACATGACTCCAATCACTGTTTCTAAATATCCTTCCTCTACCGTAGCGCCACAGCACATTGGGCGAAGGTGTAGCCTGTTTAACACCACTGAGATGGCAACATGAGATCACAGCAACAATCTATATCAAACAAAAAGTCGTTTAACTGCACGGTCTTCAAAAATGAGGTGTGGACATACTGGCTCTCTTGTTTCCCATGTGCTACAGTTCTATGAGGCTGTCTGTGCCGGGGTAGTCTGGTAGGTTGAGATCGTATTTCTTCTGGATGTCATAGGGCAGGAAGCGTCCGGCCAAGAAATGCTTCCCCGAAAAACTCATGGAGCACTTCTTCGGTGCTGTAAGGGAGATGAGAACTTCTGGGTTTATTCCGTCCTGACTTGGTTCTTCTACATCCCAACCTGAGGAGGAGAGAACCTTGCATTAGCGGAGCTCGGCGATCACTTCCCACGCGCTGCGTTTACCGTCAGCAGGAGGTGTAGGCACGGTGTGATCATTTTGCGCGGATCTGGGTGAAGCGCAAGATTTATCTTCCTGCTGTCTGGGAGCCAAAAGCTCCTGGGACATCTGCCCGGAGCCTCGTTGATCATGTGTTCCTGATTTTCAATAGTTTGTATGAACACTCACCTGAGGGCACATCCACACTCGCGATGGGGATCTTGACTTGCTTCAGGGTGACCAGAATCCCAGAGTACGGCTCCTTAATGTTGGCGCAGTCAGCCTCGGGGCCCAGCATGGCGTCAATCACTATGTTGTAGGCATCGTTTATGAGCTGAACCTGAGCAGGACAAACGCCGGTAGGCATACGTGAGCAGTTTACCTCCTTTAAATCCACCGTTCCCAACCTGGAAGTGACGACCCCTCCACTAGGTGTCGAGACATTTTGTAGGTTATAGCTTTTTTTTTGTTTCTCATATTAAAATCTCCCAAACATACCTGGCCAACTTTGGGGAAAAAAGGCTGAATCAAGACTCCTTTATTTAATCACGGCCCAAAAGAAAGCACTTAAATGCCAAAATACACAGACACTCATCACCCTCGTGGTAAAGCTCAGCATCCCCTAAAGCAGCCATTATCATTAGTAGTAGGGCTAGAGGTTTGCACCTGAAGCCTCGTTCTGCTTAACGGTGTGAAGTGAGCTGAGTGAGCCAAACCAAATGTCCTAACCTGTGCAGCATTTCCTTTTTTTTTTCCTGGCGTAGATTTTGTGGAGGGATAGTTATGTGATACTACACACAAGGTAATGTTGGGAAAAAAAGCCTCCATCCCCGACTATCTCTGCAAACTGCTGAATCCTCACATTAGCTGTGGCTAATAGTTTTTGCAGAGGAAGAGAGTTTGGATGTTGTCCCATTTCTTCCATTGGAATCACATTAGGATCTGTTTTCACTACCAATAAGGAGAAGAGAACCTATTACAGTGACCAATAACTCTTTTCGTTGTACATATTTGTGCGAAAACTGTTCTAAGACTGGGTTGGGAAAAAAAATAGGAACCCAATCTTTTAACAGCAAAGAAAAATATCAATTTTTCAGACTTATTTTTCTTATAAAAATTGTAAAACCTCTGTAAGCTTATATTTATTACACCGTTTTAAAAAAATATTAAACTTGGATGAACAGGTAGACATTTCCTCATTCTCAAGGGCCACACACTAAAACGTTTACGAACCACTGGCCTCACAAAAATGTAATCAAATCAACATACACTGTTAAAAATGGACATTGCAGCTTTTAGGAACACAATCGGGTCCTTGTGTATTGCATTGACGATGAATAATTGTGTAAAAATGCTGCTGACCTCTGTGGGGAGATAGGAGAGGAAAGGGATGTCCATCTTTTCACACTGCACTGTGAAATCCTGGTGTAGACTGTGAGGGGAGCGTTTGGGGTGGTAGATGGTGGGCTCATATTCCTACATGAGATGAGACATCAGGGAATAGGAAGCACAAATGAGGAAAAAACGGGAATTGTTTGCATTATTTCTGCACAGTAGCCAGTGATTCCAGCAAACGTGGGCACACGGTGGAGCGTGGATGAGCTATGGAGGTACATTTGGCCCAGGGTTCATGACAAATACCGTTAACAAGTGATCAGCATCAGTTGGGATTTTCGACGGTCTACAGTTTCCTGAATGAAGACGTCCTTCCAAAAGCGGAGGCTGAGCAGAGTAGAAACCCAGACACACCTGCCGTCTGAAGGGTCTGTGATGCTCCGCAGGAAGCACCTGTGGTCCATGACCTCATAGTCGCAAAGATAAATCTCCAACCCTCTGTCACTGTCCATGTGTGCATCTGCGTGGGTGTCGGCATGTTTAATAATGTAAAAAGTGAAAGGGAATTTTCTTGCTTTTCAACCTTTGCGGATGGATGTTACATTACTTGCGCATATTTTGTCAAATCCGTCAGTCCATCCCTTCACAGTGGGGGTGCAGTACATCGCTTCTCAGTGGTAGAAGGTAACCAAGTGGTCTTATGACACTTATAGTACAGTTTTGAATAAATGATAAGTCAACTTCACAAAATCACGTCAATAACAAATATCTTATTTTTAATGACGGAATTATTGTGACCTGTTACTTTTAACGAAACAAAACCCCCTCTATATGGCTTAATACCCATTGATATAATAAGCTATATGAACATACGAGTAACACGTATGTATATCAGGGTCTATATTGTGTTTTAACATCTGGACAGTGTATCCGAGTGAGCCAACGAACTGTTTCATCCCATAAAGCCATAAGTAAGACATTTGTTTGGAAGGTGGGCGAGCTGTGAACCCTCCGACAAAGGAAGTGATCTGTCAGGCCAGACGGCGCTCGGCCTCCTCGGGGAGCTCCAACCAATCAAAACTTCAGAGCCATCGATCACCCGAAATCATCTCCATCATGATCCCCGCCGAGCAGACAGTGAGTAGCCAAGCCAAAAACAATCCACTGTGTGTGTGTGTGTGTGTCCCTGGGGCTTTGCCCCACCACCTCATCAGAAGAGCTCGCCATGGCGTGCCTGTCAGTGTCACTGAGCATGAACAGAAATGAGCCGTGAGTGACAAATAAGCACGGAGGGCACCGATGGGCTGTGTTTCAACTTAATGCGCTAAAAGGGATTTGTAGGATTCTGTTTTTCTACGAAACGAAAAATCGGAACCCGGTGAAACATCAAACCTTTCAACAGCAGACGAGACTTTGAGGACGTGGAAACATTTCCATGTTTGTGTCCAACTGTCAGCAGATTTTAATCGTGCACAATGACTAATCTGCAAAGGTGTACTAGTGCCTTTGGCGAATGCCAATTCAAACGTGACCAGGGCCAAACATACCATCCTGTCCCCTTGCTTTACGGCTATATCAACAAAGCATTCAAACGAATGTACTTCTTTTTTTTTCTTATACTTCTCCGACATGAGCTCTGATCAAATCATTATTTGTGACGTCCGGTACGTGGCACAAGATGTTTTTTTTCCTTATACCTGCAGTGGAAATAATCAAAGACGCACGGCAGACTCAGACACGACCCGATTTTGTGAACACAAACATCTTGGAGTGACGTGGGAAGCCAGTTGGCCCGTTCGCCTGCAGCTGATCATTCATTTCTACGCTCTGTCTGATCACATTCACAGTACTGCATCAGGGGCTCAGAGCCACGTGTGTGTGTGTGTGTGTGTGTGTGTGTATATGAGTATATATGCATGTGTGTGTGTGCTGATGTTTGTGTCTCACGTGTTTGCGTGCGTGTCTCCCTGCGGACGGTGATCACATCGCACTATGAAACACACTCTTACACCAGATCCACTGTCCAAAGCCGGTACTCGTGTTTCTGAAGTCAGAGCAAGCGTGGTCCCCGCCGTCCAAAGTGTGTAGTCAGACATCAGAACAAAGTTTCTTTAAGAGTATCTCCTTTTTCACTTCTATCATGCCACATTATAATATATCATTTTCTTAGCGCTGAATGAACTCTGACCTTTACGTCGGCCGGCAGAGAGAAAAAGACGAGCATGGGAGGTGAGAGAGGGGGAGGATTAACCTGCATAAACAATATCGGCCTAACATGGTTTTAATCAGAATTATAAATGCACAATAAATCCAGTATGTCAGAAACATATGGAAAAGTGTATAGATGCATTCCTCTCTAAACCAGAGATCCCAAAAACACATATCCATTATTTCCCTTCCAATAAAGTCATAGACCGGGGCAGACAGCGTGCACTTAAATGAACTGCGCTGTCTAAAGACGCATTTTTTTTTATTTTTTTTTTTGCTCTGCTTTTTTTAGATCTGTAATGTGTTTGGAGAGGAGGGGTCCTGCCTCCAAAAAACGATTTCTCCTTCGTAAATTGTCGGTCAGAATGTGGCGTGAGAGGCAGACTTCATGGTCATGCAGTGGCTGCCGAGCGTAAGGCGCAGACGGCTTTAATGGGAGTAACAATAGCATGATATCATGGCTGTCTGAGTGCCCGTGCCGAGAAGGTAATGGGATAACGTCTCTGGGCCATTTACAGGAGCTGAAATCGAAATTGCGGAAAGCACCGAGGGCCCGTATAGGGGATCCCGCTTAGGTAAGTTTGGATCGTTTCTTCGAATGGGTTCTCACCCTTAATTACCGCGTAAAGCACCAGACTGTGTTTCCAGTGGAGCGTCGAGTGTACTTACAAACATGCGCAGGTGTCGGGCGCACACCAGGCCGATGGAGCCGTTCTGATCCGGACCACAGATCACGAGCACCGTCGGCTGCTTCTTCGCTAAAGAGCCGAGAGGGTAGGCCTGGTGCGGAGAGAAAAAAAAACAAAACAGGAGGCCAGCAAAGTTAGAAACAAGCTGATGATGTCAGGGAGTGGAAAGATGGAAGAGAAGAGGAGCAAATAGAAAGGGTTACTGGGGGAGAACAATAGTGAGACCAAAAAAAACAAACAAGCGGAACATCCAAGGGTCAGTAGTATTTAGGTTTAAGCCTCGGACTTGCGGCCTGTCGCTCAGGCCCGGGTCATGGGATCCGCGCCGCGGGCCGCTCTATCACATTCACAGTGGCTTCCTGCTGCATGCCAGACATGCCAGACGAGGGTAGAAAATGGAACCAGGTCCATTGTCTCTGCTGTCTGCGAGGAAAAAAAAAAGGTCCAATCATAAAAAAAGCCTGGCAGCAGTGGAAAAAATACCTCCAGTGTCCTTGCCGCGGGGGGATGCCTTCATTTATATATCACACTTTCCGTCTTGGCTGGAATCTGCCTCGTTTTTTTGGTCTGACCGCAAACACCCTCATAAAACACCGCGCACCTTCCGACACGAGCCCACGCCTACGCCTGCGCCGCTCTGTCGATCCTGAGCGACTGTCTTCCATCACCAACTCCTAAACACAAGCGCGACGGTTGTGTCTGTGTGCGTGCATTGCATGACTATATAAGAACGAGAATGACCCGTTCATCACTTTTGAAGGTTAGCGCATCATTTCCCCAACTAGGAAAAAGAACCTGAACCGAGGGAGACACAAATTCGAGCAGACTTCTGGAAATCCAGCCCATTAAATGTGTGTCAGAGCACAAGTTGCTAGACCAATTAGCCTGGTTTTATCACCACAAATTACAGCGCAACTATTTTGTGATAATGGGGCAGATATAAAAAAAAAGAAATGACAAGATAGTAGTAGAATTAAACGGTATGTCCAAAAATAAGCCCTTAAGCTATAAATGGACATTTATGGAACATTCTTTTAATGACACACTCACTTAAAATAATTATGGGCAGCAACATTAAATAGTTGTGGTTGTTCCAAAGAATGCAGTGTGGGGAACTTTTGAATCTTTACAACTGGCGACGCGCTTTGTTTTTTTCCATATACATATTCAATATATATATATATGATTGATTTGGTATAGACTCCGTTATCACTTAAGTGTCCTGTAATTTAAAAAGTTCTAAATCTGTTGACAATGGTTCATCCCCTGCTCCCTGTAATTATGGACTGATTATTATTACAGTTATAATTGCTCCATAATTACAAAATACTTAGTTCCAGGCTGTGACATATAGTTTTATATGATTGAAATTGAAACATTCGGTGCCGTTTCACCACCCAGTGTTTGTTTATCCCTCGCCTCCAAATTTTTGGCGACGAGTCTGCCAATCCAATGCACACGAAGCCCATTAACTTCCACTTCTGCAAATGTCCTCATGACAGGAGAGAGATCATATGGAGAAATAGGCCATTCCGCACACATTGGATAATTGGATATAACAAGGCCGAGAGTGCATTAACTGGCGCAATGAATCCAGGAGAAGAGACGGCAGCTGTTATCTCCGTCATAACGGCTCAGCAGAGAAATCATCAAAACTGACTCCGATGAGATGGAGGAGAGCGTTACGATCGCTGAGGGCCACCGACCGTAATATCAGGCAAGGCATATACAGTATGAAATAAGATTTGTTTTCTTCAGGGATTGGTGCAGACCAAACCCAAGCCTAAGAGCAGGGAGTGCCTGTCTGTGATGTTGAAGGGGCATGTTAGTTATGGTTAATAAAAAGAATTGAAGGATATCCCAGCCACACTTCACCCTCAAATAAAGAATGTCATGATATCTTTAATCACCAATTTAAAAAAAAACTTGTACCACCTAATCCGATGTGTTTTTTACTGCAAACATCGGAACACAGCACATGCCATGCGGAATTCTAGCAGTGACGATACCTTCATCTTCACTCATTTTAAAGTCTATCATATGCTTTAGTCCAAAATAATGTCATACACAAATATGTGTTCACTTTTTGTTGCACCTTTTTGATCTTTTTTCCCCATTACTCAGGTTTTTATGATTCTTTTGATTTTTTTTTTTTTTTTTTTTGGACGGCGTACTATACTATGGTGATTTTGGTCAAATTTTGGACACCATGCGATACTGTGATATTGTTCACGTATCTGTTTAAATCTGCTAGTGAGGGCTTCTCCTTTGCCTGGGATGATTTATCCACCTCACAGGTGTGGCATATCAAGAAGCTGATTAGACAGCATCATTACTGAACAGGTGTGCCTTAGGCTGGTCACAAAAAAGTGTGTAACACATTTCCATGATATAGAGATGATCAGGTTGTTGGTTGTAGCCTGTTGAATGTTGGTCCACTCCTCTTCAATGGCTGTGTGAAGTTGCTGGATATTGGCAGGAACTGGAACAGAGTGTCCCAAAAATGCTGAATGGTTGATATGTTTGGTGAGTATGCAGGTCATGCAAGAACTGGTATTTGATTTCAGTTCATGGAAAATGGGAGCAAAGACTTGTGAGGTGTTGGGATTATATTTTTGATCAGTGTGTGTTGTCGAAAAAAGTAAAACATTTTGAAAAGCGTCAAAGATGCATTTCAACCTAATTTATCAGAAACACGCAAATAGGACGGTGATGGGGAAAAAAATAAAAATTGTGTCATAGTATGTATGTAAGTAAAAAAAAAAAAAAAAAACGTCACTAGATGCATCAAAACATCGTAAAATGCCCAAATATTAGATAGAGGTGAAGAAAATGCAAAGTGAAAAGTAAATATTTGTTTAAGTATAGTATGTCATCCAAAATGTGCACAAAAACGTCATAGTAGTAGTCAGGTGTCCAAAAATCAAAAAAACTTCAAAATTTATAAAAATATTAGAAATGCACAAATATTTGATGGGGACAAAGAGAAAAGAAAAGATTTCAGTGTTTATTTTGTTGGCTCTGCCTATATTGCTGTGCAAGTTTCAAATATTTTTTAAGAAGTTAACTTTGGACAAACTACACTATGACGTTTTTGTCATTGTGTAGTTTTGTAGTTTTTTTTTTCCAGTTTATTTTCGTGTCTACCTTATTTTTAGAACCTGCTGATGCTCCTGTGCGACTTTCGAGTGTTTGAATTTTTGAAATTTTTGACATTTTTGACATTTTTGACCGACATAACGCTATAGTAAGGCGTTTTTTGTCAGTATTTTTGAATTCTTGACGACATGCTATACTATGAAGTTTTCAATTTCTTCACTTTATTTTCATGTCTACCTTATTTTTAGAACCTGCTGATACTCCTGTGCGAATTTCGAGTGTTTTTGACTTTTTGAAATTTTTGACCGACATAAGGCTATAGTAAGGTGTTTTTTGTCAATTTTTTTTGAATTCTTGACGACATGCTATACTATGACGTTTTCAATTTTTTCACTTTATTTTCGTGTCTACC
>JAFBJU010000102.1:443417-552699 GCA_016785305.1 Colistium nudipinnis | reverse complement strand
GACTTTTTGGCCGAACATAAGGCTATAGTAAGGCGTTTTTTTGGGCCATATTTTGGGCCATTTTTTAAATTTTTGACGACATGCTATACTATGACGTTTTCACTTTTTTCACTTAATTTTCGCACGTACACTATTTTTAGCCCCTGCAGATGCTACTGTGCGAGTTTCGAGTGTTTTGAAATTTTTGACTTTTTGGCCGAACATAAGGCTATAGTAAGGCGTTTTTGGGGCCATTTTTTGACTTTTTGACGACATGCTATACTATGACGTTTTCACTTTTCTCACTTAATTTTCGCACCTACACAATTTTTAGGCCCTGCAGATGCTACTGTGTGAGTTTCGAGTGTTATTAATTTTTTTACTTTTTGGCCTAACATAAGGCTATTTTTGGAATTTTTGACGACATGCTATACTATGACTGTAAGTTGCTTTTTCAAATTTAGGAAGACAAACTATACTATGATGCTTTTTGTCAAATATTGGAAGTCATTTTTGGATGACATACTTTACTATGACGTTATGTCAAATTTTAAACAACATACTATACTATACTGTTTCTTAACATTTTCCCACCTTTCTTCTGTTTTTGTACAGTTTTTACGGTTTAAGCATTTTTCATGTTTTTTTCACATTCATTTCACAGACAACATTTTATACTATGTTTTCGGTTAATTCTAAGATGAAAAACTATACTTTGACGGCAGCTCCACTGACCTTTCACACGATGAAGATTGGGGAGAAGATATGACAAGCAATCCTAACAGGATTCTCTGTGGTTCTGTATCGTATAGGCCTTGCGGACAGTCACATTCTTCCTGCATAGATCCCGCTCACATCTGGATAATCCTGGTCCAATGACTGTCAGAATGTTAAAACACATTTTCAGTCATCTCTCATCAACATGTGCAATCTTAAAAGTGTATATTTATGTTTTTTTTTTTTTAACTGTTACTCTACCTTGCAGCTACTGTGAATTTCCCCACTGTGACATGAATGTTCTTCTTACTTTATCTATACTATGACTTCTTGGCAACATTTTAGATAACATGCTATACTATGACGTTTTTGGTGAAATTTTGGATACATATTATGCAATCTTGTCTTGATTAATTTCTGAAGACTGATTAATTTTATACTTTGGTAATGCCCATTTTTTGTAAAATTTTGGATGACATATTATCCTATGAAGTTTTTGGAAGTCATACTATACTATGTTTTTTGGTCAAATTTTGGACGACTTTACAAACTATGATATTTTTGGACAACATAGTGTATTTTACCAGACTCAGACTTGATATTAGGAAGAACTGCAATCCAAATTCAATTACAGCTACTTTTTTTTTTAATTGGGTCATAGAAACACATTTCACATAGAATGGAACGCATCTTAGAACAATAAAATGACATAATGAAGGAAAAGGGATGAGGGGCACATGATGATGGAAGAGGAGGATATATTGCAAATTCTAAACTGCATGAATAAATAAACATCAGAATTATGCAGATTGCATGTTCTGTATACTTTAAAATATGATATTCAATTTAGTACCGAGAGTTTTTACAATGTACACTTCGTTACATCTGGTTCACACATGCCAAAGTGACAACACATTTATCACTGGGGTTTTTTTGTTTTTTTTTCTCCATCGAAAATAAGACATGGTCTATCAAGCTACAAACATTCCGCTCCCAGTCTCTAGTCTCTAAGGAGGCAGCGGATTTCAGATTAAACACAGTACAATGATAAATCTCACAGTGGGCTGTTTTAAATCTTGACAACACCAAATTTGACAGCCACCGAAATTATGCATGATTTTAAAACATCAATTTCTCTACCTCTTCATCATTTTGCAGCCTCTCACTCCTTTGTTTGCTACTGATCAAAAAAGGCAATGAACCCTGCACCACAGTATGTGTTTGTGTCGGATACGCCTGCATTGTTACCAGGATGGACAGCCGCCATTCCATGCTACCCATCACTGCTGCACAGAGTCCAGATTCTCTTTGATCCTCCGGGTCATGCTGGGGATCAGGTTAACATGGTCGTCCACACAACTGCCCACACAGTGGTCCATCAGCGATCGCACGGCTGTCTCCTTGGCACCAGAGTCAAACAGATCCTTCGCCTTATCGTTGCAGTGCATAGTGCATCTGGACAGACGATCCTGAGAGGGGGAACAGATGAAAATAAACTTACTAAAGACAGAGTGAAGTTCCATCTGGCATGTTCCAGAGGCTAAAACTAGGAAGAAGAGGTTCTATTTGTTACATACGAGTGGGAGTTGTATCAATATATTTATATTTTTGGTTATAAATTATAAGCAAAATGAGGAGGAGAAATTAATTTCCATGATGGAAATGTTCTGCAATTTAACCGTGTCTTTGATGATGGTTTATTTATTATTAAACCCTACAACGCTTGCATATTGTCCTATAAATATATAATACTAAGTTCTGAGAAAAATATTATATCCAGATAGGAGGGAAGAGATGGTTTCTTAAATAAAGGGACGGACATGTTGGCAGTGTCACGTCTCTCACCTGGAATTTCTCCAGCTCGGAGGTGACCAGTCCCTGAGCTCTGGCCAGCGGCGTGTGGCACTTGTCGATGCACTGATGCACCTGGGACATGGAGGCCGAGGCTTGATCGCAGCAGTCCGCGCTGCACCGGAACATGCGACCCTGCGGAAGGACACACGTGTGAGCGACACGGAGCACAGAGACAGGCGCGAGCGACACTGAGCACAGAAACACACGCGAGCGACACGGAGTCGTGTTGGAAGTCACCTACCTGCATTTTGCGGATGTGGTCTCTCTCCAGGCTTTGAACCATGTCTTCCACCACTGTCTGCACGCGTGCTTGGTGCGCCTCAGCCATTTCCGCTCGTCCTGCTCCCTCGCACAGTCTTCAACAACCCTTTAACGTAGAAACATCCGACAAACACGAAACCCACAACAAACGTGTCGCCTCGTTCCGTCACGATACCGCTATGCGATATCTAAGGTCACCTCCAATCAAGCATGGTTCGAAATGAGAGATTATTACGCCACTTCCGCAACCGATAGAAAAAAAAATCCTTTTCCGTTTTGTGTGGTCGCACTTCAAAACAAATTAAACATTTCTGTTGTATTCAGATCGTATTAAAAAAAATCGAACTTAATACAACTCAATACAGCAGGCTTTTGTATAAAATATTCTCAAAACATTTATATTTAATGAGAATTGTTAGAGGTAAGAGATCATTTTACCACTGCTTCCAAACGCACAGTTTAGCGGAACCAATATTTTCTTCTGGCGTTCGCCTGTATATTTTCTGAGACCATTTACACATCTCGACGAAAGCAATGTAAACTATTATCTTTCAAAAGTTTGATTATTCTTTTAATATCAGATAAGAAATAGCAAATAATATTAGTACAGCAACGAAGACTTGGACAGAGGCGGGTTGCATTCACATAAAAATAAATATCAGCTATATATATGCATTTTAGAGATAATTATATATTCATTATTTTTACATATTTAAATGATATTGCATTATAATCTCTGTTGACACTCAAAATAACTTGAGGCTTTTATTGTGACATAAGACGGTAATCGTACGCGGAAGTGTGTCTCAGTATTTAGCAGCCGTCCCGGTGCTCGGGCATGATTCACTCGTGAAAGGAGTTCCGCAAGTTTCTCTAACTTCTGATCTGATCGCTCACTTTTCTGGAGTTTTAACAGAGTTTAAAAATGGATCTGAACTGTAGCAGGGAAGCGAACTAAGTGAAGGTGACTATTGGATCAACGAAAGCCCTCCTGAATTGGCGTTTAAAATAGTGAGTCCAATGTGTAACTCATCTCTTTCTGTCTTTAAAGTTAAAATAGTGGTCACACGTGAAAACTGCTGGGATCGACTCTGCAGTCGTTTATTTTACAGTACCCACTGTGAGTCTTTGCCTGAGCTGACTGTGACCTTTGACCCACACCGATAGTAAAAGGAACTCACGGTGGTTCCTGTGTGTTTGTCCCTCAGATGCTCCTCAGTGCAGAGCTTTAGATGTCCACCATGAGTCCACGCACCACGTCATTGACTGCTCTGCTCATCCTGGGACTCTGGATCACTGACGGCCGATATCCAGCATCAGCCTCAGAGCTGCAGGAGCAGCCCAAAAAGATAGGTAAGTGTATACACAATCTGCGTCCACAAACAACAACAACAACAACAACAACAACACAGCATTCATTCTAAAACAAATTATACAACAACCTCTTTCCAGCCTGAAAAGTGTGTTCCAATGGAGAATAGATGAGCTCCATCCTCCTCAGATCAGACTTTATTTCACTAAATAGTTCTATATGCGTGCGTGCGTACTCTTCTCAACTGCCTTCAGAAAAGGCAAGTAAAAGAAAAGTGTGAATATAAATGTACATATGTAAGCTGGGTCAGGTAGAATAAGCTTCAACTAAAGCTGCTGATGACAAACTGGAATTTAAGGAAATAAATATGCTTGTGACTTATGTGCTCCACAAGAATCCCTGTTATTAATACAAAAAGGCTTTTGAGCTATGAAAAGACTGATGCCGGGAGGGTAACGCACGTTTACTGTGGTCACTGTTCTTTTTAAAGCTGTGGTGGGAGCAGGCATCGGAGGCACCGCAGCTGCGTATTACCTGAGGCAGGAGTTTGGAGCCGGGGTGAAGATCGACGTGTTTGAATCCGACGCCGTGGGTGGGCGCCTGGCCACGGCGAAGATCGGGGATAACGAGTACGAGACGGGAGGTTTAATGATCCATCCTTTGAACCTCCACATGAAGCACTTCATTGAAAAATTAGGTAATGTCAAGAAAATAAAATAAACATGTCGTCGAAGCCGTGATTAGCATATTCCATGAGGGGTTTTTATTTTTTTTTTATTTTAGGTATTCCTCCAAGGAAAGACGTCTCCTCTAAAATGGCCATCTTCGACGGAAAGGAGCTCACGTTTGAAGAGAGCGACTGGTTCATTATTAATTTCTTTCGCATGCTCTGGCGTTACGGGTTCAACATGCTTCGAATGCAGATGTGGGTGGAGAGTGTTTTGGACAAATTTATGAGGTAAGGACACCGCAGGGCACTGGGAATGCAGACAAGGACTTGCTGGTCCTGGTCCGGGGGGATGTCTCGGTAATCACGCATATGCTCTTGTTCACAGGATCTACCAGTACCAACAATACGGTTACTCATTCACCAGCGTGGAGAGGCTGCTGCACGCCATGGGCGGCGACGGTTTTCTTAACCTGATGAATCAGACTCTGGAGGAAACCATGATCGGCGAAGGATTTTCACAGCTCTTCCTCAACGATGTCGTGGCGCCAATCACTCGTGGCAACTATGGTCAAAGTGTCCGCGTCCACGGGATTGTGGGTATGTTTTCCTCATATGTTTTTTTTTTTTTTTTTTTAAAGAGGTGGCTTGTAAATCTGATTCGATGTCTCGTCTTCCAGGGGCCTCATCGTTAGCAGGGACAGATTCAGGTCTGTGGGCGGTGGATGGAGGCAACAAGAGGGTTTGCTCAGGACTGTTGTACAATAGTAAAAGCGACCTCATCTCTGCCAGAGTCACTTCCATTTCAGTCAAGGTGCGACCCTCCAAGAAAGGTAAGGTCCACAGACTTTTTGGTTCCTCTCCTTGGTGGATCTGTGATGTTTCCACATTTCAACTTCTTTTTGTCCCCCTTCTTTTCCAGGCCCCACAACCAGTTTCTATGAGCTGAATTACGTGGGGGAATCAGGCTCTGCTCACTCTCTGTATGACATTGTGGTAATAGCGACGCCGCTTCACCAGGGAAAGTCTGACATCACCTTCTCGGGCTTCTCCCCTCCCATCCCGTCTCACTACCCCGGGCGCTACCACCAGACGGTGTCCACCCTGGTCCACGGCTTGCTCAACACGTCCTACCTCGGCACCTCTGCGCCGGCCTCGGAGTTCACCGTGTCTAATGTCCTCACCACGGACTCGAAGGGCTCCGTCATCCACGGCCTGACCTCTCTCGACCCCGTGCACATCCCCGCTGGCTACAAACGACCCCCGGCCAGCCACGCCAAAGTCTGGAGGGTGTTTTCTCCACAGCCGCTGTCCCAGGAACAGCTGCGGAGCATGTTCCTCTCCTGGGACTCGGTGTCTGAGACCCGGTGGATGGCCTATCCTGCGTACGGTCCGACACATCGCAAGACCCCTCCCTTCATCCTGCACAACCGGCTGTACTACCTCAGTGCGCTGGAGTGGGCCGCCAGCACGATGGAGATGAGCGCCATCTCAGCCAGGAACGTGGCACTGTTGGCACACCACCGCTGGCACACGCAGGTCGGCAAGATCGACCAGGAGGACCTGCACACCCGGCTCAGAGGGGAACTCTGAAAAGTGAAGCATACTGGGGATGAGAAAGAAGCAATACAATACAAGTACAGTATATGTAAGTGCACATTCTCAAGGGCAACTCTGCTGCACTGTAGTATCTGCAGTCAGGGAAAATTCCAACTTTGATTCAGGTACCCGAGGTGCTCTGTCCTCTTTAAAGTGAAACTTCGGTTTCGGGCTGGGTGTTATTGTTGCAGTTTTAGCCAATGTTTCCATCATTTAGAAAGCAATATTCTCCTTAAATGAAGTGCCGAGCACGAGCATGACATTAAAGCTCAAACGGTACTGGAATCGAACAGTAGTCAGTTAAACATCAGTCTGTACGTCATTTTTTTTTTTTTTAATAAAATCAATTTTTCCTAATGTATTACATCAAAGATTTTTTGTTAAATCAACAATCATAATGGTTTTCTAGCAAAGCTGCTCTATGTTCAATGGTAGATTTTCCTTCTACATATTTTGGGGATATAGACGGTTGTTTTTACAAAACAATACCTTTTTTGCAGACCAATTAAATAATCGAAATAAATAACTTGCAGATTTAGTAATATATGCATAATCATTATTGCTATAATGACAATGTTGGCCAAAACTAAGGGATGCACACCAGTTTTGTAATAAATGGGAAATGATCCTTAAACGACTTTTAACAGTTTCACCATCCGTGCTGAAACCTGAAGGCATCACCAGCAAAAATCTCACTAAATGGTGAAACTACATTGCACTGTGCTAAATGTTCAAATCACTGTGAACCAAACTGCACTGCTGGATAGAACTACTATGTCCCTTTGTCTAAAACACATTTTATAGACTTTTCATTGTTTTGATCTCTTCTAAACATGGTACATCTAAGAAATCAGCCTGTTGGTACTGCACAAACCAACCATTGTTCCCCGTTAACCAAAGTCTTACATAATGTTTACTAATAAGACAATGTCCCTCTACTGATGGACTCACGTGTCTTCAGATGATATTCTTCGTTTTTCTACCTCCTCAGCCCACTACTGTATACGTCCAAGAGATGTTCGACACCAAGGTGTTTTCATTGTAAACTGGATGAGTTGGATGCTGTAAAGTAATTTAGAAAAAAATTGTGTATTTTCTTACTATGAAAATAGACTGGTGATATTATCGCCATGTAATTCAATCACACTGACCAGTAAAAACAATTGCGGTGCCTTAAAGCTTACAAAGTAATTGGCTTAAGTTTTTCGGAAAAGAAACATTGTCTTAACGATCATGACTTATTATAATAAGGTGCCATAAGAATCTAACCACATGAACAAGGCCATGAGGCTGATGGCTTTCTGTATTTTGTTATACCTAATGTAGTTTTTTTTTTTCTACCTTATCCGATCGATCTGGTGTCATGTGACTTTGGGAAGATCACTACAATTTGGTAATTGTTGCTTCAGCACTTTGGGATGTGTATTTTTCTAGATGTTTTGATAGATCTTTGGATGTGACTACACTCCAAAGCAAACAATTGCTAAACTAATATTGTGCACTTTAATTGATAGAAAAGATTCAGTTTAACCAAAAAATGTATTCTACAAATATGCGTAAGAGACTTTATGTCAAATAAATTCATTTTCAACCTCCCAGAACATACTGTATGTTTTGAAAGTGTTTATTAAAATAAACGTATGAAACCTCATTTGCTTCAGAATCAAATTGTTATATTTGAATAATTCTTTTTCAGCTCACATTGCACTCAAATCACATTTACAAACTGAAGTTGCTGATGTGGGGTTTATATTGTTTGCATTCAATAAAAGCGTCTACTTAATGAGTCTGTAAATGTCTTATAGATTTTTGTATTCATTTATTGTGATATTGTATTGCATCATTTCACAATTTTAGACGTTAAGGCTCTACAGGACTGCTATTTTTGATCTGCATAATTAAATTAAACTGTCCTACCATGACTCATCATTCACATGGGTGAGTGATGAAATCACCGTTTCAGGAAATAAACATTGTTGTGTAATCAAACAGACACGTCCCAAATAAAGGCCCATGTGACTGAGGAGCCCACAATGGGGGGCATTGACAGTCTGAATAAGGATACGTCTGTGTGCCGATGTACCACCCAGCTGTCCTCTCAGGTAGCGAGGGACAATGGTACCAGAGCCGCCTGTCCAGGCAAAGCATGTGATGTGACTTATGGTATAAGAGGCCAGGGAAGTTACAACAAGACAAAGCCGAGTCTGGAGTGACAAAGAAACATTTCCACAACCAACAGACCAACAGCCGCGATGAAATTTTTAGAGCAAGTGTTTGTCTTCCTCACTGTGGCAGCAGTTCACACTGGTAAGACAAAAAGAAATATATAACTCTTTGTGATTTGAAAGGCAATCAGAAAAGGACCGTCATTTAAAATGTGCAGAGGCCTTTGCTGGTTTTCAGATACGTTTTTCTTTGAAATGACTGCGCTTCTACAGAAAAGCCATAAGTTGTTATTATGTACTGAGAAACTTTCCAATTTCAGTGATATTTGAATCTAGAATACTCACTCATTTATGCATCTCAGCTCTCTCAGCATCTCTGGAATCTGCAGAGAAAGAAGAAAAAGTTGCTCATTACGGTAAGAATACAAGTCATGCAAGTGAGATGATATTTTTACGCTTCAAAACTGATGTAACTCCGTGGAAATGTCTTGTTTTTCATGCAGATGGCCTGACCGAGCTGCAGAAAATAGGTACAGTAAAAACGTTTTTACATATTTTACGCTCAAGTCTGTCTTTGTTCATTCGAGTAGCCGTAGGGTTTTTAAACTTGCTTAATTTTAACTTCTTGTTAATCATGTTAATGATTAGCATTTGTAATTATTTGTTGTATCTATCCATTATATCCATCTATCCGTTTGGATGTTGCTTTGTATCATTTTGCCAATTTGACTTTTCAGACCAGATGGAGTTTGAAGCCGCTCAGAAAAATGAGGCCACTCAGATGAACGGTAGGTTTGAAAAAACTAAAAACTAAAATTAAATGACTCGGAGTGAGAAAAAAAATAAGACTCAATAATATTTTTTCACTGGTTCCTTTCAAGTTACTGAGGAAAAGAATGAGGACGTCCACTACCTTGGTGAGGGGAATTTTTTGAACTTTGTCTTCATCCAGACGTAATAAACGCAAATCTGGGTGCGGTTGTTAAACCAGCCCCTTTTAAATCTCTACCACACAGAGGCCGCCCAGGATGAATCCGGTGAGTCATAGATATCCACACATTGGGTCCCTGGAGACATATTTAACACGTGTTAAAAGTCGGAATCACTTGCATCAACAGAGGAGGCGCGCGTTGAATCTGAGGAGGACAGCACAGGTGTGTAAAGCATCCAGCTATCTTTACCCAGACATGTGACCTTCTTTTATCTGATGGTCAAGCTTGCATAACAATGAAATCCTCTTCCAGCAGAGGGAGGCGGCCACTCAAACACTGCAGCTCCCCAGGGTAAGATCAGCCTGTAGATGGCAACAAAAGACAGTTTAGATCAAGTCTGAGATAACACGGCTACAACAGGACAGCACATTTTAATTCAACACTCCCATGTGAAATATGAATAAATAAATGAAAAGTGATTTCTCTCATCTGTTAACCACAGAATCGGAGCCCGACTCCTCTGAGGAAGTGGATGGTAAGAGTGTTTTTTTTTTTTTTATAGGAAATTAAAGGTATAATTTAACTCCTGTCGTTCTATCTTTGACCCGTTTCCGTCTGAATTATTTTGGCAGGGAGACAGAGGCGGGGTATGTTAATCTACACACGTGGTAAAAACAAACGCAGATCCGTTATATGAGGCTAGACGGGGACGTTTCTGGCAGTTTTGCCCACATACACATGAATTTCAAGCTGTAGACAGTCTAAACACACATTTGACTGTGTTCACAGATCACCACGAAACAGTCACAGAGACTGTGAGCAGATCAGGTAAGATCAACTAAAAATGGCCACTGAAAACCAACTGTACTTGTGGACCTACTCACTGAAATGTCTCATTGTTCCTCTGCAGATGAAAGCAGTCAGGATTCAACCACGGAACAAGGTAAAACAAACAACAAAAATAACAACAATAAAAAAGTGAATCTTATTCAAATACTCATATACCCACATACAAGGCTGACCGTGTCATCATCTGGTTCCATCCAGACGGTGATTAACATTTTTTTCGAGGCAGACTCAAAAGTACCTGCTGAGGCAAGATGTGGTGAACTGTTTTGAGCAACTCTGTGAAAGTAAAATTGTAGGTTATGCAATCAGCTGAACAGTTAAACAAAAAAAAAGAGCCAGTCAGGGCCGGTCTCAGCCAGATTTAAATAGTGTAAAAAACCTCAAGACTGTACTCTTTATCAGTAAACCTGCTTCTAAAGCATCAACACATATAAAAACATAAAAAAACACACACTTTTAAAAACCCCAAGAACCAACATTTGTGCCAAAGTGTGATTTACACAAACAGTTCTACTTGTATGCAAGTAAATCTAGGACAAGAATCCAGGGCAGTCCGAGATGTCCCCCGGTGCCTATTGTGCTTGATTTACAACGTATCATAAGTTATGATGGTTATTTTAAGAGCTCAAAATGCACTGTCCCTAAGACCTAAAGGATATTGAAACATAAAAAAAAAGAAAAAACTACAAAAATCATTATCAAATAAAAAAAGAATGATAAAAAAAAATACACATTACTGTGAAGTAAAAATAAATAAATAACATTTAATTCATTCAACCTGGGCTCACAAATCCTCCTTCACCACTTCTCAGTTGGCGTTACTGCCTCACAATCACACACAGGGTTCATTCAGCAGTACGAGTGAGTCACACAGGAGCGATGTGACTCATTTAGTCGCTTTGAGAAGCCTGGAAAAACACGCTGAATTGTGGTGTTTGAGAGTGTAAAGCTGGCGTAAAGGAATCCTGTCTGTCCCTGCATCACAGATGTACTGGAGTGAGAAAGAGCTGGAACCAGCACCGACTTATCACCTGGTGCCCGAGCTGCACTCAACCTACTGTCAATAAAATGAAAAAAACAGGAACTATACCGCCTGTTCATATAACATGCGTCTTCTTTTGTTTATATACCATGACACAATATTTGTATCATTTCTTGTGTGTCGCTCTGAGAAGATTCCCCAAGGCAATTTCACCAAGAGAAAACAGTTCCAGTTCTGTTGCATGGTATTGGTAAAACAATTAAATAAAATCTACTAAAGCTTTTGTACATTTCAAGTCAGCATGCAACAAAAGTACATTGGTAATATGTATTTTCCCATTTTTATTAGATTTTTTTTTTTCCAATCCACAAATATGGACCAAAGTATGTTGATGTGTATAAAAAAAACAAAAAAACACCCTTTCTTTGGTATCTAAGGGAAAATAAAACAATTAAGGCAACTACAGCATCTATGGGTTTGAAATGCATTTAGCTCTGCAGCCAAAGGAAGCCACTTCCAGTTTCTTGGGTTCCAGCTCCTGGAGCAACAACGTTGGTCGCAGACAGGCCGACATCCACAGAAAAGAATTGTATTGTATTAAAACTAGGAAGTAGCCGAAACAAGGTGAGCTCGTAAAACACGGCTGGAGCAGGCCTAAAGCATTTAACCATCAATGCAGTCAAGTTTTAACAGGAGATTAAGGTCTTTTTCTGGAGAGCAGATTTTTTTTTTTTGCACTGTTTGACATTCCGCGGTTACACATTTTTCAAATTCAAGTAATCAAAATATTTCAAGCCCTAATCAAGAATGATGGAGCCTCAGGATAGTCTTTGGTTTTCACACCAATGGCACATGATCTCTGCTATCATTGTGTAGCTGGATAGCCAGCGTTTACAATTGGTGTCTCCCAGAGTAAAGTATTTAGATCATTTTCGTCACAGACAAACTGCAGTGCTGCGACTTTGCCAATCTCCCAAATCTAAATTGAGTCTACGGAGTTAATTTGGTTCTACAACAGTGGAGACCCAATGATTAGAGGGATACAAGAAGGCCGGATACAAAAAAACTAACAGCAAATACTTGAAATTGGGGAGAAACATATATACACACCAAATACCTCGTTTTCTTTTTCACCTAAATATATTCCTTTTGCATCTACATTACTTTCAGCATGTGTTATGATGAGTTACAACTGCAAAAATGCTAATACTGCATTTAAATTATTCATTTCTTTCTAACATGTAAAAGAAAATTAAAACAGCATGGTTGTATATACACAAGTAAAAAAAAAACTATTAAAACAATGAAAATCAAGCGATGATTCAGGATTAACTCTTAACAACAGAATGATGAAAAATGTCAGAACAAAGAAATGCAAGCTTCCCACTGGAAGTGACGTGGGCCAAATGGAACAGCAAATTCTAGCTTGAAATGACGCAGCCAAGAACCACAGGCCCAAATCCCAAGTCCTTTCAACACTTCAATTATTATTATTTTTTTCCTTTTTCTTCCAAAGTTATTGGCTTGAGGTACGCAACGTAATATGGCCTTCCTTTTCTGCCCCCGGCTGCACAGGGGTTCAGCTGATTGGGAGGATACAGTAGATAAAGAGGGCCATGATGGCGGCACTGATCAGGCCCGAGATGGGCACAGTCACAAACCACGCCACGAAGATGTTTCGGAACAGGCGCCAGTCTACGGCCTTCCTTGAACGCAGCCATCCCACTGCAACCACCGAGCCCACCTGAAACACAGCAGGTGTCAGTAGCTTCAGGCTTCCGCAAAATTGTGTAACTTCCGCAAACATCTGGCTGCACGCTTAAAACATGCGGCGCGCTGACGAGTGCGGGCAGACGGTTGCGTCACTCTGTGAGTAACGGACTGTGGCCTCCTGCACACTCGGTCCACTCACCAGACCGCAGTGTTTGAGCAGCTTACCTTGCAGTGGGTGGTGGAGACAGGCAGGCCAATGTTGGAGGCTACCACCACGGTCACGGCCGAGGCCAGTTCGATGCTGAAACCACTGCAGGGGGATAAAAACAAGACTTATTTCTCTGCGCATGCCTGCTCAATTCACAGACTGGTAATGTCTGCGGAGGATGTGGTCTTATGACTAACAGTGTCAGCACTGTCTGCGAGGCGTGTACCTTGAGGGGGTGATGGGGGTGAGGTCCTTGCCCATGGTCTGGATCACTCGGCGGCCCCACACCCAGAGACCGGCACAGATGCCCACGCCCCCGTACAGCAGGAGCCAGATGGGTGTGGGCAAGTCTGAATTCACACTGCTGGTTTCGTAAACTAGCCACAGAGCCACCAACGGTCCGATGGCATTACTGCAAAGGAAAGGATGCGGTGGTTCAAATATTTTTGACTCTCTGAGGAATAAAACTATCACCAACCCAACATGCCCCAAAAACAAAGTGTCACCAATGACCAGACCCAAAAAAAAAAAAAAGCCACATACCTAACGTCATTCCCTCCGTGGGCAAAAGATCCGAAACAGGCGGTGAGGATTTGCAAGAACTGGAAGAGAGTGGAGACCTCCGGCTTGTCTGCCTCCAGCCCATCTTCATCCAGAGAGCTCTGGCTGCTCCCGGCATGCTCCTTGCCCATCTCCACCGTCACCTCGGTCTCCTCCAGTCCCTCGGGAGTGGTGTGCTCTGCCACAGCGTTGCAGTAGCTGGTGTAACTGTCCATACGTACGCGCTTCTTTTCCTGACCGCCCGCTCCGGGGGCCTTCTCGCCATCCTCGCTCGCACGGAAGTCGCATTCCTTATGCTTGAACTCTCCGTGCAAGCCGATGATGGCCATGGTGTAGGAGGTGTAGCTGTTGTTGCGTCGGATAGGGCGGTCGTTGCCCTCGCCCATGCAGTCGGCCACTTTGGCCAGGTGGAGCTTGTGCAGTAGGTCCTTGTAGAGGCCAGAGTCCTTGTGGACCGTGTGATACTGGCTGTAACCGTTACTCGGCAACTGCGCTTGCCTGTTGTTGAACTGAACCTGGTTATTGAATTGCACTTGATTGCAAGCACTCGCCGACCCGTTGCTCTGCTGCGCTGGCTGGTTGTGGACCTGGACGTTTGACGGAACTTGTTTCGATGCTACAGGAGGGGAATTGAAAAAAATAAAGGAAAAAGAAAGCTTGTTAGATCCAAGCCCGGCATCAATTTCATTTGCGTCGTTACATAACACGACGTAGAGTTGAATAATTCCAATCACGTTTCTCGGCACACGCACCCTCATTTTCATTGCCGCACTCTGTGTCATCCGAATCTCCAATGTCAAACGCCACCCTGCGTTCTTTATTACCGTCAACCTCGTCGGAATCTCCAATGTTAAACGCAAACCTGTGCTCCTCCGGGGGAGCGTTGGGTGGCGAAGCTGGGTTTGGATTGACAGCTGGGGTGATAGGTGTAGAGTTGTCCATGGCAGTCTGTTTCAGGATAGGACACTGAGCCTCTCTCAGCTCCTTCTTGTCCATCAGGGGGCTCTCCGAGGGGCTGTTGGCCTTGATATCCCCTGGTAAGGGAGGAGTAGGCTGTGAGATGTTGCTTGGGAAATGTCCAAACATATACAGGTTACGGTGCATTACATACGCACTTCAACTTCGAGCTGTGGGGAGCTGTACGTATTGCATAACAGTCAAAAAACACTTTTGTCCTACACTTGTAACTCGTGTTCAAAATGCAAGTGGCTGAGTTCAAAGAATCAGATGAATGGATTATGACCTCACAGGGAACATATTTGCACAACCGCTGGAGGCTTAACTTAAAAACACCCCATGACATGCGTCTGTGGTTTTGAAGTGAATGTGCAAATATTTTCTGAGGGATAATCATAGGAGCAGTTGGCCACACTATCTCAAGTGGTCAAGGTCGGACATGAGGCAGTCGTCACCCTGAGCCGTCTCCCAATACATGTACTGCAAATGCCATTAAGTCAACCTAGGCTTATTTTAGTTGCGGGGGCAAAGACCAATTAGTGGATCACTCGGACCGAATTAGTCTGCATGTCTACTGGACAGAGGTGGATCTTCACAGTTAAACCTGCTGTCTCTCTGTTAGCTGAAGAGAAAACATGAGAGGGAGTCAATATGCCGTAAAGAATATTCATGCACGAGACGCATCTGTTTCAGGGAGAGTAAACACGTTTCTCCACATGTCTAAGTAAAGAAACCATAATGTGTATATTCATAATCATTTTGAAATACCGGCTCTGTAAAAAGGCTGTTTTGGAAGAGAACTGTTCGGTCGAAAACCTGTCAGCAATATGAAAATATTATTTTTAGTTTGTAAATGCAAAAAAAAAATCAAACAGGCAGGTGTTATGAGAGGGAAAAGCTATTAATAATAAATAAAGAGTGGCGCATCCCTTTCACAACATAACCACACCACTTGTGACTAAATGGCCTTTTACTTTAATCCAGGATTAAAAGATAAAACTGGCCATTTTTTTTCCCCCTGATTTTCATTCGAGCAACTACAATATACAGCTAAACTCCATTTGCTGGATTAACATGAGGCCCAAGTGTGAATAGCCGTAGATTCCATGTTTAGTGCCAAATCCCTAACTTGTCCAGTGGAGAGGAAGCTCATCAGAAACTAGTGGCCAAGGGGATTTGAAAGCCTGAGTTATGAGGTTGCAAAATAAATGTAAAATCTAAATCAAACATGCAAGTGTAACTTACGTTCAATCTTCCTCTTGAGATGTGGGCAGACTATGAACCAGACCACAAGGGCAGTCAGCACGGCGCAGCCCAATGAGATGAGCAGGATGCCCCACCAAGGGAAATGTTCAAATCCCAGCACTGGAGGACCGCAGGATGCCGTGGACAGAATCAGACAAACAAACAAAGGCAAGCAGAAAGGCAGTTTTAAAAAACAAGGCAGCGTGTGCTACCTTCTTAGTGGAACACAAAGTAGATTAAATACTAAAATGTACAAAATAATATGGCTAAGTTAACATGTATATCGTACCACATCTGGCTTGCGAACTATAAACTTCTTCACTTAGAACATGAATTAAAAAGGAGGTACAAGGCAGTAAACTCAAAAGACACTGGACCACGCATGGACGTATTTTGGCACGGCATGACTTGCTGACAGGGTTGCCTCTCTGTGCCACGTCCTAGTTAAATATGGAGAGCATGTGTACCCCTTGGTTTGAACAGTTATGCAACGCCGAATAGGGTGAAAGAGCAAAAGTGTCACCATGACCCCCAAGTGCCCTGCTGACCACGGCACATGGACACCGAGTTCCTTAAGAGGCAATGCTGCTTATGGAGGGGGAAAAAAAAGAAAGCTGTACCCCGGTGACTTTTGCTGTAGCAATAAGTGGAAACACCCTGTTGCCAAGACTGCAGCAAGGCTGCCGCAGCAGAAGTGGACATAATGCAGAACATGCTGGCAGAAAGCAAACATTTAAATTACCCTGGGGACAGTTATCCTTGTTGTATAGAGAGAGGGAACAAGTCAGCGCTCCTGAACAAAAAACAGGAGCTGCTGAGAGTTTCAACGTCTACGGTTAGGTGACCTTGGTCATGCATAACTAACAAGAAGATAAAAAATAAAAAAAAACAAAAACAAACTTGAGCTCAGGACTGTTTGGGTTAAGATAAACAAAGGGAAATGAGGGCCAAGGATAAGAGATAAGTGTCTGGTCCACCGTGTTGGTTTGAGGGCAGGGTCCACAGTGCATTCTCTCCACAGTCACGCTGCAGCATGAGACTGCAGAGCACCTACTCGTGTTTATTCAGTTACGCAATAGCTCGTTCCCTTCAGGACAGTACAGACGCCAGAGGAAAAACTGGAAGTTGGCTCTGTGAAAGCCAGTCTCCCGTTTCTCACGCTGGAGTTTATCAGCCCACATGTAGTGTGACAGGTGTGGTTCAGCTGAACACTAGTACACAAGCCCACAGAATCCCACGTGGACCTGACAATATGAATGCCACGCTTTGTCACTGTGACAACATACAAGAGAAATTATTAAAGAAAAAAAAAAAAAGAAAAATGAACGGGCTGATAAACACTCCCACACAAAGGAGTAGATTTACACCACAGCCATGCAGTGGGATGAATGGGTCTGCACAGGAAATGGAATTTAACCACGGCTAGGTTCCACACCCCGCCCTGGAACCTCTGTATCCCGTGGCCGTGGACATCACACAATAACATGTTTGTTGTTTTTTTCCCAAGCACCAATATGTGCAGTTCGCCACCAACCTTAATTACAATGACAGTTCTCGTGGTTGCTTATGGCTCACTAAGCAAATAACTTTTGGTTATTTAACTAGAACCCAGTGCAACTCTCAAGTTTAAGTAAAAGAGGCACCTAGAATTGGCAGTAAAAAGGATCTGTGAGGCCAAGATTCACTCCTGAAAAATATTTATCCATGGGGCCACAATTGACAATAGTAACCTCGGTTGACGCATAAGATTCAGGAACGCGGCCTAGGGTCAAATAAAAGCGTTATATGTAGACGGGAGTGTTCGGCGGGCCCACAGCAACCAACGCCACTGAATGTTTGTTCTCTTAAAGGGTAATCCGAGCAGAAATTGTGTATCCTGCTAAATGCATTGAGGTTTTATCTATTGTGTGAATGGGTCAAATTGTACGGTCACCATGACATTAAGCCCTGTGAAACAAACACGGGGAGGTGTGCCTATGAAGCAGACTGGCGCTTCTCTGTGAAGGCAGCAGAAGTTTAAGC
The DNA here is from genome assembly GCA_016785305.1 of Colistium nudipinnis. Taxonomy (NCBI): domain Eukaryota; kingdom Metazoa; phylum Chordata; class Actinopteri; order Pleuronectiformes; family Rhombosoleidae; genus Colistium; species Colistium nudipinnis. Next base: position 534,676 of record JAFBJU010000102.1, on the reverse strand, counting down.
AGCTCTCTCTGCATCTTCAAGGTGGCTGGAGAGGTTTATGGTGACTTAATACTGACTAAGGAAACTGTTGGTCTTCACGTCCTGGTGATGGACTTTTTAAGGGGGTAGCATTAAGATCAGGTTTCTAAAACTGGGTACATTTTCACTTTACAATGAGTGCTTCCACAGTGGAGTGACAGCAACTAAATGTTTTATGAGGTGTGAAGAACGTAGGTCACACTACACCTCTGGAAAGGATTGACGGCTGACACTGAAATTCTTTGGCCACATTTTTTTCCTTGGGGTACCTGGCACTGGTGTACATTTTGAGAATATGGAATGTGCTGTGGGATGCCTGGTGTCCAATCGCGCCACTATGACAGGCAGTAAATTGTGGGAACACCGAGTCCCATCATGGAAAGCCAAACATACTGTACTGCGAGGGCTGAAGATACTCTATAAGAGTGCTTATATCAGCAACTGGCAGGAGAAACTTGCTTTTGTCTTGAGTATCGAATACTGGATCATGATGTAAACTTGGAATGTCTGAATTATAGTTTCTTATATGTGAACATATAAAACAACAACTATATGTATAAATCAGCTGTTTCACTTTGTGTCGTTTAGTTACTGTAGAACTTATTATGGCGGAATTTGATTATCCCAATGCTAAACTGGTTTCCGCGGCAATGTTTAGGCTTTAATAATGTGCCTGTGAGTGGTGAAGATGTGTCCTCATCTACAGTACATGGAATAGTTATAATGTTAAATGCAGTGGATTTCTTGCCGTCTAAAATGCAATCTCGCACCTTTTTTTTCTGAGAGGTACCAAAGTACAGGTCCTCCTGAACAGTGTATTGAGGTGCCAGGGACTTCACACAACTGTACAGAATGTGCCTCACTAAGCCGGGTTATGGGCTATGCTGGAACGGCAAGTGATCTCCTCTCTGTCAAACTCTGGCCTGTAGCAGCCATTTAATGGCCCAGGCCAGCTAACATCTTGAACTTTTAGGTCCTGTAGAGAAAAAACAAACAAAGGAGCAAGGTTGCTTATTTAATAATGAGTTTCTGGGGGATGACAAATATTTAGAGCATTGCTATGTTAATTCACAGTAGCAGTACAACTATGAGCATTTCAAATACCCTCTTTAGTTCTTTTCCTCTTCCATGTCTGAAGGGCACAGGCAGTGATTTCAAGAGTTAAGTGAAAAGTTTTTTTTCCCCCATCTCCCTGTTGTGCTTCGCTCTAAAACTTTATTGCAGCTATGACCCACATAGAACCACAAGCAAGAGAGTCCCAAAAAACATGTGAAAATAAACACGGCCTCTGTGTAAATGGTAAACACAGCCTGGTTCAGTCTGGAATACGTGTGGGCATCCGGCTGTCTGAGGGAGCAGTTTATTTTAGGCCGTGGCCGTATGCAGGCATGCAGAGCAAAAATGACTGAAACAATGATACTCACCCGGAGCACCAGTGAACAGGATGGAGAACAGGTTGATTCCCATGGTTATGCCATAGAAGACAGGCAGGGCTTTCAGTCCATTAGGTACAGGGTTTTTCTAAAGAGACAAAGCAGAGCACCAAGTCAGAAAGAAGAATTCCACTGTCCGAATAAAACTGCTGCTTTTGCTGTCCGGCTTCAGTTAACATGGTAAGCCAAAATTTGCTCTTTGATGCAGATAAAGAACAATGTCAAACAATTGTAAACTTTATATTTTACATTGTAAAAATGTAAAATATGTATCCCATCAATTTCATTTTCAGTGTAGGCTAGTGTGGCGTTGAAACAGATCATCATGGAAGGTTTTCATGTTATTAATAGATATCGATAAAGTCATTAAAAGACAGCTTACCTTGTGTAAGATGAATGTACGCACAAAATAGAAAACAATGGCCGACATAATTCCAGACAAAAGAGGACTCAGGAACCAAGAGGCAACTGCAAAGTAAAGAAACAGGTATACTGTAAGTTATAAATTCTAAAAACTACAGTGAAACTCAAACAAAAAAATGTTGGTAAAACAAGAGATTTGCTTTTCACGGAACCACTAAAGTGTTTTCTTCCTTGTAAATAACCTGGGGGAAAGCAATACATTTTTTTTTTAAAGGTAAGCAGCCTTTTCATGGTGTGGTCTAAACAGAAAATCCCAATTATTTAATAAATATGGATTTTTCCTGTTACCTCAATAATATTTCAACTCCACAAAACAACAAACAAGTTTCAAAATAAGATCAGCTTCTCTACACTGCTGATCATGAAGCTTCAACTTAAATTTAATCTATACTGTAAAATGTCTTTGCGCCCTGGTCTGGCCAATATAACAGAAACTACTATAACCAGATTCATATTTTAAATACATTCCACTTTTCTTTGCATTGGGCATTTATCTCTTATAGATAACTTGATTTGTTGCTGGTGGAAAAAGTCCTAAGCACAACAAATAAACGCTTCAACAAAACAATGGGAACTTTTCTCGGTCAGTTGATCAATGTCAGACTTACCGATGCGGAGGAGTTCAAACCACTTGACTCCCTGCTGACCTTTGGCAACCAGTGAAAAGCCAATAGTAGCACCAACAATACAGTGTGTTCCAGAGATGGGGAGCTTAAGGAAGGAGGCGGCCAGCTGCCACACAGCAGAACCTAAAGAGAAGAAAATAATTAAAAAATATATTTTTTTATGTGACACGTTCGCTCACCTTTATAAAAAACCTATTGAGAGTTTATTTAAGCCACACATTCATACTTAAGGCTCAAAGCAAGACACTGCCTGCAGCAACAAGTACAAGTCGAGGCACTTAAACACATTTGCTTTTCTAATCATGAATCATGATTGTTCATGATTGGTTCACTCACAAAACAACCAAAAAGTGCCATACTCACCAACCATCGCGCTGACAGATCCAGCCATTAACACGTGCTCTGAGCCGGTGTACATGCCCACGTCGATGATACCCTTGCGGATGGTTTCACTCACTTTGGCCCCGAGGAGCACAGAGCCTAGAGTCTCAAACACTGTGGCCAGAATGCACGCCTGTCGCAAGGTGACCACCCCAGAGCCAACAGCTGTACCAAAGGAGTTGGCAACATCATTGGCACCCACGGAAAAGGCTAGGATGAAGGCGATGATGAAGCCGACTATCAGCAGCCACATGTACTCCGTCAGAGCAGTCTGGGTTGCCAGCGCTGCTGTGCTGGCCAGTATTATTGCAGTTGCCGTTGTTGAAACCATGATTGAGTAATCTTTTCACAATCTTAAAGGGAATGGATGTCAAAATACGGATATAATGCTATTTCAAGTCAGCAGCTAGTAAAATAAAGAGGTATACGGTAATAAATAAGTAGCTATTCTTCAGACTCACCTGTCTTAAACAGGATTTCTGAGAATTAGCAGTGCAAAAATGGTAAGGTTTATCTGGGACTGCCCAAAAAACAATTAAGGTAAATGTTTATAATGGGGGCCTATTGCTATCCTTTAATTAAACTAGATATGTTGCTGTTATTTGGGTGCTGGGCTTTCGAGCTGAGCAAAAAAACTGCCATTGTGCAACTGTAACTGCAGGTGAGCAGGGGTACATCCTGAAAAGACAAAGGACAGGAAAGTCTCGTTTCAATAATAACTTCCTTATCATTGGTAAGACAGGACAGTAAAAACAGCGATGACACAAAGCACAATCAACAGGCGCTCGGTTATTATTATTATTATGTTTTTTACCGAGTGCGGAAAACCACATGAAGATCGTGTAGTAAAAGGTTGATCCGGGAAGAGGATCCTATAGTTGCTGCTGGGACTAAACATGCAATTGGAGGCCATTTTTGATGTGTCGCAGGAAGGAACCGACTTATTAAACCAAACAGAAGTCCTCCAATGTTGTACTTCTCAAAGGTACAAAAGAGAAGTACAATGGTGGCAACATGAACGGTTTAAAGATAAGGCGTGTCTTAACAGTAAGACCTATTATTATTTCTTGCGTGCGGCTCAGTCGTCATTCATTCATAGATCACCGACCTGCGCCGTCTATACGCACGGAATCACGCGCATGTGGAACATAAACTCCACAGATCAATACCTGATGTAAATATCGCAATATTTGAGCCTTACCCTAACCGAAATATTGTCTATATTGCGGATTTATTTATGTTTGACGTAGTTTCCCGTAAAAAAGACCGGATGTGAATCAGTGCGGGAGAGTAAGCCTTCGGGCGGACATTCTCCGTCGTGTCCAGCAATGACCTGCCAAGTGTCCGCTGGACACACGGTCAATGCAGCTAACCTTAGATTAACTTAATGTACGGCTTTAACTGTGCCAATAACCTTATCCTGGACCAAATGCCACTCAGAGCAAGTGTTAAGAAAATCTTGCAGATAACGGAAAATCGACGAAACAAGATATTCAACCTCAAAGGGTCAGTCTTAGTTTAAATATCACGCTCCTTGCTTGCTAACAGCTTGGTCGTGCCATTTTTGTTGTAGACGTGTAGCACAACGAGTCATTACTCGAGCTAACGTTAGCATTAGCTTTAGGTTAACTTGAAATAGTGGTATACTCCATACAAGTGTACATTCGACAAAGCCCCGTCGAGCTCTGTATTCTGCCAGGGATGTTTAAATGTCAAACTTACCACACGTTGCAGTTGTCAGTCCAGTGAAAAATTGTGCTTTGCTAGCAAGTACGCTCATTAGAGCGCGCACGGAACGAAGCGTTACAATCGCGCGCGCGGCATAAGGACAAATCTAACTGATTATGAAATATGTCCCCCTCAAAAAAACTGCCTCCAGGCTCAAAGTTTAAAACATCTACAAACTAATGTCGGACAGTGCGTGAAATAAATCCGTTTGGTTCGATTCAGGAACGTCTATGTTTGAATGAGTCTCAGCCTCATGTGAAGAACTCCCTCGTGCCGGCCCGCGGTCTGGAGGACGGGAGTTTCCTTTTTTTTTTGATACACCCTTCCGGAAGTTTCCGCCCCCGCCCAGATGTCACAAGCAACGCCCCCTACCCTTCGCCGGACTATGTCACTTTCTCCGTCGTTCGTTTTTTTCCACAGTGTTCATGCTCTTCTTTTACATCACTCCTCTCAATATTCATTCACTTTAACACGTCCTCAGACAGGGGCTGATCGATTCACATACTATATAACACCGAGGGTTAGAGAAGGGTATTTACGAAATATATAGTTATTTCCTTGGGAATTAACAATTCGTGTTGTAAATATCAACAGCTGACATACAATCCTGGACCTGTAAAGTTATACAAACCAATGTAGAGAGGTAGAATTTAAGCATTTATTGATAGTATGTTCCATATTATCATGCATCATAAGTGATGGCTGCACTCAGACCATCTACTATAAGCAACAATAGCACATTACAAAAAAAAAATGCAATATATACACTGCCACTTTAGACCCCTACAAGACAATACAGTATCAATAAACGTTTTCTGTCAATCAAGGCAAAATGTTTTTGTCATCAAACTACCAAACAGCTAGAGGGCAAAAAGAATAGTCAGAGCCAAACGCGTGTAGTCCTAGTAACCAGTGCTTCCAGGGAGACCATCAAAACAACATAACACTAGGTGATGTTGACTGCGTTAGAAGACTGTCATTCATTGAAGTGCATTCAGCCAGAAATGATAACAACATTCACCCTCCAACAAAGCTCGTTGTCTTTGGTCGTCTACTCCTTTGTTATGTTCATCACGAAACGTGATATGCTGACTAAAAGGATTGCTTTAATAGCCATAACAGATTTTGTTGTTGAATAGCATGGTCACAGTTTGACTGGGGGGAAACGGTGTAAATGGACGTAAACTCACCAAAATGAACTCAGTTATTAATGTTAATTGGGAACTGTGAGAACATTGCATATCCTATCACGAGTGTTATGTTGGCTCCGCACTTGACGTCACCACTTTTGATCATGGAAAATTTCCTTTCACTCCGATCTATTGGGAAACATTAAGGTTGGGGGCCAGGGTGGGTGTTATTACGATTTCTGTCCGAACACCTGAAGGCAGCATTCCACAAAGAGAGGCGTGGCGTTCACGCCCCCCCCACTCCCCCGTTTCAAGACTACTCACTCGTAGTTACGATCAATTCTCAGAAGTCCATACGCGACATCAAAAAATGTTTTCCGGTCTCACACTAATAATAATGCGTTTTGATTACTTCCTTGGCAGTAGCCCGAGGCAAGTTACAGAAAAGAGACCTCAATTTAATCACAGATTGGCTAATATTATGGCTGTGAACTTCATAAAAGGCCGTACAAATCATTCAAAGCCTTTTCGTGGTGTTCCACTCCCAATAGACCTGAATAGGCTAACATATAGACCAAATACAGAGGTATTTCAAATTATAGTGAAAAAAATAAAGTGAAAAAAAAACATAAAACAATTCACATGTCACTCTGCTCTCTGGCACTGTGTGGATATTTGCTGGAGAGCTAAGTACACTAAGAAGCACATGCTGTGTTTGCAGTCGTTTCTTAAAAACATCTCGTGCCATGACCTCATGAAACTAAAATACATCATGGCGTTCATGAAAAAAGGAACAAACACAGGACATGGAGGGTAAAATCAAGTATTTACAAAAATTACAGATTTAGTGAGTTTAGGGGAAACTATTGTGTCTCACAACATCCTCAAAATACTAATAGAAGATAGATGCCATATTCCAGTCAGATAGTGACTATTACATAAGAGAATGTGTTATCATTTTGAACATGGTATCAACTGGAAGAATGTCAATATGATCCCTCATAAATATGGTATTGTGAAGTTTCCTTGAGAAATATTCAACCATTTCGCACAGAAAGTCTGTGATTGCTGGAATCCATATATAAACAGTTGGAAACACAAACGGTTTTACTTTGATCAAAGAACTTTGCTCATGTTGCACGGGGAGTCCACCTTACTGAGCTGTGACGACCTGGCGTGTTCTCTACCTGAACCTTTCCAACAGTTAGCTAGAACTGAAGGAGCCTCTTGGATGATAAGAGAAACGTTTTCAAACATCTTCAACTAGTCCAGTTGGCTACTTTGAATCGATCCTGATATTACCATGACCTGGATGAATGAGAAGCTTCACTGACGTGGTTCAACGACGCCATCTGGTGTATCAAACATTTGAAGTACTGATTACACTTGTTCGGCGTATATCGCTCTGTTATGCTTCAATAGCTAGATTATTTTTTTGTTATTGAAAACTTTCCTTTAAACATTCCCAATTATTTTTCCATCCAGGAAGCGTCACACATAACATTTGCACCCCGATGACAATACACATTCATTTATGAAAAGAAATATTAGTCATAGGAGCTTTTCTACCCATCAGCATTACAGTAAAGCTAATAAAGCAATCGTAACCCCTTGTGTTATAGCTGACGTCCTAAAAATCGCTACACGCGTTCACTTATTGCTTAACACCGGATATGGAAAAGTACGAACAGCTGCAGCCGAGTGCAACTTCTGGCATCTACTGCCCGGTGAGGGCTCAGTTTCAGATTTCATAAGAGCCAAGAAGATCGAAACAATACTCCAATTTTAACTATATATTCGTATAAATAAAATTCGACTTAGAAAGGTGTGTGCTGTCACCGTCCTTCACTGCAGGTAATCAAAGCTGGTGGACTGACGCACATGCTGGCGCCGTGCGGCCACATTTTGAGACAAATTGTCGACTGCACCAATCAAAAGCTCCCCCTCACAACACGCGACCAACGAACGCCTTATCCGGAACCAGTAAGGCGGGATTTCCGAGTGGGTGTGCGAGAGGCAGCAGGAAAAGAGGTCAAACGCACCGCGAGAGTTTTGCAAGCCTGTGCACGACTCCAGCTCAGACGCACAGGTAGACAATTGTGTTGAACTATCAGTAGATCCCATAGTTCACAATTAACTGGTAACAGCTACGATTCAGATAAAAGGTCTGTGTGATTGTTGTGTAGTTCGCGTCCGCGCTGGTTGCCAGTTTAAGGGGATAACGTGAGCATTAGCTAGCATAGCATGTTGCGTGTACGCACACAGCTTAACCACTAACACCAGAAACGGAGTAAAATCTCGTACGTTTACCGGTTCAAAATCCATCCGATCGCCTCGTTGGAGGCTATGCAGGTCTTTGCAGAGCGTTAGCAAAGTAACCGCTGTCTTGCAGCCCCTCGAATTTTAGTGCGACTTTGAGAAGTTGTGTCACGGTCACAGCCGTCATGTTGCACTCGGTGCCCCGTCGTCCGATTTGTGAGATCGGCCTGAACACTCTGAGACTGCAGAGCAGCAGGCGGACTGTGGCAACGGGCAGACCGATGCTGGACGTCGTTCCGTGGCTGGGCAGGAACGTGGGCCTGCTGCTGTCCTGGCTCCAGAGGGCAGGTGCCAAGGAGGCCGCGAGACCCGCACACAAGAGGAAGGGCCTGCTCTCCATATTTGCGGATCACTGCAGCTTTGTGACCGGACAGCGGCTGAGAAGGGCCTGTCAGATCGGCGAGCTGTACTCTAACCTGTACTCCGAGCGCACCAGATGGAGCCTGGTGGGGAACATGTGGCGCAGATTCCAGAGCAAGCATGCCCCCTCCGGGAAGTTGGTCGCCGCCCTGGCCGGCATCTTCATGTGGGATAACGAGAAGATCCAAGATGAGGAAATCAGCAGGTTGGAACAGTTTCTATAAATGTACACATGATTGAATTATGCTCAGGCATGTAGAAGGGTGACAAAGGCCGGTCACCCCATGCATTCACCTGACAGGGAGAACAAACATCCCTTACTTAATAATACTATTTTGATTAATAACATTAAAAGAGAGGTTATGGAATTGAGTATTGAAGCTGATCTGGGACACACCTTAAGACTGTTTATTCAGCTGTTCTGGACCTACCTGTTTGTGTAGTGCCGCAGTTCATATCGATTTTATATCGTCATCTATATGGTCCATTGTGCAGTGTGTAAAACAACCTGTTCTGATACTTGCATCCCGTCTTGTAGGTGTGGACTTGAGCTGCAAGAGATGGAGGTAGCAAAAAACCAGAGTGCATCGTTGGGCACTGTGGCCGGCCAGCAGGTTCATGGCTGGGAAGTTGTGATAGACAAGAAAGACTTTAGAGTGTGGAAGCGGCCTATTCCCAACAGTCACCTCTACGAATACAGAGGTCAGCCAACACACACGTCACTAAGTGACATAGATATAGAGCAAATTAAATTATTATTTTTTCCTTTGTTTGTGATGATATTGATATGATTTATCTTGGGTTTGTATTTCAATTGCAGTCCTGGGCTCCTACAACGATGTCACACCGAGACAGTTCTTCAATGTACAGGTACAGAATAATTTGCCAGCCTTAATTAATGAAGCTATAAAGTATGAATATAAAGTGTAAGCTATAAAGCGTTTTGACATGCATAACGAAAACATAGTTTGGAGTGTGCAGCAATCTGTAATCTTAAGTTAGGAACCATCTACACTGTTTATCTTACTGACTGGTATTGAAAGGCTGAGTATTATTTATAGCCGTGTGACTTACCTAGCTGCTCTTGCACAACCTGCATGTTTGTGCAGGACATGGGCAGCACAAAAGAACAACACACTGCATGCTATATTAAGCACCGTACCCTTGACCTATGTGTTCCCTTTTCCCCCAGTTGGATACAGAGTACAGGAAGAAGTGGGATTCTCTGGTAATCAAGCTTGAAGTGGTGGACAGAGATGTCAATACCGGCTCTGAAGTTGTGCACTGGGCTACACACTTTCCTGTGAGTTTATCTTGGTTGCTATTAAGTATAAAGGGATAAGTTTATTAGTACTTCCACAGGTATGTTCACACAACACCTTTGTCAGAAGTGTACAAGCCAAATGTGAAGGACATTTGCAATGCCATTTGGTTAAAAGCAAATATTAGATTTGGATCAGATAGTTTTTTACTGTGTCAGCTGTTACTTACTGTTGGTTCATCTCCCTACACAGTATCCTCTGTATTCCAGGGACTATGTATATGTGCGTCGCTATGATGTGGATGTTGAAAACAACCTGATGGTTTTGGTATCCAGGTAGGACCTTTCAAACAGAATAGAGTTCAAGAATAATCAACGCATTATTAAATGAACAATAAAAAGAAATGCATCTAAAATTGTCTCTTGTACATTTGTATTGTATTTGTGTTTCGATTGCACAGAGCCGTGCAGCATCCCAGAGTCCCAGAGAGTCAGGAATTTGTGAGAGTCAATTCATACCAATCGAAGATGGTCATTCGCCCACACAAGTCCTTTGATGAGGTTTGTGTCGCCACAAGAATTTTATTTAACTTGCACACAGTGTTCTTTCCTTTGTAGCATCCGCTGAGGTTGTTGTTTTTTTTATACAGTATATATATATTTATTTATTTTTTCTTCTTCACAGAATGGGTTTGATTACCTGTTAACCTACAGTGATGACCCGCAGACTGTCTTTCCCCGTTACTGCGTGAGCTGGATGGTGTCAAGCGGTGAGCTCTTTTCTTTGGTTGAAACCTGCAAACGTTAAATGATATTGCTCACGTACATTTCATGTTGACATGTTCATGCTGACTACATGTGCAGAATGAGGAAGGTTTACCTTTTCACTTGGCAGGTATGCCCGATTTTCTGCAGAAGCTACACACTGCTGCGTTGAGGGCGAAGAACTTGGAGGTTGGGATCCACGACTATGTAGGCGTCATTAAGTCCAGCGACAAGAACCGCCAGCCGAGCCAGGAGCGCCTCGGTGGAGACAAAACACACTCAGGTGGTCCTGGACAGATCTACGCATGAGATGGAAATAATGTAGATTAGGGTACATGTCGAGGCATTTTCCCCACACACTTGAACCCAAATCAAACCCTCCAGCACCAACCATTTGGATACAGTGTGTGAACTGCAACAGGAAGTTGCAACAGTAGAGACAAATACTGACAGTCCATCCATAGACCTGGTGAATTGCCACAAAACAATGCACTGTATTGGTGACAGCATTGGTGCCCTTTGGGCCAAATGTTGCCCAGACTGATGGCCTTGGCACAACTTCTACTCAGCCAATCATTGCCACGTGGCAGTTTTTGCCTCATTTATTAATGATGTATGTCACGTAACCATTGGAGAGATTGAGCCAAAATGCTAATTGTGGAGATGCTTTTTGCCGAAGCACAGTTCAATGTAGTGTTACACGTCTTTCTTCCATTGTTTGACATGGCTTGATTTTAAAAATGCTGTTGACCGCCAGCAGCCCATTGGTCTCTATTAGTGTCTGTGAAGTGATTTCAGCTGGATGTATTTGAAATGGTTGCTTAGTAGTGGACATGGTAACTACAACTGGCCGCTGGTCAACATTATCACTGCAATGTAAAATTATGGCCACGATTTCTGCCCCCACAGACGAAGGTCTGCACTGAAGCCTCAGTGGAAAACCCTTTTACGGTACTCTTCATGACATGGATTTCAAGCAGCGGGTGTTTGATCATCGTATGACTGGATAGGACGAAGACAAAAACATATCTAAATCATACTGTTCTAGGTACAATCGTCAATGAAATTGAAAATGTAAAATTGAGTGTTTTTGGTTTTGTGTCCGCACAGACGAGGTTTCACACTGTCCACCTCACCGTATCTGTGTGACTAATTAAAACTGCCAGTGTTGACAGAACAGCCTTCTGACGGTAAACCAGTCCTTCCAACATTGCGGGCATAGTGTCTTACAACAACCACATAAATCCTCAGATACAATACTACAAATGCACTTCCAGCAAAGCAACCCTGCAAAACACACTCCAATTTGTGCCCTTTTTTTTTATAAAAAAACAAAAAAACAAAACATTGACCCCATGTGCCACATAGCAATTCATTTACATTTCATGATGAAAAAATATAGAATTTTTGACTTAATTCAGCACAGAAATAATGTTTTGTTATTGCAGTACTAACCGCTGTGACTTTAGTTTGCACTACTGGGAATATGGGTGTTTGTGGTTTCTATATGTTACAGTAGATCTTGGATATCCAAAAAAAACTATCCTGTGCACTGGAACTTCCTGGTAATAAACAAGCTCCTGGACATTTTCCCCCTGTATTGCGTTCATATGGTTTTGTTATGTGTGTCCTACTCGAACTTCCTTCAAGTCCTTCCAAATCATTAACTGTAGAAGGGGGGTGTTTTGAATGTACAAAGAGCACCAAATGTGGTGGGGAAAAACATTGCCTAATAAAATACACCGTTTACAGCATGACTATCTGATGCAAATATTTTGAAATCATCTCTGTTAAAAGAAAAAAAACATGTCACTTTGCAAACAGTGCAACATCAAAGTGACTTAGCCACAGTGCTTCGGGTTCCAGTTGGAGAAGGAAATCACACATCTATTATTATACGCTGGTGAATTATTTGACTGCTTTTTAATTTGATTTAAATTGCAGTGTAAGATGTTAGATACATTTAATTAATTAAAGCTTGAGGAGAAGATGTTTGATAATTATCTTGTGCCAATTAAATTGTATCAAACATTAATATTTCTTTATGTTCAGCTTGAGAATGTAACCTTTTTCAAACTCTTGTCATATTGTAGATACCTGTGTGCCACCTGCAACCAGAATATCAACTAATTCAAAACATTTTTTCTTTCTTTCTGCAGGAAATCTATCAATTGATTTGTTACCATATGATTCACTTCAGAATCAGTTTGCATAAATCTATGAGCCGGTGCACTTGTTACTCCTGTGATTGCAAGAGTCAGTGAAATGGAGGAGCTACTAATCAGATCAAATAAAAAGATCTTCATGTGTGACTTTCTGAGTTCAGCTGTTCATTTTAGAGCAGTCTTGCTTATTGAGCCTGTCTGTGTAAAAACAATGATTGACCTTGTGTCTATGCAAACCAACCCCTGTAGTCTGGTCTAATTGGATAATATGTTCACCGCATATTCTCTGTCTGGGCAAGAGGTCAAGCGGTGCAAGCAGCACTGTCTGCTCAACAGATCGGCTTAATCCCACAAAGTAAGTATTGACGTAAAGCAGCTTTTTCCCCAAAGCAATGCTGCATACTAATTCTATACGGCGTCCTCTTTCTAATCATCTTCCTGTGTTTTTTCTGTGTAGTAATCAAAAATATCAACGTACCAATGATGCCATGTGTGGAGGATATTATGCTTAATATTGAGCATGGCCTGTACTCTTCAAAAAAAAATGGTATGCTCTAAAATGGCAACTACAATTACAAAAAAGCACCTCACCACCACATCCACAGTGCTCTTTTCATCAAATGCAAAACATAGCAAACCTGCATTTCCCAAACAACAGACTATTCTTTTATGGAAATACATGCAACAAATGAATGGAAATATGTTCTAGGACATTTGGCGTTTGTTTATTTTATTTTATTAAAAACCATGTTCTTGGTGTCCTTCATTGCTATATGTTACGGTCTGAGAGAGGTACCGTATTAACAAAGATTCTTCCTGCAAAATGCAGATACATGTCAGCAGCAAGGAAAACACGGTAATTCTACTTTTCAAAGTATTGTATAACATAAAGGTGCTGCAACGAAAATACACATGGACACTTATGACGGACCTCTGTAACAGCCAGGAACAGAAAACAGATTCAACGTTGAACAAAACAGCCTTCCAGCTAAACTACACGTAGTTACGTCCAACCCAAGGCTCTACGCAGCACCACTCACAGTCCAGCGGTGTCGGGCCGCGGGAGTTTTGAACACATTACGGCACAGAACTTTAAAAGTACAAGGTAAACGTTTCCAGAAGTAGCCGATAATTCATATTTTGTTTCCCAAACGTAATTGTTGGCCATTTTACTTGCCTGCCAAATGCAGAAAGATGTCAGCAGCAGTGAATAAAACGGGGATTCACTTCTTCAGCCGGAGTGTGTATGGGGTACGGGCGGAAGTTCCGCACCCGAAGCCAACCGGGGTGCAACTACTCCGTTGCCGAAAGTTCCACTTCAGATGCTGCTGGGCTTTTTTTCTTTCCGACTGTATACTTAGTGCGACACGTTCAAATATAATAACAGATGTTCACTGTCTCATATCTTGCTTTAAGTTGCTATAAATCGTCAACAAATAAATTACCTTATGCGCTCACACATTTTTGTGTGTGCCACATGTAACTGCTTCATGACCTACAGCAATATAGTTTAATTAAGGAACAAGTCTGGTTTAATCATTCAACATTCAGTGGTTAAATGCAGTGGTTGAGATTTGACTTATGCAACATCCCAGAATAAGCACCTCATGGAAGCAAGAGTAATATATTTTTATTATCATTTTAAGAACCACAGCAGCTTTCTATGTCTCATTGCTTGATTTACACTTGTGTTATGTGTCCATAGTCCTAACAGAGTGCACATTGTGTAAATATATGACCTCTACCAGCTGAAATGATCAGCCATACTTAAAAGCCTCTGAGCACTTACTGTAATTGATCGTTTCCACAAATCTTGGTGTTGGAACCAACCAGCTTGTGGAAAATGACAGCTTTATCTGTATGAACGCTATAAAGCCTTAAACACACACACACAAACACACACACCAGACACACAAACCCATGCACACACACATTCACACGCACATACACAGACACTTTTTCAAGATAAAAAATGAAACCTTTGTGCAAGTAAAATACATGGGATATTTAGATCAAATTTATTGGTCATAATCTTACATCTTATCATAGCTTGAGATAATCATGAAACATCATGAACAGGGAAAAAAAGAAAATGAGAACCAGAGAAGTGCATGTACAAATTAAAGGACCTTATATTTATAGCTTATGGTTATCGTTCATTTTATAAAATGTGCTTTACACTATCAATTTTCCTACATTTCAAAGTTTTATTGCAACATTTTAGTGTTTATTTCCTTTATATTTTCAAATGTGAAAAAAATAAAGAATACACAAGTACATCAACGATTAGAGATCAAGGACAATGACTTGAAAAGGAATACTTATGTTTTCTAAATTGTTTGGACGATAGTGCTCCGAAGCCTCCAAGGTGCTTGGCAAAACCATGGACAGAAGACGTACTGCATGGTTAGATCAAGCACAATGGGGTCCTGGGCAGTATGAAAAACCCAAGACAGGATCCAGTTTGGTCTGAAGTATAAAAGGGACTTAAAAGCTTCGTGGAAACTGAAAAGTAAAGAGGAACACACCGTATAACACAACATATCATTTTGCTTTCATCAAGCATAGCCAACTTATTTTCCTTGAATGTGGTAAAGTATCAAAACCCCTGAAAGACAAGAGATGAAAAAAGCCAAAGGTGTTTAGGGAGGGGCTCCCAATGACTTATTTATAAAGAAAGAAATGGTACCACTTTTTTATACAGTGATTGGAAAAAATGTAACAAAGTTGCATTTGAGAACATCCGAAGATTAAACATAAAAATAGAAAAAACGATTAGTCATAGGTCAAAGTCACTGCGGAAAAAAGGGCTACACCCTTCCTGCGCACAAACTGCGACAAACCCCTCCCTCCTCTTCTTTGCGCCCGACTCTACCAAACACGACAAATATTTTTGGGGAAAAATTCAATCCTTTGATACAAACATTGAAACTTTCAACATTTTCAATAAAAGATTAACAGCAGGCCCTGAGGAATGTTGGCTTTATCAAATCAGTTGTCCATCGGTCTACTGGGTGCGCTCAACTGATCAATGGAAACTGCGTTTAGGTAATTCATCAGTGATCTTATTAAGAACTGCACCAGAGTCCACTCATTTATTTATTTATTTTTTACTAGTGATGGACTCAGAGTCTCGGTGGCCAATGGCCCAATGAGCTCAAGAATGACAGTTATAGCCCTATCGCTGTTGTCCATCTGAGGACATTCACCGTCTCCTTGGAGTAAAAACGCCGCTATTTCTGACGTTTTATTGCTAATTTTGTTAACGGTCACTGTTAAAAGTCATGTCAAGCGGAGATGTTTCTCCAAAAGGTTTGACAATCTTGTTACCTTCTCTTGCGGTGCTGTCTGGTCCCCTGGGACGTCTTACTAAAACGAGAGCATGGTCTGATAATCAACTTAGAGCTCAGGCAACTGAACCACTTTGTGTGATGAAATTACAACACGATGCATAATAATGTATCGTGGAGAAGACCCTGCTTTTGTAGACACCAAATGGCATGGACGTGGGGGTGGTTTGGGTGAAGATGGTTGGGGCGGTGGCGGATGAACAGACCTCAGCTTCTCAGAACAATGAGGATGTTTCTAGGTGATGCGGCGGGGGCGATGGGGATGGCGTGATGGTTTTTATGCACTGATGATTGTGAAACATTACCATGAACTCTTACCTTGCTTTTGGTGTGGCAAGCAATTGATACTCACAACCCATATCTGGAGCTTCAAAGTATCTGAAACCAAAAGAAAAAGAAAAGTTCAGATTTTTAAATATAAAAATTACAAACACATAACAAGTAATAATAATAAAAAATAAAAAAACTGAGGGCAACTTACTCTGCATCTTACTGAATAACTCCGGGAGTTGTCTTTGGGAGGTCACTTCTACCAATCGGGTGTTTCCAAGGATCCCTTCTCGTCATCCGCTGGCCACAAAGTCCAAGATAGGCGCAGCACTGGAGGGGCGATGAAGGCGGTGGGGCGCGGAGCTGCCTTTGGGTCCTCCAGCTTGCTCGACTTGAGACAGACTGTCCCGACTGCGTCCTGGGCACCCTTCAAGTCCCCATCTCCTGCCCCTCCTTCCAGCTAGGAGGGGTTGGCGATGTTCTCTTGGGATAGGTGCAATGGCAAGGAGGACCTGGTCGGCCTGGGATTGGACGCGAGTTGGGTAGTTTGGGGGGGCCGTTGGTTCCGCATTTCATAAATATTAATACAAAGTCCTCCCTCTCCAAATGGGTAGATTCTTTAATTTTGTTAGAGGGGGAAGTGCTTTATTCACTTAATGGCTTTTATTAGTGACCGGTCTTCAACTCTTTCATTAGCTAAAGTGCTGCTATAATTTACAGGGAAAAAGGGGGTGGGGAGGAGGGTTGATCCTGCTGCTGCTGCTGCTGCTGCCGGTCAGGCATGCATTACCTTCCACCACTGCAGCATTTCCGAAAAAAAAACAGGCTTTTCTTCCAGTAAGAACAAGAGAATATAACATTAAATACACTTCTGATAACACTTGCCAGTATTGAAACTCTCACAATAGCTTTCTTTTTTTTTACATATCAGTTCACTGGAATCCTGTTGCACGTGTGAATCCTTGTCCATCGACAGTGCTGTCCTGAATCAGACAGTGGCCAATAATGAATGGACAGCACTGATAGCACTTATGAAAATGAAATGGCTGCTTATATAAAAGCAAGGAAAATATTTTGTGGTCACGCAAAGCAGTTATTTTCCATGACAACACATTTTATGGATTTTGTGGGTTGAATTTATGTGGATTTTTTTCTCCTTTGCCATTATGTATTGTACACTTTTAGTTATCTATATTTTTAGAAACTTCTGGCACAAAGGTTGTTAAAGCTGCAGCTTTTAGGCTAGACATTTTGCACTGCTCCAAAGATCAAGTATTTGTTAACATGACAAGCTTTTCCAGTTTAATACAGTTTATGTATAATATTCAATGAAACGTATAGGTTAGTTTATTTAATCTGAGAAAGCTGCAACTATACTTTTTGGTAAAAAACAAATCAAATATTGGGCAGCTTTGTAATTCTGTTACATTATGTGTGCGACTTACTCTTCTAATTTCCACTCTGACAATACCATACTATCGCATTTACTCGGGTATGCACTGGCGCCATCCACTGCAGTCTCTGGCCACCATCGGGTGCTCAAGACACAAAATGGCTGCTACACTTCGTTCAGGCTGCAATATATTGACATTAGATAATGCAAGCTGTGCTCCTGGGTCTGATGAAATGCTCCGGATTTCACTCTGGAGTCTTGTTAGTTGTGAACAGCTGGCGTACAATGTCTCCAGACTGCGTCTGAGTGAATGAACTGATTAACCTGAGTGGCCGTCCTTACCAGAGAGAGGGGGTGGGCCGACAGCCTGAATAACTGCCTTCATCATCAATGTCACATAAATCACCAAGCTGGACAGGGCTTTCAAATGAGACCCCCCCCCCATCCAAGCTAGACTGAGGAAGTTGTGGTAACACTGCTGTGTTTCTGAGGGAGACCGTGCAACCGTGGGCATATTCAACGATGCAACCTATCTGTGAATCTTAAGTAGAACAACACATTGAGTACATTGAATCACGCCGTCTCAAATAGAGACTTATAACATATCCCAGGATTTGCTTGCTACTCAACACATACCAACATTAATATGGATGAATTTAATAGCAGGGTTAAAAAAAATACAATAAGGATCAAAATATTTCTTTACCTTTTTATTGTACGCTTTTTTTTTTAAGACGTTAATGCAAGCCTTAACCATTAACCAATATTCAATATGAACTATTCATGGTGCCAAGTACTGGAGGTTCTTTTTTAATGTGACATTTCATTTTGTTGCTGTTAGATCAGAGCAAAAAAAAAAAAAGGGAACCAGGTGACACAGATGGTCCGATGGATATGTCTGGTGCTGAGTACATTTTACAGAACACTTTGTAATACGCACGCCATGCAGTAAGATTTTGACTCCGTTCACTTTTTCACCAGCTGGATTACGTCTTCGTCGTCCATCACATGGTCCTTGCCCACCTTCTGAGGGTTATGTTTCACTGATGCTCCCCACACAAGGGCACTGAAAGAAGGATTTTAAAAAGATCCACATTATTGTACATGCAGGATTCTATCCAAGGTGTAAATTGGATGTATTAAATCGCAGAGCTCATCTTCATCACACCAGATAAGTAGTGGAGATTTATTCTTTCTTTTCATAAAAACAACCGTTCTGCTATTGAAAGTAACCTACAGGGTACAATGACATCCTTTCGTCAAAAAGGCACTCTAATCGCACGTGTCTCTGTCCGACCCATTAATTCCCTGGAGGGTGGTTAATGCTTAGCAGCACTAACGTATTTACTGATTGGCTGTTCCATTTGAAGATGGTGCTGCCACCCATCATCTCAGATCCTAATCTAAATCTCCAATCAATGCTTATCTGGCGTATCTCAACATAAAAAGGACAATAGCTGTGATCATTTGAACAACTGAGTTGTTTAAATAATCCCTGATCCTTCTGTTGTAAAGTATGCCTTTTAAAAAGAATCCTTATCATCCCAGAGCAACAAAGATAATAGATGAGCTGAAGTTTAGAATTAAAGACTGGGAATACCTTTTGTTAGAGTTAGAGTAAAAAGGTTCATTGCGAATTCATTTATTTTATATAAAAAAAAAATAGAAACATTTAACATAAATTAAATATGGATAAAATAAAATTGATAATTCTCTAGGAGTTGCGTCTGAATAGAAATGTGCTGTTCACTGAAACACATTTAGATTTAAAAAAGCTATGTCTACAGTACTTACTACTTTAACTCCTTGAGGAGGTTTTTGTGAATCTTTAGGCAGAAGTCTTCGACCGCAGTTCGACCATCAGGGAGTACAACCGGAGAAGTGTAATCAGGAAGCTGGCCTTTTGGTTTGGTGTAGCTGTAAGCGAATACATAACCTCACATCAGCATTTATACAGCAATTTTTTAACCATAATCACCAAATTCCCATCGAAAGACACAAGCACACATTCACCTTTTTCTTAATCAGAAAAAACCTAAGCTGGACAAATAAAACAAAAATGCTAAGTTGCCACAGTCTCCCTCTTGTGCAGAATTTGAACCATCAACTCTTACATGCGCACAAGCCTCAGGTAATCCCACATCCTCTCCAGAAGGTCATCGAAGTTCCAGCGGTGGTGGGCAGAGATGGGCACACAGTGGGGCACCTTGTAGATGATGTCAAGCTCCTCAATGGAGATCTGATCAATTTTGTTGAGCACATATATGCATGGGATGTAGACCCTGTAGTGACCAAAAAAAGCAGCGGATGCGAGTACTGCACAATCTCCAACTATCAATGTTATGCAGTGTAAAATGAATCCACACATTTTTATACACATCACCCATATCCTATATTTAAATGCACATCTTGGGCTTTTTTTATGATGATAAAATAGAAAATACACATGTCTGACGACAAAGCGAGAATACGTGGTATGAACGTCGTGTGGCAAATGAAATGCGTTCTCTAATTTTTCTGCATTGGTGTAGAGGCTCCATCAGGACACACCCACCAGGGAATGACTAAGGAGCGCTCATTTTGGCACTTCAGCAGCTTACCGATTTCCCTCCACCACATCAATGAGGTCATCAGCTGTGGAGTCGCTGCGCAGAGTGATGTCGGCGTTGTGGATCTTGTACTCTGCCAGAATAGACTTCACCGTTTCGCCATCCAGCTCAGTTTGTGCACACTGATGGGAGAGTGGGAGTGAGACAGTGAGAGCGATACAGAGAGCAAGGCTCGACATCAATCATCACTAGGGGAGTGGGGAAAAAACCTGATACAAATAAAGTGTAGGCCAGGAGTTGGCCGATATTGGCCTATCACAGATGCAGATAAGATACTTGGGGAACTAGTGTGGCTCAAATGTGGGGTACCCCTATTATTGGATATTTTCCAATAGATGTACAGTCAGATCATACTTAAATTTCAATATGATGAAAATCCATCAATAAACTAATGCAGTGATTGCATTTAATTGTAATAGCAAATATAAAACAAATGCTGGTATTATGCAGACATGTGAAATCTCATGCATATCCACCAGAGGGCAGCATCGAAAAATGTTTCATTGTTACTAGGGAGATGAGACCACACCTGATACAAATAAAGTGTAGGCCAGGAGTTGGCCGATATTGGCCTATCACAGATGCAGATAAGATACTTGGGGAACTAGTGTGGCTCAAATGTGGGGTACCCCTATTATTGGATATTTTCCAATAGATGTACAGTCAGGTCATACTTAAATTTCAATATGATGAAAATCCATCAATAAACTAATGCAGTGATTGCATTACCAGAGGGCAGCATCGAAAAATGTTTCATTGTTACTAGGGAGATGAGACCACATTTGAAATCCACATTTAATTCCACAGATGAGTTCAAACCTCTGAATAAATTATCTGTACTGAGTGCTAAGGAAATAGCTCTCCTCTCCATCCATCTCTGTGATGTGTTAACATGTGAGGAGTTTACACCTCTTTATTTCATTTTCTGTTGGGCTGCGTGAAATTACTGTAGCTGTGAAGTTGATGCCGCCTTTGTCTTTCTTCTTGAAACCGATGTTGGGTGGTTGCTTATTAAGTCGGATGCCAAAGCCCTCCAGCTCATGTTCTATTAGCTTCTTGTGACCAAGAGGCTTCAACACATCGAGCACTATGAGAA
This sequence comes from Colistium nudipinnis, assembly GCA_016785305.1. Lineage (NCBI taxonomy): Eukaryota > Metazoa > Chordata > Actinopteri > Pleuronectiformes > Rhombosoleidae > Colistium > Colistium nudipinnis. The sequence continues at coordinate 513,349 of JAFBJU010000102.1, read as the reverse complement.
TAAGGTTGCAGGTTCGAGCCACTGAAACAAAAAGGAGCAATAAAACAATGAGTTAGAGCAGAATAACATCATTAAGTCACATTACTTCAATAGTGGATACGGAAAACATCTTGATCTATTTCATACTTAAAATTATGATATTTTACATTTTCCAGCAAGACGCGAGGTTTTGGGACTAAAAACCTGTATTTGTCCCTAATCTAATCTTTACCTGCGATGACCTGTCTGCCTCTGCCCTTGCCGTCCTTGGCCCCCTCGATGATTCCTGGGAGATCCAGGAGCTTAAAAGGAGGTAGACATAAGCATTTAATTCAAAATATTCTTCACCTAAAACACTGATTTAAGTAATGGAAAAGACCTTAAAAATCCTTTTACCTGAATTTTGGCACCTTTGTAGCGAATGACTCCAGGTACTGTCGTGAGTGTGGTGAACTCATAGGCAGCGACCTCAGAGTACACACCTGCAAGGTTACTTAGCAGTGTAGACTTTCCTACGGAAGGAAATCCAACGAAGCCAATGCGAGCATCACCGGTTTTTGCAACATCAAAACCTATATCACACAAAATGATAGGAAACAAAAACGTTAAGCAAACACCCTCAGTGATGATTTCCTGGAAAGAAAAGGCTTCAGGTTGTATTTGAAAGGAAGGGGGTCATGAAAAGCGGATTACGCATAACCAACTCCACCTTAATTTGATCAGATAATGACACATTTATGTTATCATTTCAAATAGATTGCTTGTTCATTATTGTAAATTAGATTAAGATCTGATCATTTACATAAAACAAAGGTAATTCCACAGGGTTCTCTTTTGATTTTTCTGCCTCTGTAAGTGGATTCAACATTTTAAAATGGTCTTACCCTCTCCTGGTCCACCACCAGCGCCTCCCTTTGGTGTGATGAGTTCCCTCCTCAGTTTGGCCAGACGTGCTTTGAGCAGACCCAAGTGGTGAGCTGTGGCCTTGTTCCTCTGTGTCCTGGCCATCTACGTTTCACAAAAAAACTTCAGCGTGAGCTCCCTGACCAGGTCTTTGCATGAACATGTTTTAATCACAAGTGACCAACACAGAATAAGTATTTTTTTTTGTTAACCCATAATGGACTTCTTATTATTGTGTGTTGCTATGTTTTTACAAAAAAAACACCATTATCTGTTATCAAATCAGTAATTATTTGGTCTATAAATGATCAGAAATGAGCAAAAAGATCTCAGCTACCAGTCAGATGATTTTTCACTCAATCAATATGAATACATATATAATACAATATTTCACACATCTGATAACCTGCTTAAAATGACTCAACTCATTCTTATTGATAAGTGCAAGAGGAGACGTGGCATGAAATGTACAGATTTCTAAACCTAATTTGGGCGAAAGAGCTAAAATATCATTCATCACTGAGAAGTGACACCAGGAATTGGCTGTTCCTTCATTATCCCGCTGCCGTTGATGTAACTCATGAGACTTTACTGCACTTAATCGGGCAACTCTGAAACATCATAAATAACAACTGCTCCATTCACGGATAGTATCTTCAAACGCCAGGCAAACATACACAGACTGATAGACACGTAGGGCAGTTAGTTGAAATTGTGATTCATTCATTGTCTACTGACTTTGATATCAGCTCTGATGGTTTGTGTGAAACAGTTGAACCTAGTAACTAACATGTGAATAGGCTAAGGAGTCGTGGGTTAGCGACATTGTCCAATTCCGTTTTACTTGATTCGTAACACACCCTAAACGTTGTGCAAATAGTTGTCAATTAACACTGGAACCTGAAACACTATATGTATATACACGAGGCCCAGCTGTGGGAGATTATGCTAACAGCGGCTCGCGCTGAGCTAAAACGTGACTGACTCGTTCGTCTACCGTTCTGTCTTCTTACCTCACTTTCGATCTCCGCTATCTTGGCGAGTATACTCATGGTGACGGTGGTTCTCGTGTATCGCTGCCGAAACGAATATCAACGATTCTTCGTGGGAGTGGGCAAAGTTACAATTAGTTCAGCAGGAACACGGCTAACAGCTAGCACACCACGCAAGTGCCGCTGTGCGCCTATTCGCGGAAAATCTCGCGAGGACATAGATAGGAGAGGCGTGACTTCCCTCAGTGTGTTGACTCACAGGAAGTGTTCTTCTTCTTTGCCAGTGAAACTACTGCACGATTCCACTGTACCTCAGTGTGAATAGAATTGGAAATAACTGCACATTGACCCTATGTGACTGTCCAATACAGCCACACTAAATTAAAATAAAATAAACCGAAGTGATTTGGACCTGAAATTGTACCTTTGAATACTGGAAATCTCTTATGCAGCATCAGACACTCACACAAACGCATATTTAAAATTTTCCCATAATATAATTTCTCACACTATAAGAAAAGGACACATGCCTGTCAAACTGTATATTTTTATTGTTTAAATATTTATTGTTTGAGTCGCATACAGTATAATCTCTCATTGTTTTCTAAGTTGCAGAAGTTTGTGGACTGAACATCTGACATTTTTGTTGAGCTTGTGATTGACTTATTGTTGAGTAGGTTGGCTGGTCTAACGAGATCAGTGCTGTGGATATTAGGAGTAACCACCAGATCTTGTTTGTCCCATGCTATCCTCTGTGACTGGAGAAACGTTTGCAATAACTATCTTCATAATGGTGAATATTTATGTAGTTTACTGGCCATACACAGTTGATATGGAGATACACAGTAAGGCTAAGGGGAATATGCAATTCAAATATTTACGTTTAATTTTAAACTTGAAAACCCAAGAGATGCCTATCGCTGTGGATGGATTAACTTTACTTTTCTTCAAGTTCAACGGCGTCATTTAAAGCATAATGTGTAAAAATACAAACATATTTAAAATATTTGCATGACTGAGTTCAGGAAAGAACCTAAGGCTATAGGCTATTTAATGAATGTATCTTATCTCAAGCCCAGGAGATGTGAAACCATATACGGATTCTGTTACATCTTAATTGCTGTTTGTTTCAGTGTAGGAGGTGTGCTTGTCCTCATCAACATATATAAAAATAGGCATTTTCTTTTTAAAAGGTAGATATGGTCTCTGCAACTTGGTGTTCAGCATGTGTTGTTGCTGCCCAGCTGAGATGACAATGACAGTGAGCCTAAATAGCACAGGCAGGAGGGACAGGAGGGGAGACACAGCAAGACAAGGGGATAAATACAGATAGTGGGATCACTCAATACATTTCTGCAGGTCCAGGTTTAGAACAAAAAAAAGGGGATTAGACTTGAGTCATCAATGTTAGCCACAACTTGAGAACTGACAATAATAAACCCATGCCCAAACATCTCAAATGTTCTTTTAATGAGCAACGCATCTTTATATCATATGTCAGTCAGCATTGAAGTGCATTGATTAAAAAGTAAGTGCAAGTACAGATTTTAATGCATTCATTTTGACTAGAGGAGTAAATTATTTGCAATGTTGCCCCAAAAATAGTCATTCTACAGGGGCACTCTGCAAAAACGAAAACCACTATAGTTGATGCTGTTTCTAACCTAAAAGATATATGCTTTCCCCATCATGTCAAGCCTTTTAAGTTATCTCTGAGTGACAGTGTGTTGGATCAACTTTCATCTGCCTTCATCTGTTCCTGCTGACAGTTCACCCCAGGCCATCAAACACAGCTCAACATCGTCATTTTTCCTGACTGATTTCTCAGTGGTTTCTTCGTTTGCTTTGAGGAACACGGGAACTGAATCAAGCCTTCAGAAGCACAAAGTCCGTGAGAAGCACTATTTTAGTGCAATAGTTTCACACTTGTTAACCTTGCCACCTAAACCTGGCTACCTCTGCATAGACATGGAGAAGAGTTCTTAGCGTAGCCCCATCCATAGACCTTTCAGTTTTTTTGTTACCGAGGGAAGCGCCATTATTTGAGGTCTTGTCACCAGAGCAAGGATAACAACACCATTTGAGGTAATAAAAAAACAAATAACAGCATGAAGTTATCCATTAAAATGCATTGTCCCCAGTATCTTGGATTCTGTCACCAGAATTTGGATAATACGTATTGAAACCATAAGGCTTTACGATAAATGCAACTTGGCCATACGATGGCAAAAGTCTTCCTTGGAGGCATTCCCCTTGGACTCTAGCTGCTCTCGGAGGAGGTGGGTGGTGCAGTGGAGGACGACCTCCGTCGGGACACGGACTGTGAGCGCTCAGGGCTGTGTTTGTCATAAGGCTGGAGCTGCACCTCCAGGAAGTCCCTGTGCTGCTGGCTGATGACCTGGCTGATGAGTCCCGGCAGAGCCTGCAAATTACTCAGTAGAGTCTCCAGCTTTGTCTCCAGCAAGGCGATCCTCTTCTCCATGTCCTCCCCTCGCTCATTCAAGTCCGATATCATGTCATACATGATGTTCTGAGTCTGGAACAAGGGAGAGGAAACACACTTAAACGTGGTCATTTTCTGCGTTTGTTGCTATTTTTCATAGAGAGCCTGAAAACACTGTGTGTCCATTATTAGGGAAGAAATGATAGATGATAGAACACACGCTTCTTCCATACTTAAAAACCTAGAGGAGGAGAACGTTTTAAGACGACAAAGGTTCACATAAAGAGCATTCCTGTTCAGGCTGCAGAAAAACATGTTTAAAAATCCGTCACCAATTAAATGATGCATTCATGCAAAGATATAATATCAAGTTTTTCCCAAAGCAATAATAATTTGGTGCACTGAAAGTATTAGAGGTAAGTGTAGTTTTTAAGAGATCTATATCTGAAGCAATTTAAGTGCAAGTCTTTTTATGGAGGTTGAAAGCAGACATATAAATTAAATGTAAATTACATGTTGAAAAAAGCCAGAGGAACATGGGGTCAAGATTGTTATATTTCATGTCGAGAACCAGAAACATTTTTCTTTTAGCTAATGAAGGGGCACTTCACAAGGAGGAGACAGGAAAGGTGCCTGCTGACTTAGCCTGACACATTTTGCTTTTTTTTTTTCCATTTTCAGCCATCTGTTCACAGGCCTTTAAAAATACAGAGTGGCTGCAGTTTACAAGTTCGGAAGTTCAATCTTAAAAAATAATAAATAAAAAATCTGTGTGACACTCGGAATGAGGAGTAGGAGCATTGCTGCTGGAGGCCAGTCTCTTTGCTATTATTCAGTGGAGGACTAATAATCCCCCACAGTGTTGAGGAGGGGCCATCCGCCACTTACCTTGTCCTCCACTGATTTAAAGCGGTAATAATGAGATTGTTTATATCAATCAGGGAGCACTGAAGTTGCAGCTCAACGCGGGGGGCTAATTGAATCCTTTATTTTTTAACATTTTTCAAGGGCATTAGAATTCTAATTCAGCATTTAAGCAGACCACGCATGATAAACAAATACCTGAATGCATTAAGGGATGATCTTACATGTGTGATTCTTGCTCTGGCTGAGCATGTCATTGCATCCAGACCTAAGGTCTATGTGTGGAGCTGACTCAAACCAAACCAGGGTGCTTCATCTGTAAATATTAGAGCAATCAAAAATATTGAAGGCATAAGAATATATATAGAGACCATGAAATGAAGCCTATGGTGCACAATTAAAAACATATATCAAATAGAAAGGATACATCTGATGGAGGAAGAATAGGTGTGATTCCACTTCAACCCTAAAATAAAACCACCATAGACACACTCGACCTACTTCTGAACTGGAGAGGGAGAGGGAAAAGAGAGAGAGAGATGGAGCGGAAGAGGTGGTTTCTAAGAGCAGCCTGGGTGAACAAGTTTGCAATTTTAGGACAGGTAATTAAAGCCTGAAAGGCGAACGTAAGGGACATGCTGTGGAAAGAAACAACATTCAACCAAATACTGCGTCACATAAATTACACTGAAAAAAACAACAGCATTTTGAATAAGACCAGTGGGAAGGGCCAAAGACTCCCTGTGTGTGTTAGTGGGGGAAAATAGGGTGTGTAAAAAGGGGAAAAAGAACATTTAAAGACGCATATTTTAATGCCATCATGCTGACCCTAATTCCACATAATAAAACAACATATATAGCTGCTTTCCCAGTCATTGAGAATAATTTTGAAATATTGTGCATGTGTGTGGGGTTTTCCACCCCCCCCCCCTTTTTTTTTTAGCATCTCAAGGGGGCACGCCAGAAATGTTCACATTGCACTGCAGTGCCGATGCAGCTGCCAGTGGTGTGTTGGACTCTATTTAGCTCCGTCTTCCCACTGAGAGCGGGAGCAGACTGAGGCTACACTGCCCTCCCATGGCTTCGGACTCTTACAACAATGATTTAAGAGCCAGCCAGAGTGGCACTGGCTATACGCCACCTCATCTAATGTCACGTCCCGGCTATTGTTTTACAGCACGAGGCCATTGGCCGATATTCGCTAATACCCTTTGTGACACGCTGGCCTGCATTCAGTTTGACTGTGGTGTACTTTTGAATGTCACAGCCCACTGCCTAGCTCTCCCCTCGTTCTCTGCCTTTAATTCTGGCTGAATCATCAGATCACAGCGTGTCTCCCTTCCCAGGTTAGTGTTTCTGCTGTGTCAGCCTGGCGGGCTGCCTGGTCTTTCCCTGAGGTTTGTCAACTTCTGTTTAATGCACCTGGAGACACATATTAGAAAATGTGTTCAGTGGAAAAAAAAAAACTGCACCGGCTTTTGGAATACACAGGAGTGTTTTCTTGTTAGTCTAATTTGGTAAATTTCCAGAGAACATGGCCTGGGGATAGTAATTGCGACTGTAAAATAAAAACGATGTTATTATTTCATACCCGAAAGCTCCAAAGCTCAGGCGAGTGCAGTCAAACAGAATCATCACACAGATTTATTATAATCACAGTCAGAAAAAAAAGCCCGTCTGTTTATTTGACACCTGTAGACTTTGGTTAAATTAGGAAGCACAACTAATTAAGCGAGCTAATCAGCATGCATTGAATTCAATCACACAAAGGAAAGAAGCTCATCAGGATAGTTTTTTTTTCTGTCCTAATGTACAATGCAGCAGTAGACTGTTAGTCTAGCTTACCTTAGCAAGGTCCACTAGAGAGTTTGCTTGGTCATTCAGCTTGCGTTGCTCCATTTTAACACTTCTCAATCTGAACACAAGACCATTCAGAACCCAATGAATTCACGCTATCAGAAGTGTTTATTTTTTTTTGTTATTTTTTTTGAATCATTTTTAAATGAGCGCACACACAAAGGCATACACACGGAGAACACTCCCAGGACATGCACAAGATGTGTGTGTAGAGAATGCAGGGGTCTGTTCGGTTGCGCTGCATGCAAGTGGAAAGGAGACCACACAGGGGGGAGAGCTGCCACTGGAGAGGATATTGAAATCAGCTCTACATCTAACGCAACCGATACATAAATCCATACTAAAGGAGAGAGGTGCATATCAGAACACCTGTGCAAGGGTAAATTGCTCTTATGAAGTCACGTACCTGCATGCAATAAACTGATTGTGAAAAGCACCCCCCCCCGGTCCTATCTCTAATATTCACAGGCAATAAACCATTATCTTAAATAAAATAAACAAATCTCTTTCCGAGACCACCCAGTGTAAACATTAAAAAATGTGACATCAGTGAGAAAAATCGAAAGGTCCTGTGCCACCTAAAGGAATCCTGGCAAATAAAGCCATATTTACATACATTTCATTTTAAATGTATATATACAGTATATATATATATATATATATATATAGTTATAGTATATAAGCCTGCATAAAATACCAACCCCACACGACATGCTTAAATAATTCACACCTCTGGTTTAATTAGTCTTCGAAAGCACGTTTTTACTCATTCTCTCGGGGGGGCTCAAAAACAGCAACTGTGCAGTATTGCGGAGTGTCGACCATGTGAGGTCGACCTCACATTATTACATTTTCTTTCCCCACCATATCAGCCACACGTACGAAGTTGCACTGGGCACAAAAACTAAAAATGACAGCATGATGGCAATTTTTGCACTACATATCAGATTAAAAAAAAATATATATTATAATAATGTTATTAATGGGAATGAGGAAACATTGTAATTAACTGAGCCTTGAATGCACTGATCATTAAGCTGTGGGTGAGCGGAAAGGCAAACAGTAGTGATAATCTGGGAGGGACTCAAAGGGACGTCTGCCAATAGGATAAGAGATAAAACCATTCTCATGCAATGCAGGGTCATTTCTCCGTTTCCTGAAGACAGGCAGATGTGGAGCAGGACGACAGCTCAGACCAACAGAGGGTGCCACAGCAAACACTAAAGGGAAACTACAGGCAAGGGAATCCTGTCCCGACAATAAAGGGCTGCAATGCCTCATACAGAGCAGACTCTAAAGACAAGTACAGAAAGCTGTTTCCAAAATAAACCCCTTTTCTTATTTCATTAGACAAACGAAAGCCAAAAAAGGAGGAGGAGGAGGAGGAGGAGGAGGCTTTCTCTAAAAATGAGGAAAGATCGTAGATATTCAGTGTGCAATGGTTTGGGAGCTGATGTAAGACCTGTGAGGAGACTACATTTCGCAGTTGGATGACCAATAGCTGTCAAATGGGGTCACAGCACGAGGCAGCTGGAGGTCGGGTCAAGGAAGCCCCCCCCTCTTTTCGCCCCGCTCTTTTATGTTCTACGTGTCTCTGTGCCTCGGTCAATCACTCCTGGTGGGCAGTTCGGCTTTTCAATGGGCACTCTATATCTGCTTGCTATTCATCAGGGGAAAACAGCTACGCTAAGCATTTCACTACCTCCGTAAATCTGCTATGGCAATCTCAGTTAGTGCTGTACCGTATTCCCCCCCCCCCCCCCTTTGGACTAAGCATTTCACTACCTCCGTAAATCTGCTATGGCAATCTCAGTTAGTGCTGTACCGTATTCCCCCCCCCCCCCCTTTGGACTTGCTTTCTTTGTCGTGACCTCCGTTTACCTTATTCTGGAGGGAGATGCAAATTTCTCCCTCAGCCTAATGGACTCGGTGGACATTCTGCAGCCGTGACAGCTTCTCGTTACGGCAGGCAGCCTCTCGGGCACGAGCGAGATTGCTCTGAGGCTTTTCCCCTGACCTTCCTCTCCGGTCACTTTCCTCCTTCAATCCACTGATCTCTGAGCTAACAAGCACTCCGTCCCCGGCCTGTCGCTACGCTTCCCACTTTAACCTTGCGCGATGGACAGGGACAGCATTCCCAGTGGGCCGGGGGGATAGTTAAACTGCACTGCCGGAGACGCCTGACTTCACGGCTTTAATGGCCCAAAACGTACTGCGACATCTTGCCTGTGGTGTGCTAAAGTGCACCGTCCAGATAGCCCCAGCGAGTGTTTCCACCGTGTCTACCTTCTAATTCTGCAAATTCCTCTTAGTGCAGAGAGGCGTGACAGCTCCACGTCCGCCTTATAATGCCGTTTACAAGTCACGATAACGGCGGATTAGCGTCTCTGCCACAGTGTCATCCAACAGAGAAATGGAGGAAATGTGGCTGCAAGTGTAGCGACAGGCGTAACAATGGTTCCACACGCCGAAAGACGACCCTGAGCCCTGATCGGTACGAGCGTGACCGCTAAGTCGTATAACATGAGTTGAAGGATAGTATAAATGATATATACTTGTGCTACTGCAGGGTCTGTCTCCTGTAGAGCTCTAGTCGTCATCCTTCGGAACGTGAAAGCACAGTTGATTGGAGTTTAATCAGGTGGCTTTCTGATTAAAGATCAAATTCTCATCACATCCATGCAGAAAATGGAAAGAAAAACACCCTCCATCACCGATAATTGAAATTCACTTATTATGCATCTGTGGGGCCTGTTTACAAAGTGCAGCACTGGTCTACTCAATGATAAAACATGAAAGGTGTTGGTGCTGGTTATTTATAGTTGTTTGCCACATAAAGTGCCGAAGAATGAATGTGAGACAGTGGTGTGTTTTTATCAAATTAACCTGCCACTTGAACAGTCTTCTCATCAAAAACAAAACAAAAACAACAACCTTTGCTTGAATTCATTCAATCGGGCAACATCATGTTTGTGTCTTGTAAATCACTGCAGACCAACGGTATTTCGGTGGCATGAATTTCACTTATCAAATGAGGGAGTGTAATTTTTGGTCACATTATTGGGTTCAAGGACAAGCTGTCGTTAGCATGCACACAACAGGTCTATATCTACGTGTGAGGCGAAGACTTACTTTCGAGCTCTATTGCATTGTGCGGACAAAAACAGGAAAAAAAAAAGGAAACATGAAGTAGACAGATGAATTATTACAACATCAGAGAAACATATTCAGATGGTTGAAACTCTGTGCGCTCAGGTCTGGCGGCTGTAACCCTCATCTCCACGCATCTCTCGCCAACTCCGAACAGCAGCGCCAATTTTTGCTGGAGTTGTTTCTTTCTGCAACCGCCGCGTTATCGCCCCGCGTTGGGACTGTTCCCTGTAGCTGCAGCTTAGCACGCTCTCAGAGTGTAATCCCTTCTTGCACACCAGTGCTGGTTATCGGTAATACCTTCCAACCAATCCCGCTCAGCTCTCCAAACATTCAGAACCACGGACAGTGCCGTACAGCGTCTACGCTCCCGACCCACACCAGTTTACACATCCCATTATATACTCTAACCGATGTTGATGTCTCACATTATCACACTGTTCTGACCGGAAGAAACGGGTCAGGTGAAATCTGATTGGATGTTTCCTATGGCCTCGGGATAGGCCAAGGGGCGGCTTTTCCCAGCCTCCGCTTGAGCACTGTGCAATTTCAATCTCAATCTAGAATGTCCTGCACACAGGCTACAGGCGACAGCTCCAACCCTGTCAGAAAGGGCCAGTGAAACACAACATCATCCTGAGCCAAAGGAAATCCTGATAAGACAAAGGTGTGTGAGGATAACGTTGACACCATGCAGAGTCGCTGTCCTTGCACAAACCGCAGGATGTGCCTTTTCGCCCCCCAACATCCAGCATCTGCTTTGTTATACGTTTAACTTTGGCTCAGAGGGATTTTCATTGTGAGGTTGTCCTAGAGAACAGGAGGTGGACATGAGACATTTTCAGCACTGCTGCAAATCGCCTGAGCATGACAGCAAGGACATAATGACTCCACAGAGCAAACCATGACAAAAGGGATATTAAGCCGCACACATTTGGAATGCGGTTTGCAGCAGCAGTTTTTGTTTTTTCTCTACCTTGTCATTTAATGCCTCAAAAAAAGAAAACGCAATAGAAATGCAGGTAGGATAGGTTCCCGAGCGAAATTAAAGTTTTACACAGGAGACCACAAAGATCCATATACATACTTGTCGCCACAAACGCACAAAAAGGGGACAAGTCATCTAGTAGGGGAAACCCACCAGATTAGACACAGATTACACGTGCATGTGAGCACAGTAGGTTGAAGAAAAACAAGCGCGAGGTGAGGCTAAAATCGATAGTGTTTTGGAGTTAGATAGCACTTCAGGGGGTCCCCCGGGGACAGACTAAAGGACTAGCTGACAGGTGAGTTTCTGACCAGCAGCTAGAATAGTAGAAACCCAGATGTATCAGCCCTGGGGTCAGCCTGACGTGTGACTCACAGCGAAAGAGACACGCAAGAGCCAGTCTGACAGCAGAAGGTGAGAGAGAGAGAGAGAGGAGGGAGAGGGAGAGAGAGAGAGAGAGAGAGTGAGAGTGAGAGAGAGAGAGAGAGAGATCAATATCACACTGCTGTGAATTCTGCAACTTGAGATAGATTAAATTTGTTTTTCCTTTTTCCAGGAATACGTCTGTGAAACCGAGGCTGCTTGAAGACAAGCTGTTTCCACAGTAACCCTGGGAAAAGGGGAAAAGTTTTCCAGCGATTTTTTTTTTTCAAACACAGATTTAAGTAAAAAAAAACAGCTCAACTCTTTACCACATCTGCAGATTCAAAGTTAGTCACGGGGGAAACATGGTCATTATGCACAAGCTCCATCAACGACGTGTTTTTGCTACAGGTGTCAAACAATTCAGATTTCAGGTTGCAGCGGTTGAATCATAGCCAAACACTGCGGGATTAGAAAGCATTAAAGGGTCACGGTTGGTGGCGAGGAACCTACTGGTGAATGGCTTGGAGAAATTTCCTCTGGTGCTTCCGGACTCTGGCGTGGTCCATCTTCCTCACCAGTTTGGTGTTCTTGTAGATGAGCCACGTCTCCCTGAGAACATTCGCAGCTGTGTTTTTCACCTAGGATTTCCAAAAAAAGGAGACGTCAGAAAAGAATGGTGTTTTTTTGGGTGTCAAAGAAATGAACGTAGAGCACTCCCTTACTCTTTTTGTTAGCTGGGTGTCCATCATAAAATTGTGGACATGCTTTTCAGCTTTGGTTAATTCCAGTTTCTTTGCCACCACGGCCACCACCAAAGCAGTGCAGCCAGCACCCTGTGGAACGACAACAACAACAACGGACAGACACACACACACATGTCAAATGTGCATTTGGAATGGCTGGTCAACACACAATTTCCAGCCATGAACCATCAGCCGCCCGAATGACAGAGTCTCCTGTCAGTCTGTCGGCACTTTCACGTAGCGGAAGGAAAAAAAACGAAGAGCTCGGCGCATTTTTCTCACCATAATGCCTGTCAGGAGGCAGACTCCTTTCCCACAGTACGTGTTTGGGACCATATCCCCGTATCCAATGGTGAGAAACGTGATTGAGATCAACCACATGGCTCCCAGAAAGTTGCTGGTGATGTCCTGGTTGTCGTGGTACCTGTAATAAATAATAAATGCAGTAAGGTTGACCAACATCCATGGGCCTGCAGACACGGACGCACCACGGCTTCTCCTCATGACTAATTCTCATGTTCATGAATATAAAATAAAGACTTCAGAATCCAACATAGTAAAGAGATACTATGCAGGGTCGCCATCTTTCCATCTACAGCATGTGCATATCTTTCTAGCTCGGGGCTCAGGCGCAGAATGACCTTAGATGTGTGTGCATTCTCTATTTTTATGCCTTATCTATGTTTCATGCCGGGCGGCGCAGCCTCGCGTGAGAAAAGTGATCCAGGCACCTCTCGCAGGCTCTCACAGTCCAGGCGGCGATGATCCACAGCGAGATGGTGAAGACCAGCAGCACGGTGCCGGGACAGATGGTCATGAGGGTCTTCATCACGAAGCGCGTGTTGAAGTTAATCTTGTTGAGGGCGCCGATGCTGCGGGAGGAGGCGTCCGTGAAGAGCTTGCTGTGCAGCAGCATGACCCGGGCGATGAGGTACAGCCGCAGGAACATGGGGATGGACAGGATGATGTCCACGTCCGCGTCCGTCTTGGACGGCACGTAGGAGTAGGCCAGGCGCGCCGTCCAGGTGAAGGTGTAGTTCCCTGGGATGGGGTGGATGGCGCACACCAGGATCTCCAGGCAGATGAAGAAGATGCGCTCGTACGTCATGGCTATCCTCCAGTCATCGGCGGCGTTGTCCACCATAAACAACTGGAAGGAAAGGGCGCGGTGAAGCCGGCGGAGGGGAAAAGGCAGCACATCATTTCATCATGGTGACACAGCAAGCAACGGGAAATCATTAAAGCCATTACGCAATAACTCACAAATAGCCTAGAGTCATTATATCCCATTTTCGAGGCACCTTCGCAATTTTTCGCTTTTAGATTTATATATATATATGAGGGAATGAAAGATTATACCCTTGTTTTTCATTTTCAAAAGAATACTTTAGTGCCGTGTCGAATACCATAGTGTTTGATGTGTTTCAGGTCTTTTTACATTTTGTTGTGTTTATTCCCATTTCTTCATTCCAAGTCTGCCCAGGTTTATTTTCCGATCGCAGCTAAATAGATGGAATAAAACTGCTGTGTGGAAAGTAACTCAGAATGGATGAATGGAAGCGCTTCTCTGATCAGCACAAGAATAATTATTATTTTCAACTCAAAATAGTTTTCAAAAATATATCATTCCAACGCTCACAACACAAGCAACATGAAGATATCGCCTTGACCTATTCCACGGAAACTTTTCACTATGGCTTTACGCCTCAAAGACCAAACCGTAAGTCAGAACCTTAATGGATGGACGCGAGGATGTCGTACGTACAAAAATAGTCCACGTGTGTTCGCGCTCCCCAAATACAAGACAATAAATGTTATATTAGCAGCGGCAGGCAGCAGTTTCGACTTCAAAACGTTATACTGATGAGAGCATCTGCCGCCTCCACATTAGCATGAGGTTCTAATCACCTGGCCACCCTGAGCAGAAGGCTGGCCCTTTCACAGGGGACTTCCGCGGGGGCGGATCTCACCAGCCCTCATCACTCTTCTCCGCCCTGCTCTATTTCATATACGAACGCTTCTTCACATGGTCACCTGCCTCCCTCCTCTTCATCACTTTCAATCCAATATTCAGTTATCTGTGATTCAGAAGATTCACTGCTCCCTGTGTATTCACCCTGAACTAACGGCTGAGCCCATGACCGCCATCCCCGGCCCATAGGCAGTGATTCCTGATCATGCTTATGGCCGTACATACACTGCCTCGATCTAACTCCTCGCAGGGCTTTTTTTTTTTTGCTATTTACCAAGACCTTTTGCAGATTAAATACGATCAAATCGTGGGAGCTTCTTCTACATTTATCAAATATTTCTGACATGCCGCACTGATTTCTTTCCACAGCTGCTCCTGTTCTCTCCACTCAATCACTTCAAGGTCCTCTGCCTGTATTCAGGCCATCACAACTGGCAGTAGATATTTCGCAAAATGTTGCCATCAGCAAATTCAAGTGAGATTTCCTGGTGGCTGTTTTATATATATATATATATATATTTTGCCCCGAGAGCAGAAACCTTCCAAAAGAATGGCTACACAGGACTATATTCTGTTATAAACCTCCCTCGTAGGCTTGGTAATGAATTACATGATGCTCTGTGAAGAAAATATGCACATGTAATATTTCTTCTTGCTTCCAGCAAAATGGATTGCGCTCACTGCATCAGCACATTTTTTCACAAATACCTGCCTGCATTAACCATAAATTAATGAGCAAGCAATCGTTTGATGTACATGTTAAATTTAGGGACAGTAGAGAAGTATTAAGGGGCAGATGTGCAGCGCAAACGTTTTACATTGAAGGTACAGTGAATTTATATTTTGTTAAAATTCCAAACCAGATATATCCAACGTCCAAGTCTGAAATATGCTGCAGATGTTGATTTATCAGTCAAAAAGCTGCCTTATTTCTATCAGAAATTAAATTCTCGGCACACACTAGAGGCACACATCACGACTCGGCATCTCGCCAACTAGTCTCCATTTAGTTTCATTTGAATTTTTCTCATTAAAGCAGTAAAAAAACCATCCCAGTCCTGGAGGGGCTAATGGGATCTGCGACCTAGATTGTAAATTTTGCATTGATACGTTACATAAAATGAAATAGCTGGAATAGTCATATTTCTTACACGGTTAAAAAAAAAGGAAAAAAAAGAAGACCGTTAGGTTCAAGGACAAAGAAAGGAGCACATAGAGAAACCAATAACACTGCTGCGTTGCCACTTTGCAGACATACATGAATGCTCCACATACTACAGTTTGACAGCTTTGAGGGCACTCGACACGGCCGGCACTTCAACACACAAACTTGCCCTGGACACACTGCACACTCATTAGAGCTTCCGAGCCAACTATATGCCCACCAGCGACCGTACAAGAAGTATCAACTCACAACAAGCTGGCACACAATAACAAAAACAGAACAATCTCCAGCCAACACATGTCCCGGAACAAGCAACACAAGCCGCCCCACAAAGCCTCTGCAGCTCATTTATATTTATTTAAAAGCCACAATCAGTTTCCCTCAAACGCAGAAAAACACGAATTAAACTTTCAGAGGCCGTTGTTCATTTTAAATGAGCGACACCGATCTCCTTTAACAAAATGACATCTGTCAGAGAAGTGTGTAACTCTAACCACAGCTCGCCGTGTTCAGCTTTCCAAGTGAGTGTAATGTAGACATGGAAACGCAAGCTGTGACTCCACTCCGCCACCGTTTCTTACTTACAGAGTTGGGCTTCTGAAAGCAGCTGAATGTATTGTGTTTGCACACAGCCCAAGCTGCGTTTTACCTTACATTTTGCACAACAAAACCCGCCCCGTCAAAAGCAGTTACAAAGTTTGTTACCTCAAAACAATGTAATTAAACATTTACACGCAGGTTGCAGAAGGAAAGCCTACTTGGTGGGCAGAAGCAATTATGGTAATGGATGAGCTGTAACACAATACCCAAGGGCCCTTTTCCTCACCGCATCAAATATTCCACGCTAACAGCCGAACCTGCAGTTATGACAGAAAGGAGGAGGAAACGACGTTTCCAGTGGAAAAACACTAAACCATTGTGGTTCACACCGTGTCAGAATACGCCACGGAGGAAGGTCATTAAAATGGACAGGCTGACGAGCCAGGAAACTTTTAAATAAGTTAAAGGAGACTGACAAATTATTTACACAACACAACTAAAAGGATTTTTTTTTTTAAATGGAACCAATTTAATGGCAGTTAAACACAAGGGCCGAAAGCAACTTACACGTCTGCAGTCTGGCAACTGGCACTTGGACGTGGGCAACGTGTAAACAACTACAGTTAGAGAGCTGTAAACAGGCTTCTATATCATCTTTGACCCCCTTTTTTAAAATATATTCCGTTACATATATATATATATACAGTATATCAAGAAACGATGTTGATGAAGACTCCTCCATATTCCAAAAAAAGGCCTAAATAAGTTGACTCAAATGCAACTCGCAGATCTTCCAAACTATGTATAAATAAGCTATAAACTATCAATAAATAATGAAGACAGGTCAAAAGGGTGAGTTGTGTGGGTGCGTGCGTGGTTAAAAAATCACAACATCTGTCATATCACACATTGTGCAGAGAAACACCAGTTTCAGGCCGAAACTAATTACACGCGCAGTAATAAAGTCGGGGGTGTAATGCGATATTTCAAATGTTGCTCATTTGCATTATGATCCAATCACTTAAAGGGTTTAAATGACTACAAACACATTTTTGTCATGTCTCCGAGATTTCTGCCTGAAAAAAGAAAAAAGGCACCAAGGAAATGAGTGGAAGGATATCGGTGGTGCCCACAACTTCGCAGGTCCAGCTAGAGTAAAAGTCAGGGGATCAGCGAGATCAGTAGGCTTCATCGTCTGGGGAGTGGACATTTCATGGCACATAATCCATATTATTCCTAAGGCAACACAACTAGAAATTACACTATTTCGTTCCAGACATAAATGCCCTCGCAGTCACCACAGATCCATAGAGGGGGGAAAAAAAAAGAGGTAAATGACACCAAACCGGTAAATCTAATTCTGCATGACCAGATATCGATTTCATTTTATGCTTCCAGCTATTTTTTTTTTTTCTTCTCATGAGTTGTTTCCGTGCCCTACGTTATGACAATTGTTATATTGTGTCCACGGACAGACGGACTCATGGGCACGTTTGTTCTTCCGTCCCACACGGGGACCTGTCCTCCCGACCTTGACCTTTCTAATATCATTCTCGAGCCCGCAATGCTCGAAACTCTCCAGAGTGCCCTCACTTGAAAAAAACGTCATCCACACAGGGAAAATTGGAGCAGTGGAGCACAAACATTCAACCGCCGCGCTGTGCAACTCATCTCGGAGAACAAACACCCTGGTAATCGTTTCTGAATGAGGACAAAATCCAGTTGTCGCCGGCTTCTCTCGGACACTCAGCTTCTTTTTTTTTTTGAAAACTACAGTCGATCACAGTGTTTGCTCATCATGGACTTTCCTTTATGTCCGGTGAAAAGACGACGCAGCTGAGATCATCCCCGCTGTCCTGTCTCTGTACAGTAGAGTCTCCAAGGAGCTCACCTGGCGCTGCGGGCCGGTGACTGGTTTCACATCTGCTCAATATAACTAATGGAGTCCGGCTCAATATTTAATCTGTGTAATGTGGAGATGGGAGCATATATCTTGTCACCGAGAATGAAATCGCTCCATCTCATTAGCGAAATAGGTTGAGAGGTTCAACGCAATTAGACATTAATGCAATGCATTTATTTATGATATCAAAGCGAGCCTCTAAGAGGCCACTTTTGCCGAGTAAATCTGAAGCCGTTGTGCAGTTTGCTTTTGTTTCCCAGACGAGGTTTCACTTCGCCCCTTTGCGTAAAATCTGTCTCTGCCCAAAGTGAAGGCCCGGATAAAATCTCATTTTGGACGTTTGCCGCCGCTGCCGAGTCACACAGAGTGACGAGCCAAAACCAACTGCGTGTTTGAAGCCCCTCGCGGCGCGCAATTTTGACTAAATGTCATCAATAAATCATCCTCTGAGATTCTCCGCTCTTTGGGAGGCAGAATGTCCTTGAAAAGCCTGTGTGTTCAGTGAAAATACTGAGGTCACCAGCCAGCGGCGGTTATCTGACTCCAATCTGGAGTCTCGGGTGGAGGACAGATTTCACTGCGAGAGATGCAGAGCGTCTCCTGCAGTTACACCGTATCTCTGACACATACACACCACCCAGGGGCCGGCTGGCTGAGGAGCACAGCACAGGCCCGGCTTTTGGCAGGGGGCTCGCTGGCACAATTTACTGGCAACGATGTGTTGTTATTTTACCTTTCATGCGGATTGTCAGATGTAACACTGTGCATCTACGAAACATCAGGGCTGATTTCTATCACAAAACGTACACCTCAAAGACAGAACAGCACCCAGCCCCCCCCCCAAAGCGTCTTGCATTAGTTGAAGAAAATCTCAGCAGAGCTGTCATCACAAGGTACAGAGCGCCACAGCGATGGCCTCGGCACGCAAACGCCCCTCGGCTAAAGAAGCTTTCATGTGAGAAGAGGAGAAAACTCTTCGAAAAATAAAAAATGTCTGAACTCATCAACCATCTTAGTGGGGAGAGCTGAGAGATGCTCCCAGCTCAAAGCTGTAGCGTCAGACTTTGACAATGACAAATCAAAGTCAAGGCAAAGTGTCACA
Organism: Colistium nudipinnis; assembly: GCA_016785305.1. Classification (NCBI taxonomy): domain Eukaryota; kingdom Metazoa; phylum Chordata; class Actinopteri; order Pleuronectiformes; family Rhombosoleidae; genus Colistium; species Colistium nudipinnis. Next base: position 494,382 of record JAFBJU010000102.1, on the reverse strand, counting down.
CTCCGACTTCTCCACTTCCAGTTATAGTACAGTAAGTTCTTGCCTGCCAACGCAACAAACTCCACTTAAAAAGCCTTAAAAATGTCCTGCGGCGGATTGCCAGCTGTCAACAAAATGCGTTAAGTGGGGCGAAATCCGGCTCGGATAATATTTATAGAGTATAAATAGAGACGTGCTTCATATTCCATAAATATGATGGGTCAAATCCAAGGAGGTTAAGAAATCATTGGACACTCATTGGACACGCTGTCTATCAGCGTTAATGCACTTGGCTCTAGGTCACCCATCAACGCCATCGCGGCACATCCCACCACAAAAGACAGCTAGTGTCCAGCCTCTATCCCGTCCGGCCCGGCCTTTTGAGTGTTCAGTCACAATGAGGAGAAAAACGTCATGCTGTTACCCGCCCCCGCCCAGAAAAATAAAATTGAGAGGGCAATCTTTACCCAGTTTGACAAGTAAAGCATTTTTAAGGGGCGAGGAGCGGTGGTGGAAATATTTCATCATCGGGACTTATGCCTCTGCAGTACGCCTAACAGGCATCTGCAAGTACACATGGATGTGCATGCATAATCTATTCCACTGCAGGCAGGAGCAGAATTTCCCACATGGAAAAGTGCACTTTAGAAACAACTCCGAAAGTGCCTTACAAACAGTGAGGCCACACCAAGAAACTTCATACTGAATAACATAACAGAAGAAGGTGTGAAAAGTGTCTTTCTGGCTATGTTTCATCCAGCTGATAATATAAAAATATTGAAAAAGAAAATCTGCTACTCAGTTGGTTTCAATGAGGCTTCAATGAGTGTTGACTAGGGATGGTTTAATTAACAATAGAGATGAAAAAAATATTATATTAATTGATTAGTCCATCAACAGAAAAGCTAAGTTCTGGTCAGTAAATTGAGAACAAATGAAATGTGTGTCAGTTTACGCCTTGTGTGTGGGTCTCTGTGTGTGTGTGTGTGTGTGTGTGCGCGCGCAAGAGTATACATGTCAGTCTGTGAGAACCAATAATGACAGATTAGCAGCAACAGGCACAAAAAGCCCCCGGGGCGGGAAAAGGAAAAGGAGCAGCTGGTGTGGCGGAAGTTGAAATACAAACACTATGAACTGGATTTAAATAGACAGAGGGAGCCAGTCTCCTGGAACTTGCCAATAGTTAGTTCCGAACGACTTGATGAATTGGAAAAAACAGACTTTATAATCTATTTTAGAGAGAAGCAGTAGGGAGCGAGTAAGATGCGGACTTTTCTGATTCATTTAAGTGCTCAGGCATCCACATTTGAATATATGGCATTTAAATGACTGTGAAGGGGGGGGGGTATGTGGTGAAAAGTGCATTACAGTAATTGACTCTGAAGCAAACAATTGCCTTCATAAAGTTTTCTGAGTCAGCACAGAAGGAAATGTGTTTATTGCGGGGTGGAGGGGGGTGGAGGGAGAGAGAGAGAGAGAGAGAGAGAGAGAGAGAGAGAGAGAGAGAGAGAGAGAGAGAGAGAGAGAGAGCTATCTAGGGTGAAAAATGTTTTGGATGTCGCCACTGCTACTGACAATTAAATCAAATTGAAAATGTCATGTTAGAGCTTAAATAAGCGTTCCACTTCACCCGCAATGAAGGAAATAATGTTGCTTACAGCCATTTCTAAAGCCTGAAAAAGATCTTGGATCACTTGTGGTATCCCCACCTGTGATTCTATACCACAATATGAGGATAGTCAACAGTAACCAAAGGTATGTAGCACAATTCAGTGCTTCAGCATTTAACTGGTGTATTGCAAACAGGGAACATAAATGCACCACTTGGCGCGCAAACAAACAATCTAACCTACTCTGATGAGAAATGAACCTTTGCCGTATATTACGTCACAACCAAATAATTCCATTATTTAACGCGGAGGAAAGTTTGTACAAGCAAGCGGTGAAAAAAAGCTCAGTTTATGACCTGAATAATTTACATGGGATTAGAGTCAAAGGTGCGGAGGGCCGAGGGAGGGAAGAATGAATATGATACTCTCATGCAAACTTACAGTATGCTTTCTAATTGATAAACAGCTACTGGGAGCCGTCTGCAAGGGAAATGAAAACACTATTGTCGTGCATTGGAAAATGGTAATGATGTGTGTGCGTTTCTGTCACTCCCCATAAAGAAAGGTTTACAATGAGACATCTGAAGAGGAGGGGGGGGGGGTGACACATTTTACTGTTTGGCTATTTCAATGATTGATACTCTCCCGGGACTTTTAAGTCCTATATATAAAAACAGGGCTGATGAATACATTGAATCTAATGCAACCTTTGATTTTTTTTTTTTTTTTAAACGTGTTTTACTGCCTCTCAAAAAAACCTCTCTCCCATCTTGAATCAGACACTTCATTAAACGAAGAAATAACATGAACAAAGACTGACGGATCAGCTCCTAGAAACCAGCTGAATGCATTTTTAAATGTCCTCCTCTTTTTCCAAAAGTAAGAGGATAGAGCTGATTAAATTGTGGGGAGGGGGAAAAAGTCACATGGAAGCTTTCTGGCAACGCACCGTGCAAAAAAGGGTGCAATTCATTTTGTGGTGGCTTCACAAAGACACAAGCGCTGAGGCGGGGGAGAAAGAAATGTAAGGAATGCAACAATGCTCTGAGGCAGGCTCATAAAACTGTCCAAGTGTTCAGGACATCTCATCCTGACAACCTACATACATGCAACCGAGTGTGCATGTGAGGAGCTCTTCACTCTCATCACATATGCATAAGAAACTATTCATGAGGCCGTTGATCAATACGTGATCAGGCTCATAGTGTAAAACAAATCTCAACATGCCATTTAGGTAATCACAGTGTTTGTTTAACTCTTGTTGCGGCGCAAGTGGACATTTTTATCTTCAGCGTGATGGAAAATAAAATCAAAACTGTTCATGCTGTAAATAAACAGTATTTGAATTAATACATGGCCCCATGCTGCAGAGAAACTCCAATTAAACACTTCACTTTCTTACAATGGAAAATCCATAAACAGCTGTCCTTTGTGAGTGAACGATCTGGAAATGTCAGTATGTGATAACACACACAAGCAAGTGGAAATAAAATAATAAAAAAAAAGTGTTTCAACGTTACCTGTATCTCTCTTGCATGGTATATGATAATCAGCCCCAGGAGAATGATTGTAGAAAGGCTTATCAGGCATTTTAGAGCTAATGAATACAGGGACTCCTGGAAAAGAGCAACAACACTAAAGCCAAACAAAACACACAGCATCGTGACACACACAACAAAATCACATTCTCAGGCTACACTTCTACACAACACTGCTCTACAGAAAATCTGGTAGGGAACACATAAAAAGCAGGTTAAGATTTATCATCTGAAGACGCACTGCAACAAATGCTGACATGACATCTTCCTGTATTAGGGGGGGGGGGGTCCCATTCATACTGGGACAGCAGTTGGGCCTTTTGGCCTGCATGTGACCGCCTGAGCTACTATAGAATGAGCCAGGAGACGGGTGCTGCAGAAGTGGCTGCTTTGCATGCACACTTTTTTTTTCTTGGGGGGGTCAAAAGTTGTTCTATATAAACGTCTCGGTCACATGTCACTAACACTAACTCTGGTCTACGGGACTGGGCGACGCGGGCTCCGGGCAGATACGCACCTTTCCGTAGGCTCCCCACGAGAGTTCAGTCTCAATAACCATAACAACGATCCCAAACATCCCAAAGATTAAAGCATAGTCGCTGAGCCGCTTCCTCTTCTCAAACAAGGCCCTCCGGTGCCCCAGCTTCTCCCCAATGTTCTGGTTCTTCTTTTTACCCGATTTTCCGCCGCTGTGGCCGCAGCCTCCTCCTCCGCCTCCTCCTCCTCCGTCTCCCGATGCGTAAGGCATCAGGGTGGTGGAATTATTCTCCGGCTTGGATGCGAGGGTGTCCGACGCGTCCGCGCCCGAGAGGGGCTGTAGAGGCTGCGACTCGGAATCAAACTCGTGGATGTTCCTGCGGGACGAGCTCAAGTTGCTCAGCGGCCGCATCACGCCGCCGTTGTATCTGCAGCTGCTCATGGCTATTTCATTGTAGGAGTTACTGTCTTTGTGGCTGCTGCCCAGGCTGCCCCGCTGCCGATCGCGGCACTGCTGCTGCTGCTGCTGCTGCTGTTGCTGATGGTGGTGCTGATGATGGTGAGGATGATGATGATGAGGAGGAGGATGGTGGTGTCTGGATGAACTACCATGACTGGAAGGTGTGAACTCGCAGACGCTGTGCTGGCAGCCTTGCCTCGAAGACGTTTCCGAAGGCGTCCTCAAAGTTCCCACAGTGGTCGGCGACGTCCCGCGGAACACGAGGCTCTTCCTCGCATCACAGGTGCAGTCACTGCAGGTGCAGCGTTGCTCGTGCAGCCTGCCGTGGCGATCCTGCCGCCCGCAGTAGTGCTGGTACTTGCAGTGCTGGAGCTGCCGCTGCTGCTCAGGGAAGAAATCGTTGTGCAGCTGCAGAGGGGTTTCCATGTCAGTGCTGCTCTTTAAAGCAGCAGTCGGGCGCCACACAGCACCCGGCGAAGGGCGTTGTGGTACTTACGGGAGCACGGAGCCGCGGCGTGAGCGGACCCATTTCGGCTCCGGTAGAATGTGAGAGGAGCAGCCGATTGGGCAGAGAGGACCAAAACAACTGGCCCGACGTCATGAAATAAAGGTTGCAACCGTGCGACGCGAAGCCCAGCCTTACTTCATCAGGATCAACCACCAACGACAGAATCATTGCTTCATTCACCCTTTAATGGATTTTTTTTTCGAAATAATGTGATCTTTAAACTTGCTCTTTTAAACCGGATCGAGACTTTTGTTTTTAATGTCACATTCTCGGGCTAAAATGCTCAATCCACTAATCTCTGTTGACAAAAACAGAGTAAAAGAACAGACCAGGCAAAAGTATGAATTAAAACACACCTTCCTGAGTCTTATTTATACACGTTAACAAGATTCACCATCTACAACTGCCCCTGGGGAACTTTGAGACAGGCTACTGCCCTTTACACAGATGTACTCCAAGTATTGCACACAACAAACATGAACCCAAGCGTATACATAACTTCCCCTCTGATTTCCCATTTATTGCGAAGCAGACGTGCCACGCTGCAACCGCTGATTTACAAGGTGCCGATTTCATTCAGCTCATTGGACACTGACCACGTGACCGTGCAGGTTCGTAACACGCACCTAAATGACCGGGGCCTGCGTCTGTGGGCCCCCAGATTGATGCGACCGCTGGTGGCTGCGTTATTAATGGAGCACGAGAGTTATATCACCCCGAGGAAATCCAGCCAACTGCCCGAGATTGAGCAGCTGTGGTGGCATAAACCAAAGCCTGAGACCCAATCATCCACACGTCCCGGCGTTACAGCAGCAACAAATTCGGCCTTAGAGCGGTTGGACTACATTGGAGTTATGTTTTTGTATTTTTGCATAGTTTGCTCTCATGGCTTCAGCTGCATGAGGGAAGTGAAGTTCTAATCTGAATGTACATCACTTTTTATAACATATACGGGGGAGATTTGGGGATGACAACTTGTCCTGTTTTGGGGACAGATAGGAAGACAGTGGTGCTGTCCCCTGAGCTGAAGGGCAGACCTTTCGTGGAGTAACTTTCAGCACCGCGGACAGCTCCGCTCGCCCATTGATCACCAAGCCTTTAATAAAACAATCCTCCTGCACAGGATCGCAATGCGCACTTACTCCCGATTGGCTGGGTCCACTCACCACCTGACACCTCCCACCTCCTCCAGCCGGAAGCGCATGCCCCCCCCCCGCCTGTGGAGCTCAGTGAATGAACGTGGGCTTCGTGTATTCCAGCCACATACCGTCGACAGGATGCACACGGTGTTCTGCTCCATCTGTGGGAAACAGTCAGAGGAGAGCTGGTGGTTTAAACTGAATCAGGGTCATTACAGAGGGGGTTGCCAGGCAGAAAGCATCAATATCATGTCGTTTATTTTCAAAATGTCAAATTACGTTCGTATTCCCCGGTTGTGCTAGTTAACTCATTTCCTACTTATTCTCAGTAACAAGACAACATATTTTGGCATTTTGTACATTATCAGCACACAATGTGTTTTTACACTACATTGTGTATTCTGCTGAGATCATTGCATTGTTACATTCTGATGTTTACCCCCTAAGATTTGTTTTCTAGTATTCTAAAATCCTCTAATTCTAAAGCTATTTGATATTGGTATTTTTTACATAATTGCAACATAAAGGCGTTTTAAAATAATGGCAAAGTTTTGCAAAAAAATTGCCATTTTTACTTTTGGGATGGACATTATATCGTCAAGGGATAGCAGAGCACACGTGAAAACTCTACAGGAGGCGGCGGAACAATAACATACACCAGAATAGAGGAATGAAGAAAGTTGCAAGGTCAATTAAAAAGGGGAACTTACGCCTTTATGTGAATTATTATGTGGAGCTGGCTACTGCTCCCCCTAGTGGTCAATGAAGACCGCTGCGTCAGTGCACCTAAAAGAGAAAATGAGAAGAGAAGACACCTCATATAAATAGAAGATGAGGAGCTATAGATCATATATCAAGATCCCAGATCAAGTCATGCGTCACACATCCATACATTCACTGCATCTATTTACAAATACATAAATAAGTCTAGGGTGTTAGAGAATGATCTGAATCAAGATGACAATAGCATAGACAATACAACAGCTAAATAGATAATTATGAATTTTAAACTACTGTGAAGATAGGACATACACAGGTATTTTGACAATAAATCACCTGTCTCTACTTATTTTTACAGACTAAACATTACATTCACATCAAGTGTGGGTATTTTCACTCCATACATTCACTGCATCTATTTACAAATACATAAATAAGTCTAGGGTGTTAGAGAATGATCTGAATCAAGATGACAATAGCATAGACTATACAACAGCTAAATAGATAATTATGAATTTTAAACTACTGTGAAGATAGGACATACACAAGTATTTTGACAATAAATCACCTTTCTCTACTTATTTTTACAGACTAAACATTACATTCACATCAAGTGTGGGTATTTTCACTCAGAGGGCAACGTGTAGGCACATGAATAATACGCTTGCATCTAAGTTATGGCTGTGCTCTCCCTGTTTTCCTAGTGATGTACCTTAGATGGGAATTGTAACACTGCTTTACAGAACTACAGAGTCAGCACCGTAGTCGCCCTCAAGCTCATGTGTTTATCTTCTGGACGGTGCTTTGTTCAGGAAAAAAAAGGTGGAATAAGAAAAATGGCAAAGTGAGTTGCGTGCTTAGGCTGAATAAGCGAATCAGACACTAACAGTCATTGATATTGTTTCACAATTTCAGTTACCAGTCCATTATAGAACATTAAGAACACCCTGTCAAGGTGCCAGAAAACACTCAGCTCTTTCAAATAAACTAGTCTTACTAGTCAAAAACTGCACGGCCAAGAAAAACAGGGCAGAACTGAACAGCTAGACCAACAAGTGACAACGAGAGACACAGACACATTATACACTTGGAGAGGCAGGAGAACGAGACACAGGTGAGACTAATGAGAGCCGGACAGACAATCGCACAGGAGGAACGCAAGCAGGAAGTAAACCCAAACAGAGACTCCCGAGGAGAGTAGCTACAGGAAGCTGGAAAAGACAAGATAGAAGAAACCGAATAACTGGAAAAAGTCCAGAGAACTTGAAAGATTCTACCACAAAGTTGTGGCCATTCTTCACCAACATTTCTTATTCTGCATTTCCTCTATAACAACAACCTTTCAAACCGCTTTTCACCTCACAGTCATCTCTGCATCAGAATTAAACAATTGATTTAGCATTCAAAATAACAAACAACTAACAGCTATTATTTGTGAATTTACAGGCTTCACACAATGTTTGTGTTGTACCGTTATCCGCAGGGGTTTCGATTTGGTTCTCTTAAACCTTAAAAGCCTCAGGTTACTATATGACAGCACAGATGAGACCACGAAAAGATCAACGCAATTACTGGGTTGAAGAATTTAAATGCTAAGCGAAGCCTTTGCAATATCTTTTATTGATTGCTAATACAGAGTTTTCATCTCATTTATAAGACTTCGGCTTTCGCGAGGCTACGGAGATCAATATCTTTCACTAGTCCTTTGAGGACTGCAAATACAAAATATCACCGAGCTAAATTAATTCACCTCAAAACCATTAAAGAAAAATAAATCGACCCCAGCAGCGATGCATAATCAGACACGCATTTTTTGAAATGCCTAAAACAGGTGCAAGTTTCCAAAGTGACCTGTTTCCATCGTGCCGGAAATCAATTAAACATGATTTATTTATATGAGTCATATGGACAGTGGACGCCTGACTTCGGTGACAAGCCTGCCCTGCAGCAGCAGCAGCATTCTGCAGCTGTTTTCACTCCAATTCCTCCTCTAATGTCCCCGATACCTGAATCCAGGAGGCTTTCAGACGCGTCACACCCGAGAGAGGAGCCATTCGCGTTGAGCTGGTGATTTACCCGCAATCTGGTCTAAGTGCCACGCTGAAGGGCATGATGGCACGATATACAACATGGGATTTTCACTCTCAGGTCTACAAATATCATTTCCATGAGCAGACTGATAGAGACCGCTGCTATGCCCGGTTCATTTGCAAAATCTGTCATTTGAAACAGGCAGCGTGGGTCACGAGACTGCCTACATTATTCGGTCTTGTCCCCTTATACATGCGTGCTATGGCCAAACCACAGCATTGTGCATTTTTTTATTTTTTTATCTCACATCTGCTTACTTCACAGATGCATATTTGACATATCTAGACAGTATTATTCATAACATCAATACTTGGAAAATTCCTTTATGATACCTGCTCTGTCTTCCGCCCACTAGAGATTGTGAAAGTGTATCCCTCGCGTCTGGCACTTTGAGGACAACTTTTGACAAGCTCTGCATGTTATATCCTACAAATGCACAATTCTCCACGGTTTTCAAATAAGTAGTCTGTCAATGATGGGGGAACTGAGATATGGCTTTAGGTACGGCACTGCTTTCAGCTCAGCTGCATTGACGGTGGTTTATTCCAAAGCCTGACTACCTTTGCTGCTCTTTGATCTTTCATGGCGGGTATCCCATTAGCATGTCCCATCATCCACCAGCAGATGAGAAAATTCCGCTTCAGCAAACTCTTAGAGCAGTATAATCTCTAACATCTGTCAAGAGTCAGATAAAACCCCCGAAAGTCAAATTGAGCTCATCCATGCAACTCTTCTATAGTGACTGCAGTGAGTCAGAGGTGGGATGGGGTGTTGTACATCCAAAGACGTCGGCCATCTTTATCATCATTTACCATATCGTCTTGCAAATTAGAAGTTGAGTTATAATGGGGTCATTGAATACGCACCAAAGTATCATTTTATTTTATTTCGATTGTTTCTAGATCTCTCAGAGTATAGGAGCTCTATCTGTAAGAGTTAAACACTTGAAGTCTGATTGCCCTTGAAGTGCAGCGCAAGGAGGTCACGATTGAACTTTGACCCCATGTTAACTGTCCTGAGCGGGGTGTATTGACTTTCTGCATATAATCAGCAGAGTAGAGGTAAAATCATCACCTGGGCCGCAGCTCACACTCAGATAATGAGAATATAGTGAGTATGTGTCTGGACCTGAAAAGCTCCTTGTAAAGTGAACCTGTTCGCCATTCATTATTCATGGTGATAAAGCGTTACCATGACTCTCCGTCTACTTGCGAGGACCTCACGAGTTTGGCACGACTCCTTAAGTGTCTCCGTCTGCTGCCAAGTGTTTGATGGCCTGAAACAATGACTCCAGACTTAGGGATGCATTCAGCATTTGTTAGGGGATACATGCTCAGAATATCAACTCTGTTAGAGCCCCCCCCCCTCCCCGGGCAAATTTAAAGTCAATGCAAAAGACTGTGAGGGACAGATGGATGATGTTTTTGGCAAGCTTGATTGATAATGTGATGAACTGATTACTCCCAGCTAAATATCGGCAGTTGTTTATGAAGAACTTTTCCAAAGTTACTCGAGTGCCCCCCCCCCCACCCCTCCCAAACAAATCGACAAAACAACAGATGAAATAATTTCATCAAATAATGTAAATATCAAAGATTGCTGAGACAGCTATTTGAGACGTCAGAGTTGGTTTGTTTTGCTGGGCAGGTGCCCGCAGCAACTATCGCATGCTTTAAAGAGGAGATCACACACACACACATCTCCGTGTTTTGCACACACAGTGTGCGGTCTGACAAAGACACTCGCAGCTGCGAGCCCGCCCCCCCCCCACCCCTCCCAAACAAATCGACAAAACAACAGATGAAATAATTTCATCAAATAATGTAAATATCAAAGATTGCTGAGGCAGCTATTTGAGACGTCAGAGTTGGTTTGTTTTGCTGGGCAGGTGCCTGCAGCAACTATCGCATGCTTTAAAGAGGAGATCACACACACACACATCTCCGTGTTTTGCACACACAGTGTGCGGTCTGACAAAGACACTCGCAGCTGCTGAGAATAACTTCCACCCAACAATAAAGTAGACAATGACCAGCTGGTCTTTGTGCACCTTGGGGAGTTGACAACCAAGGATTTCGCCCCCAATATTGCTGGATGCGTTCCCAGTGGCGAAAAACCAGTTATCCATCAACTCTGCCAGGCCTACCCATCAATGCCCATTGATAATCATTATCTAGTGACACTACAATCATTAAACACAACAATGATTGTCAAAATCTGTTTCAGTCCCTGCCTTGCGATCTTAATTGCTCAGAAGTATCACCTAACAATAATTCTGTTTGTGTTCATTCAACCAATATTACCTCGGTGGCCACATCAGCGCTAACTCCCCTTTCATTTAATACAGGGTATTTGCAAAGTCAGTGCAGCATCAGCCACTTTTAGTGGAGTTGTTTTTTCTTTGTTGTTTTTCATAATAATGATATGGAGGACATGTGAATGTTCTACAATGCTTCTGTTTTGACATTGTCAGCCATTCCTGCTTTATGTAGAGCTGTAAATTGAGCCCCTTCTGGCACCTGCAGGGGCTTTCATCTCCTGCAGGATACCGTCCCTCTGACGGATATTTAGACGTTTAAGCCTCTCAGGGGTCTATCCGCAGTGTGTTGTCATTCAAAGCCGCCGCCTCCGGGGAGACGACGCAGGACATCTGGCACGAGATTCTGCCGGGTGCACAATGAACCTGGAGGAAGTTTCTCTTTTTAGTTCAGTGCTGCCCTCATTCCCACAACTGGCTTGTTTCATATTGGTACAAGGGCAACACTTCCCCAAAGAAGGTTTTCCAGCTGACATTGACATGTGCAAGGTCATCACAGGAACGCATATATGTCAAAGGACGTGACGCAGCACCCAGCAGATAGTTATCTTAGCTTAGCACAAAGACTGCAACTGTCAACCTTCACCTAAAACGCTCAATGAGTAACGTGTGTGTATGTTGTTAATGGATAAAAAACATCTACATGAAGTCATCCGCTGTTCACTTTTAGGACAGAAATGCCTGAATGTGCTGTAATTCCTGATTCTAACCTGCCACCCACAGGATGAGTTAATTTGTGGAAAGCAGTTGGATTTGAAATCAGGAAGCAAAGGGGGAAGTTTTGACGGTCATTTTTCAAGAGGCTGAAGTTAATGTGTTTCATTGGTTTCCCGAGCTTTCGAGCAGATCACAACACAATAGATAACTTCCTTTAGCACCGTCTGTCCAAAGGTTTTCTCGAGTATCCGTAACAATCCTTCAGCACACCAGACACACACACACACCCACACACACACACATCTACAATTCTCTAGTCTATTTTACATACCTCAACCCCAGCCCCTAACCAAACCCTGATTCTAATCCTTCAAAAATAAGCCCCCACACATCCAGCCACACACAGGCTCTGGCGGCATATTGTTACAGTTGCTTAGTCACCTTCCATTACACTTCAACCTATGCAGAGAGTTAATCATTTCAGTGCACAGTTGAAGCAGACATGATTGTCATAAAAAAAAAACGTTGTCAACCAGTCATGGACCAGACTCCGGCTATGGCACAGCATTTAGCGCTCCTGGTAGGTCCTTCCTAAAATCATTTTTGTACATCTGCCTCACATTTCTTGTATAGTTATAGCCGTACTAAGTGGGATCCAAAGGTTTGCAGGAGCAAGGTGAGATAAACAGAGGAAAAATCACAGACACATTAAGGCTTCAGGCCACGTGTCCATAAAAAGTTGCTTTTTTTCCCCCAGAATATGTTGTCCGATTACAAATTCAGATTTCTCGTTTCTAACCGAGGAACGCGCTTGAATAAATGCATTTATTCATTTAACGTACATTTCTGCAGCTGGACAGCCCTGTGGTCGTCGCCGCTATTTTTGTCTCCGGCATCGGGGGGACGTTTCAGTACGGATTCAGTGTATCTGTGTTGACATCCCCGGCCGTTGTGAGTAAAACTATTTTAAAAACTAAATCACAGCAAAAATGTCTATAATTCTATAAATAAAATGAAAGTGAGACTCACCGCACATGTGGTCTCTTCAGTTTATAAAGGAGCTGGTGAACAGAACGTGTCAGGAGAGATACAACGTCTCCTTGGAGCAGTGGCAGGTGTCTCTCATCTGGTCCTTCACTGTGTCCATTTTCTGCATTGGGGGGCTAGTGGGGTCACTGTCGGTAGGTCAACTGGTCTCCAAATATGGCAGGTTAGTGTGCACCAATGAGACAACCACACAGCTTTCGCTTACATCACTCATTCCAGCAGAACAGAAATCCACAGAGGTCTTGGTCTCCCTCTCCCACAGAAAGCAATGCCTTTTATATAACAATTTTGTGGCCATACTGGGAGCCGTGCTGATGGTGTCCAGCCAAAAAGCCATGTCCTTTGAGATGATCATGGTGGGCCGATTTCTCTACGGCATCAATTCAGGTGAATCTACTGCGTGAGGAAAATAACACATCCTTTTTTGAATTATTCGTGTGAAATGTCTTTTTTTTTTTTTTTACTTATCCAGGTCATTTGTCACCCAGTTATCGGTGATTAGTATTGACCCTCCTGAGAATTGTACGATTCTCTGTGTGCGCGCCCTCTCTAGGAGTCAGTCTCACAGCTCACACCCTTTACCTTTTGGAATGCACCCCGAAGAGGCTGCGAGGAATGGTGGGGGTGACCGTCGCCACCTCCCTCTCTTTTGGAAAGTTCTCCGGTCAGCTGCTGGGCATCAGGTGAGTGGTGACAGGGGGATCAGGTGGCGGTTCGTTCAAAGGACAGGTCATGGGGGGTCCTAATGAACGGATGGGTTCAAGAAAAATTCAAATTCACATTGGCGCTTTCATCCATGCAGCTGCAAATCCAGCTGAGCTTGGCCAGCCCTGACTTTTCCTCTAGCACCACCATGAGGTCGTATTTACGTAATCCTCATGAAACCACAGGTTCCTGTTGCCTTTGGTGATTCACTGACTTTTCATCATTTCAACAATTTGCACCAGCGAGGAGCGACACCATAAGTTCAACACAGCGCCGAGCCCCTGTTATATTCTAAAATAGGTCAGGTTAGCCACTCTTGGAAAATGAGCTTGTTTTACAATATTATTAATGACAGCAATTTTGGCTAAATATGCAAACTATAACACTTGAGTCATATGGGACAAATACACAAAGCGCTGTTGTGCGTTGACGTTGGGCTGATGTTACCCTTGCAGTGAGTTACTCGGCACGGCGGAGAGATGGCCTTGGCTGCTCGGCTTCAACGGTTTCACTGCGCTGCTTCAGCTCGCCACGCTGCCCTTCCTCCCAGAGTCTCCCAGCTTCCTGCTCCTGAACCGAGGAGATCAGCAGGCCTGCGAGAAAGGTGCCAGAAAGCTTTGGTTTCCCCACCCTCAGGTTGGTTGTGACGCTCGGTGGCGTTATCACCCGGGTGCTCTGTGGTGTGCCCTACAGCTTTAAAGCGGCTATGGGGCGACAAGGACTACAGCAGGGAGGTGGAGGAGATGATGAAGGAGAAAGTGGCCGAGCAGAGCGTCCGCAGCCACTCGGTGGTGGAGCTGTTTCAGAACAAGGCCGTCCGCTGGCAGCTCATCACCATCATCGTGACCTTCATCGGACTGCAGCTCTGTGGCATCAATGCCGTGAGTCACACGTCACAAGCCGAACACATTTTTTATTTTTATTTTTTTCGCAGCTCACTAAAGCCTTCAGTCCACATTTCATATTATAACTCCATGAATTGGCAATCATCTGCATTCAGAGCTTTGAACTGGGAGCATTTCAACAAATAGTGCAAACTTCGAACTGTATTTTTTGAAATAATAGTTGGAGATATTCAATCCTGCCCTTAATCCCACACCGTGCACGCTGATATCCAAACGGAGAATGTGCGCATGCCTCAAATTTGAATACATCGTTTTTTGTGTTTGGCATTTACTCCCCAGGTGTACTTTTATTCTTTCGATGTGTTTCGTGCGGCAGGGATCCAAGAACATAAGTTGCGTTACACTGCTCTGGGGACGGGGCTGTGCGAGGTGGCTGCTTCTGTATTATGCGTGAGTCCCCATTCACTGATATCATGTCATATTTATGGCCTATTGGTGTGTGTGTGAATGATTACAGTAATATCCATTACACCTCCTCACACAAATGCTTTTTTTCTTTCTTTCCCGTGCTCAAAGTTATCCCTTTTTATGCCTTTATGCTGGTGAAGTTGTGTTTTTTTTCTTCTTTTTCTTGCAGGTAATGACGATCAGCAGCATGGGGAAAAAGGTCTTGCTTTTCAGAGGATACATGACCATGTCTGCAACGCTGATTCTCCTCACCATCACTCTGTACCTGCAAGTGAGACGTCACAACATCAGCCACAGTGTGCAGCGTCTTTCTGCATATTCTGATGCTGAAAACACACGCACAAAAAAAAAAATACAAACGACAGCCACATAAATCACACTGAATGAAAACACATTTTGTTTTTCTTCTGTAGACTCAGGTCTCGTGGATGCCGTACTGCAGCATGGTCCTGATTTTCTTATTCATATTCTTTTTTTCGAGCGGACCAGGTACGCTTACGCACTGAGCTTTTGGGTGTTAATCAGATATTTTGTGGGTTTTGATGATTTCCTCTCCAATGTTCCTGGTCCCCAGCTGGAGTAATAGCTCCTCTTCCAGGGGAAATCTTAACTCAGTCCTTTAAATCCGCTGGGTACACCCTCGCCTGCACCCTAAACTGGACCAGCCTGTTTCTGCTGGGGATGGTGTTCCCTATTTTAGTGGTAAGCACATAATTTCCTTTTCATGGTGTACTTGTATACAGTATATAAACTAAAGATCAGTGGCTATACAATATAGGAGACATTAAGTAGGTAAATTGGGCCTAACTGCATCACTGACAAAGAAATGCCCTCCATTTTTTTCCCTTTCAGGAGAATCTGAAATCCTTTTGCTTTCTCATATTCCTGTTCTTCTGCACCGTCTGTGGACTGTACGTGAGGTTCAATGTGCCGGAGACCAAGAATAAGACGGCGTTGGAGATCGCCGCAGAGTTTGACAGGATGCACTGCAAATCTGGAGCGTCAAAGAATAAATCCAAAGAAACGAACCTGAATGGAATCATACCCTGCGAAACCAAATTCTGATTATATTCAAATAAACGTGGGTGTGTGTGTGTGTGTGTGTGAGAGAGATAAAGAGTAAGAGTGTGTGTGTCTGTGTGTGAGCTGCATTAAATCCGGGGGAGGTCCACTTCCAGGTCCATGTCTGTTGTTTGTGTTTAAGGGTGTTTCTAAGGGACTGGTTTGTGTATTTCCTTCCATGCAACAATATACTTCTCCACTAATAATAATCTGAAAAGAAATTGGAACCAAAACACAACCAAGTAGTATACTGTATACTGTATATAATATAAAGTTGTCAAATCCTCTGAACCTAACTATGAAAAGATGCTTATTGCAGCAATATCAAAATCAAACGTTTCACTGACAGTCTAGTTTCTGACATGTGCAATGGGACATGGAATACATGAATTATAATGCAACATACGGACATGCCATTCCCCTCAGCAATATGTAATGAAGTATATATGTGTAATATTTCATCTGAAGTCTTTTTGCTGTGGTGAGTGGAGCTGAGCTGCTCGGACCACTGCGCACACCAGGGGGAAACTCCTACCAATTACGCAGGCGTGCAGCCCCCCGCACATGTGTGCGCCTCTGATAACACAATCTGCACGCGCAGAGCTGAAAGTGTTGCACGGCGAACATGGGACAAATGCGAAGGGGTCAGGGGGTGCGGGCGTGTGTCACACGGCCGCTGACATCACTGAGAAGCTGGGAGGAGTTACAAGCCTGCAGGCTCTCCCAAAAGGGAAAACAACACTCGGGTCCACGCCTCCAAAACCTTAAGTAATTTGTCCATTTAACTAAGAGTGGCGCGCACACACACACACACACACACACACATCACGACAGGATTTGGAACTCCCCTGGCTGCTTTTACACTGGGTAGGTGAGCCGGCAATGGAAACAATGGACACAGATCCCAGGACGTCCCCCGATGAGCTCAAAGTGACAAAAGCGATTGATCAGCAGTAAGTTTTTTCGTGTTGTCGTTTTTTTTTACCCTCATATTCTAAAGATTATCACTGCACCAGTTCTTCAACCACATCTGGAATAAACATGTATCGAAATAGTTAACACGGAGCTAATGACTATAGTGGTGTTTTGATGATTTCTCATCCTTCTTTGGAAACATATCATAACTCACAGGGTATTTTATCTGAAGGAGCCTTTCGTCTACAGTTAACAATGATAAACAATAATCTATAATCTCCTTCAAAGTTCTGCTCTCAGAGAGTCCTCGCCTGCTTCTTTACTCTGAAGCATTTAACCCCCCCCCCCAACTTCTACATTTTTAAAACCAGTATGGTACTTCGGGCTTCAGCCTCACTCCCTCCTTGCCAGCTTTTATTTGCTGGGTTGATCTCGGGAGAAAGATCCCTGATGCTCGGCAGCGACGCGTTTACCAAACAGAAGCTCGCGGGTTAATTATTTACAGCAACTCTGTATGGATGAAGTGTCAGGGAGGGTTGCGACAGGGGCCACCCCAGACTGGAAGGGCTGCCGGATAGGCCTCACTGTCTCTGTCAGGGTGTCACCGATAAACAGGAGCATCTGGGCCCAGCGAACCACGCACAACACACAACAGTGGGCTAAAATATACAGTATATATATATATATATATCAAAATATATATCACCCTGCGTGTATTTAGCAGTCATCACAAACAACAGTGGAGACAGTCGAGGGCAATGATAACATCTCTGGCCTCCACCCGATTTCACTCCCGCTTTGGAGTCTTTTTGTGTTGTTGCAGGACAAATAGCCAAAAACTAGAACAAGGTGACTGAGGTCAAAGTTTAGCTTGAGGTCCTACGTTTTAGGGGAAAACAAACAAAAAAAAAAGGTTTCTGTAATGGAAAAGAGCCATGCATGGAAACACAACAGCACACACACAAAAAAGCACCAAATCCTCAACAATGAAGGTCTCTTTTGCGGGGGGAGGGAGGGGGGCTCAGGGTAGAATGAATGCAAAGAAGCAGACGAAATTCACACAAATCCCGCTTTGTTGCGTTTGATTGCAGGGTGTTTGTTAACAATAATCTCACCTTGGAGAACATCAGATGCTACGGCTTTGACATGGACTACACACTGGCAGGTATGTCAAGGCAATTGTCAAGTCCTATGGTGGCCACACAACAGCCTCTCATTTATTCTATAGACTCAGGATTCTCTCTAGGGGAGATTTCCTTGAGGCTGATGGCTTAACTCTGTGTATTTGTGGCTGTGTGTGTGTGTGTGTGCGTGTGCGTTGTTCTTTAAGTCTACAAGTCTCCTGACTACGAGAGCTTGGGCTTTGAGCTGTTAAGAGACAGAATGGTGTCTATCGGATACCCGCATGAGCTTCTGCGGTACACATATGACCCCAGCTTCCCCACGCGGTTAGTTCCATCCACCTCTGTAACTAAAGTGGGAACTCACAGTAAAATCATCCATTTATCCGTTTGCGTAGTGGTTCCATCTTTTTTTACGTTTCTCTTTTTCGCTCCTGCCCCGTCAGAGGCCTGGTGATCGACACCACGTACGGGAACCTCCTGAAGGTGGACTCAAACGGGAATATTCTAGTCTGCAGTCATGGCTTCTGCTTCCTCAAAGGGTAAAGTTTGACGGTGTCGGGAATACGCCACAGATATTGTTGCCGCCCGCCATCTGTAGTGAGGCTCTGCATCTCAGCTAAAGTCAGAAATGAATGTTATAATGTTATAACCTGAAGGTAATCACTTTTTAAGGACTGCAGCATGACGGTCAGATGACGCGAGCTGACTAAACGGTTTCTTGACTCATGGTCCTCGTTTACAGGCCACGGCAGAAGATAACAATCGGCGTGTCTAATTGGCGCCCTTTTTGTCGTTTGACTGCGTTAGTTGGCGCCTATTTCTAATTGGGACTCATTGGTTTGTGTTCAACAGAGAAGACATTCACAAGTACTACCCGAACAAATTCATTCAACGAGACGACACCGATCGCTTTTACATTCTCAACACACTCTTCAATCTGTCAGGTAGAAAACGGCCCTTTTTTTTCTATGTATTGTATTTTTTATTTTGTAACTATAACATCAATTATTACTATAAGCACAACATGAAAACTTTAAATTATATTCATAAAGTCAAACTACTGTGTATAAGAAAACCCTTATCTAAGTGTCCTGTGTTTCCTGTCCAGAGACTTACCTCTATGCCTGCTTGGTGGACTTCTTCACTCGATGCTCCAGATACACAAAGTGAGTTCTGGTCCCCTCGGGATCTTGATAGATTTGGTTCCCTCTGCCCCGTTTTCCTCCTCAGCGCTGGACCATGGAAATAAGCAGAGGAAGGAATCATTAAACAAACTGTGCCATGTCTTTACGTGCCGTTACATCTCTTCCAGCCTCCTGAAAGGTTACCAGCACGGCGACCTGCTGATGTCCTACAGAAGCATGTTTCAGGATGTGCGAGCTGCGATGGACTTTGTTCACGATACGGTGAATCATTTTTTCAAAATAAATGCTGCAGATGTGTGCGTCTGACCTCTGATCGTGATTTTGTGTTTTCACTAAAATAGCAAATGTGTGTGCCTGCCCTTCAGGGAATCCTGAAAAATCGAACCATCAATAATTTGGAGAAATACGTGGCCAAAGATGTGAGTAAACTGCCAACAGGAAGCATCAGCAGTTTTTTTTACATTTGACAAAAAAGTGGTTGCAATCTGGAACAAATAAAAGTTTAATTTTTGCAGCCAAAAATTCCTGCACTACTGATTCGGCTTAAGGAAGTGGCCAAGATCTTTCTTGCCACCAACAGTGACTACAGCTACACTGAGGTGAACCAGCGTATCAAACACTAAACACTCAAAACAAAAGGAGTATAGGGGGGAAATGATATAAAATAATTTCAAACACTTTTTTTTCAAGGCCATAATGAAATACCTGCTTGAAAGCAATGTTAAGGTAAGGCACATTTTAATGAGTTTAATTCATATTTATAATACTAATACGAATATTAATATGTAATTAATAATATTACTATTTAGTTACTATTCATTAATTTGAACTGTAGAAAAAATAATAATAATAATAATAATAATAATAATAATAATAATAATAATAATAATAATAATAATAATAATAATAATAATAATAATAATATGTATTTAATATATATCAATTCTACAATCTAGTCTGGAATTCCCAAAATCTCCTGGCGCGCCTTCTTTGACCTTGTGGTTGTGGACACCAGGAAGCCCCTGTTCTTCGCTGAGGGGACGGTGCTGAGACAAGTGAACACGGTATGACAGCGTCTCGTATAACACAGATTTACACAATAACGTTGTCGCACTGCAGCTTTCAGTAACTTTTTTTTTTACGTTATTTTTTTTTGCGGGTTGGGGGCACAGGACACAGGAAAGCTTCGGATTGGGACTTACACAGGAGACCTCCAGCATGGCACAGTGTACTCTGGAGGTGAGAATCCAAAATCATACTCTGTGCTTTGATATTTTTTTGGATTCCGATGTATTTCAACATTCATTTGATTATTATGTTTCCCTGGCTTCAGGATCCTCGGACATTGTGTGCGATCTGCTGGACGTCAAAGGTAAGGAAATCCTCTACGTCGGAGACCACATCTTTGGAGACATCCTGAAATCCAAGAAACGTCAGGGTTGGAAGACTTTCCTGGTCGTGCCGGAGCTCAACAAGGAGCTGCACGTGTGGGAGGAGAAGAAAAGTAAGAACGGGTGGACGACGCCAATGAGGTCGTGGCACCGGGACCCCCGGTGGACTTTAAGTCATGATTTGGTTTTCTTGATTTTTCAGCTGTGTTTGACGAGCTGAAACGCCTCGACGTCTTTTTAGCTGAACTCTACAAGTGAGTCTATGTCCACCTCCCTCACTTCCTGTTTCCTGTGGGATTATCATTACTACATGTGTGAACACAAATGCATCTTACTCCATGTTACAGCTGTACATAACTCTCACTCTCGCACTTTTTATCTCTTATGTATAACCCTTAAACTGCAACAAATTCTGCAGCAGTCAGTAAATTCAAGTAGCAATTGCGGCCATGAGTTGAACATTTTGAAGTTCAGTACATTAACAACAACACAGTAGCGTGACCCAATGCGGCTGCTGGTAATTGTTGTCTGTGTTTGCGGTTTGAAAGGCACCTGGACAGCGGCAGTCGAGAGTGTACAGACATCGGTGCCATTCAGACACGGATGAAGGTGAGCGCCACATTTTTGCACAATCAATTCTTTTTTCTTCTTCTTCTTTTTGTTAGGCCAATCGTACACATGGCAAACGTTTTCAGCGAATAGAGAAACTTCAGGGGATCCATTTACGGTCCAGAGGGAACATAAATAAAGATGGCCTCCAATCCAGAGAGTTTAAGATAGAGCTCCACTGTAGAAACCGCTGCCAGTTGCCAACATTTGCCGCGTCCAAAGCAAGATGTCATGTCCACAAGCTGAGCGGTTGTGTTTCCCAATAGTTTTCCCTGTCTTTGTCTGTGATGGGGTTGTTGGTGTGTGCTCGCAGGTACTGACCTACAGGATGGACATGTCCTACGGCCAGATGGGCAGCCTCCTGCGCAGCGGCTCCCGGCAGACGCTGTTTGCCAGCCAGCTGATGCGTTACGCGGATCTTTACTCCTCCACCTGCATGAACCTGCTGCACTACCCCTTCAATTACCTCTTCATGGCTCCTCCAGTCCTGGTCAGTCTGCTCTACTGGTCAAACACCGGGACAGAGAAGAAAAAAAAAATACCATTATTATTTATATTACCCATCATTCATCTTTTTCTCACTCACGTATTTCTCAGATGCCTCACGAGGTGACAACGCAAAACTCGGCTGACTTTGCTTACTCTAATCTCACTGCGGTGACCAACCACACAGCCAGAAACTAAGGTGATTATCATTCATATCTTTTCTCACTTCTGTTTATTGTCACAAAAGATTGCATTGCATTGCATGTTACATTTTTTTATCTTGTAGTACCTCAGACAGCTGAAAGCCGAAGATGGCACAGAAGAAGAACATGTGAAGACATGTGAACTCTTGTAGTGACACAGTCAAGTCCTCGCTTTGGATGGGGACTATTGCCCTGGTGCATTCATTAGGGGCTTTGACCAAAAAAAAAACAACTCCACCTATTGCGCCATCTACTGGATATTGACTGCACTGCACTGCCATGGAAACGTTTACTTGATAAAACCATAAATGGGTTGAATGTATATAAGAGTGCAAATGCGCCTTAGCAGGCGTTTCTGTTTGGTGCATGTGCACTTTTGATCTGAGGTTTGTTTTATATGACGTAACCTTTCTTATTATGTTCTATGAGCAACTTCTGTATTTATTATTTCAATAAATTAATTCATACCGCTTGTTTTCGTTTTCGTTAACATTCCCCTCAGCTTGCAGGGTTTATTGTCACAGATGTACCAGTGAAATGACTCTTTATTCTCTGGACGACCTTGAATAATCAAGGACACTGTTGCTGAACATATCCTGATTTTCAAATAGCGCAAAGAGTAGCACAAACACAAATCCATACCTGTCTAGCCTGATTAAATACCAGACGAGCTGCAAATATAAAGTTAGCAGAGACACTTTTTTCCCTTATTGGGCTGAACTATGCCAACAGCAAGGTAGCTCTTCATCTGCTGTCCACTGGATGGCAGTGAACCACCTCTGCAACAGACTTGCAGACCAATGTGTATGTGAGCTGACTAAATAATAATAATGATTTTTTTTTTTTTTTTTTTTTTTACTATTTAAAAATGAAACCAGACACATATTTCATTGTTCTCTATATTCCCATGACTCACACTTTAGATGCAGAACAAGAAAAAATAAAGGCAGTGAAACAACTAAAATGTGATATTTGTGCTGCTTTTAACACATGAACCCTAGTATGCACTCACATACACACATTGAAACACACACAAACCTGTGAATTATTGTAGTACACTCACTCAGTATTTACCTCGTTTTTTCTCTGCAGTTTGGTTCAGGTAGTCCTGCTCCCACGAGGGATGAACCTTTATCAAGAGACAGCTGAGGGGGAATCTGTTCTCTCTCTCGCACACACACACACACACACACACGCACACACAGACACACACGAAAGCAGAGACACACACAGACCTTTTAAATAAAACATTAGAGGAGGTCCAAATTAGGAAACACCCACTACATTGATACCTCCTCCTTGTACATATGCACAAACACACAAACACACACACACACACTGACACACATGAATAGGAGCATATCAGGATGCATTTCCCAGATGATTTCATATCCTGAAAGAGAGCTATTTCGGTTAATTTAGATTTCCCTCGTCATTGTCGGCTGGTTACCTGGATATATTGTTGTCTGTCTTTTAAATTTTATTTTACACCATTTTTCCATGTTTTATTTTCTCACCTGCTGATTGACTGAATCCCAGCTTTCCACTACTATCTAGTAGTTCATCTGTTTTTCCTGATATCTCTTATTCAATACGCGTCCTTTTACAAATAATAAACAAATCTCACCATTCTCTTAAACCTGATGTTTCGTTAGAAATCATAATGATTTAGCATTTAGATACAATATTCTTCACTTAAACGTTCATGATAGCGGGCATGTGATTTAAACAAAATCCTGTTTTGACAGAATCAATGATGGCTACAAACTGCAGAAAACTATATTCAATGTTTTGTGCACTTAAAATCTTAACCTTTTAATTCTGAATAAAAAAATAATAATAATACTTTCAACAATGACTTTATACCTCAAAATAAATACATATGTTTTTTACTTTGTATTCATGTCGTCCTCTCCAATGGGAGCTAAAGCTTAGATCACACCCATACAAACACACACATTTACCTTTTCACACTTATCTTGTGAAGCCCCCACTCCTCCACACAACACAATAAAGCACTGCACTGCGCCCAGGACACCAGAGCTGTCTCCTCATCTAGTGAAATGCACCTGTACAGCAGAGGTGTGAGAAGTATCAGTGGCTCTGTACTGTTGTCTAGTTTCAGCCACATGACAATGCACAAATATCTGCTCACATGAAACTAATTTTGAATAATAATCTGAACATTAAAGATTTTTTTTCGCACCTGTGCTGAAGAGATCCCCTGAATACGAATACGATTTCAGTTTGATTATGTAACTAAGCATGATTGGAAAGTGAAATCAGGCCAAAAGAAACTGGTTGCTCAGCCTCAACATCATAAATCAGTAAACAACACAATGTGGCTCACCATCAAAGCAGTTGACAGCTGTGTAGTTTCGTCACATTTTTGCAGAATCCTTTCTGGTCACAGGCCGTTCTTGACAACTTTCAAACACCATTAACATTGTGTTTTGATGCGTTTAATATAAATAGAGGACACTCACATTTAAAAGCTGTATATTTTCTCAGAGTTATTAGTCTTAACACACGTTTTCCACTTTTGCTTCCTCCACTAAATGACATGTATAAACCTTACATATTGTGTGTATTTTTATTTCAACATTATTAATATATATATATATATATATAACATCAAATGTACACATCTTATCTATATATATTCTTTTAAAAGATCTGTGTCTTGGGAAACTTCAGGATTTTCATTGTATCAATGTTACAAATATTTAAAACAAGTTTTGCTACAAATGACATGGGTTTTACTGAACTATAATTCACTGTAAGGTTACAACAATTTATGGATTCAGTTTTTGAACTGAAGGAAAACTGACATGGGAACATAAAAAAAACATTTTCACAGCCCTTGAAGCAGCCAGGACAGTTATCAGGCCTACAAGTGAGAATAATAAACATTTTATGAGGGAAAAAAGTTGTTTTTTTAACTTTCTATTTAATATAGTTTTATATGCCTTGCCAGACTGGCCATTTATATAGTCTATATTAAATCGTTTAATCTGATAAGGTCAATTATTTCTTAATAATATCAAATTTAGCTTTTAACAATTGTTTTAACACTTTTTTTTCAAAAAGAATAACACCCGACAAAAAAAAAATCCCAACCCAAAACGTGAATTTAATTGTTTTTATTCAGAGATAGGGTGACAGTGAAAAAACAAACAAACAGTGGTTTGTTTCAACTAGGAAGTGAGTAAAATAAAGAATTAAAATATTTGCCGAACAAATGATCAGTGATTTAAATAGTACAACAAAAAAAGAAAAACTCATTCGAAACAATCATTTGTTTTACATGAAGCAGTTGGAGTTTTTCTTTTATGCATTTCATGAAATGCAGATGTCATTGCCTCATTAACTTGTATTTCCCTGCAATTTAATCTGCACTGTGGCTCCTCTAATTTACATTCAAAGCTGCACTGACATGTTGGGTTTCATTGCAGGAGACTTGCTGCTCCATGCAGTCAGATAACTACAGAAGCGCCACCGTCCCCCATTCCACACATTCCAGGATTTCCCAGAAAGCATTGCAAGCAAGCCTAAACAAGTCACGTTCTTTACTCAGGGAGAATTTCACACAGTCAAGTGACTGAGGTCTCCTTTTGCTTTCCTTTCCGTGTGCGATCAATATACTTTAACACCTGACTCAATTCTCCAAGAAGTTAAACCCCCCCCCCCCTTTTTTTTTTTGCAAAATAAGACTTTCATACATACAACAACTCTTTTAAACCTCAGGCACTCTTCTGCAGAACATAATAGGTGCCCCTAAATACATTTCCTCTCTGTTTTTAATAATTACTCGTGTCCTTTTGAGGCCGCTTGTAACAGCAACTGGACTGTGGTTAAACATTTCCAACCAGACAGGTCTGCCGACAGTCATCAAAACAAACAAACCTCTTTACTCTCTTACTTTAGGGTTCAAACGCGAGGCACGCACAGGAGCAGTGACACCTAATCTCAACACAGAGAGAGAGGAGGAGGAGGCGGAGGAGAAGAGAAGGAAAAACCAAAAGGGGGAGAGAGGGCCTTGCTCCCTACATTCCTCCAGAACCTCCCCTCCCCCCATCGACCTGCTACCACCGAGGATGCTCAAAAACACACATTAGCCCCCCCACCCTGCTTTTTTTTCCTTTTTTCCCCCCATCTGCTTATTTAACCATCACTGATACACACAGTCACAGTGTTTGGTGTGACAACAAAACAACATACAGGTGAAGAAAACAACAGAGGAATGAACTTTAGGGGGAAAAACAGGATTTAACAGAGAATGCTCTCAAATTTTTAATTTGAGGACCAGTGGGAATATCAGACAAAGGAAATAATGGAGGTGTCAGGAAGGAATCAGAATGTGTGCAATAATTCTGCTGGCACTTAAATGTGTCTTCACCAATTGACTTGCTCTTTTGACCTTTGGTTTATATATAGTAGATATTGCACAGTGAGCCACATTTGCCTGAACTGCCATGCAAATTAAAAGGTGGGTAGATAATGAATTCCAATTATTGTCCCATCACATGAGATGGACAAAATAAATCAATATTAGAGCTTTGGAAACAAAGCAATACTATGGTATTTGTTTTTCTTCCTTTAAAACAACTTACTCCTACATGAAAATCTGTTTGACAAATTCGAACCTTCAAATGTTGGTTCACAAGTGCTTATGTGTGTAAACTACAGCACTGTGTAAACAGTTTAGGGGGTTTTGGCTCTGCACCGCCACCTGCTCTCAGTCATCTGTTCCCCTTTTACACAAATTCGTTTGAAACGACCCCTTTAGCACCAGTTTAGTGTGAGCTGAGGCCAAATGCTATGACAATACTATTGCACTGCTAGAATGGATGGTACAGTAGTGCAACATTGTCAAAGCAGCTGACCTCAGCATGTGTCAGCACGTGGACATGGGGACAGCCATTCTTCACTGCCAAACTCCAATCACATTTAAATAAGCAACAATGCTGTTGGATGGGAGTTCAATAATATGACAAAAAAAAAAGATTCTATACTGAAATGTACAAATTGTGACGAAATTCTAATTTAGCTGATTTCTTTAGTGTTAAAGCAATACTGACTGTTCAGTGAGGACAATGAATGAAATCTTTACCCCTTAAAAATAGCAGAGGGGGCGATAACTTGGTTTGTAACATTAGAGGAAAAAACCCACACAAACAATTTCATATTAAAGGACACCCTCATGGCTCCATGTGTAGGTTAAGAGTTAAGGCAGCAAAGGGGAGGTGTGGGTCTCTGTTTCATCAGCCAATGCCCTTTTAATATTGCACTGCTCATCTCAATGTCCAGTAGTGCAACAGAAAAAGGGCAGTGGACAACAACATGGACACCATCAGCCTCCACTGCACACACTGACTCAACTGTCCACCTTTTTCTGCCCTAAAGAAAATCACCTGAAAATGTCCAGTCTGTCCCGAATAAAATACAGTATACTGTAAAGCACTATTATTTTTGAAAGGGTTATTTTGAAAAATCACAAAATAATTAAATTCGGAAAAAGTTAAAATTCAGAAATCATCAAGTGCAATACTCTGGCACTAATAACGCCTCTGGGAGACGGAAGTCAGATTATTGCCGTTTATTAATGGAACTTTTGGAAGTAGTAAGTTAAATGAACTTCCCAAATTAAACAGCATTGGTTACTCTCACCCTGGGAGAAGGGGAATTTCCCAGCATGTGGGCCCATACTTTTCTCTCCCGTGAATGACATGCATTCTAATTTTGGGGGAGAAATGGGAGGCTGGAGACAGGAGGGGACACACACAAGCACACACACACACACTCCCAAAGCTTCCACAGAGCTACAGGCTGCCACCCTCCATACCTTAAACTATCAAACACATTTGGTGTCATTTTACTATTCCCCCGTTTTCACCCGAGTTCGATTCCACGCTTGAAATAAAAGACGAAATAAATAATCCGACTTATTGATTAAATTACAGCGAAATAAAATAAAACAAAAACTTCGAAGTAAAGTTGCTTTTCTCGGTTGTGCCGAAATGACAAAAGAATACACCAAAACGTCCCCTTAGATTTAAAGCAAAGTAGGTGCAGCAACTTAGCACAGTGAACGCGTGGTTACACAACGTATAGAAACTATACCATCAGAGGGGTGAAGGGGGAAAAAAGGGACGTTAGGAAATCTCGGACACCTTGTGGCTCTCTCAAGCCCGATCACACGGATTAGTCCTAGAAATCACATCAATTTGTTCGTGTTTTTTAGATTTTCCTTTTTTTTTTTTTACCTGTTCTTGAAAAGCTCTACGTTTTCTCCGCCATACACATCCCTGCGAGCGGCCTAAACGCCTCCTGCACGTCTGACGCTTTTCAGAGGATCTGCTCTGCGAGCCATTCCTGCCAGCTCACAAGCCCCCCCGGTACAATACTGACGACTTGTTAGATTGCACAACAGCCTATAGGCTGCAAATGTCCTCCCCTCCAGAGACACACGCACGCACGCACACACACACACACACACATAGCACCACGGCGAGGACGCGTTGGTCCGTCCACTCGGCGTCAAATCGGCTCCGGATCAAGTTTGGAAACGAGCTTCCAGATGCGCAGGATTCACCCGAGCTGCTTCCGTCGTTCAATAAAAAAAAACACACACACAATCCTTACATCTCAACCCCTGCAACTTCCAAGTTTGCACTGAGCTCCGGACAATTTACGGCAAAAAAAAAGAAAAGGAAAAGAAAAACGGCAACAACTCACACTGATCACCCCCCTCCCCATCTTCCTCCTCCTCTTCCTCCACCACCACCACCTCCTCCAAAATCATGAATAGTATCTAGCCAAGGGAGGGACAATCCGTTATAGGCAAAGAGAGAGGAGGAAGGAAGGGAGGGAGGGAGTGAGGGAGTGAGCGAGGGAGGGAGGAGGGGGGGAGGGAGAGAGAGAGAGAGAGAAAGAAGAAAAAAAAAGTTGTCCATAAAACAAAGAAAAGCAACCCTCTCCACAAACCCACACTTCACGCTCCGCCGCCTCCGGGATTCACCGCGTCGTCCCTGAAACACGGAGCCGAGAGAAGACGCGCGCGGGCCGGGGAGTCAGGAGCGAGAGCGCGACAGGAGAGGGGAGGAAGGGGGGAAAAAATCCTCCACGCACAAGCACACACGGCCTCGCAGATCCGGACTCCATCTTTGACTACTTGACATTCACAGCCTGCCGGAGCGAATTCCTCGTTTGCATGCCTCTCGCTGATTGGCCTCTCCCTGCGCTAGTCTTTGCTATAGGGTGAGCCATTGGCTTGGTTTCGGCGTGTTCAGCCTCTCGAGCGGCTCGCGGATTGGCCGCGCGTGTGGACGCGTCACACAGCACAGCGAATACCTGATTACGTGACCCCCCATTCACAAATTTCTCCCCGTCTTCCCTCGCTGCGTGTGGACACCTCATCACTAATGATCGTATTTATCTCGTTTTCTCTTTTAGCGCAAAAAACTCATTGTGCGCTAATAAAGCAGATTATAATTGGCCTTTAATTGGCCTCCGGAGGGACAGTAAAGCTCTTCATTAGTTCAAATATGGACTAAGCCCAGCTTATCTTCTCACACAGGCAGTGGGGGTCTGCTCCTCAATAATGATCGTTTTTTAAAAAACAATAAATGTCAATATCATTAACTTGATCCACAATTATGCATTTTTTTGTTCATTTATAAAAAGAAAACGCGTTTACAATAAATTATACATAGCACTAAGAGTTGGGGGATGTGTAGGGTCCACAGTGAGTGAGGGATCAGACTCACACGGTGAGGGAGGCGGGCCCAGTGGGCGCCACGGCCCCTCGCGAAGCTTTGATTGACGCACAGAGAAGAGTAGCGGGCTGTGAAATTTGGCATTCCTGGCCAGAGGAGCTGAAATAATGGCATTATCCAGTGGGAGAGGGCCCACTCTTTACTCCCCACACACCCACCCGTCCCCAGCCCACTCAGAAGGGATCTGATTGTGCAGCCAGTCGGCAGAAAAATGTTTGATGTAAGACGGGTCATGATGGATCCGGTGAAGGTTTGGTCGCAGTGATGCCCCCTCTTCACTTCATTCTCTCTGTCTCTCTCCCCCCCTCCTCTCCCTCTTTTCTAACTGCTCTGAAAGTGTCCTGTCAAAGTTTGGGCCACATAACTTTACACCCCCAAAATGCACGTGAGACCTTTTGTGGTTGTCATTGTATGTTTTGATTTAAAAAAATGTAAAACTGTGCCTGTGCATGTTGTGCTGACAATGTCACAAACAAAGTAAACTAAACCAGACAAATAGAAAGACAGGAAAACTCTTACCTGAATGACGTTTTTCAATGATTCTGAAAGAAAAAAAATCATAAACAAAGACACTGATGACCATATTTATAAAGTAGGATGTTTCTACTGAGAAAATGAGTGTATCCAATAAAAAAAAGGTGTAGCTGTTTGGTCCATGAAATGAGACCAATACAATTTCATAAAGCATCTATGAAAAGAGTCAATGTCAATGTTAGTTGGTTTTGGAATGCAAATGTTCTGATTTCACAGAGGAAAGAAAATAATTACGATTTACTGTAATATCACACCTCAATAACCTTCAAAATGTTTAAGTAGAGATGAAAATAATTTGATAATAATTTCAATAACCTTACTCACTTTTTCTTTCTCCAGCTAACGTTTGTTGAAACCCCTACAAGAGAAAAAAGACAATAAATAATTGATGTGAATAACTGATTTGATGAAATTATTATTTGTTAACATGTTAGTGTGGCTTTGAAACAGAAGAAAATCATTAAAGGTTCATTCACAGATGTTAGTTTAACCACTTTGGCAAAATAAAATTTGAACAATTAGGATCTATTGAAGGAGGCTTAAAAAAGGTTTTGCACCAGGTGTAAACTAGGTTATGAATTTTAAGTTTGAATAAAACACCATCTATTAAAAAGAGATGTTTTGTTAATTTGCCAATTTGTACTTCGTCATAATTACATATGTCCTCAAATCAGGCTTCATTATCCAATCATCATATGTCATGACATGTTGAACCACAATGTTCAGTTGTGATTAATTTAAATCTAGTGTTTTTAAACTCTTTAAATAGGGAAAACATATCTCCCAATGAATAATAAGAAATTATTTAAATGAAATATATTTCAAATTATTAGTGATAAATTATAAAATATGCCTTTGTAGGAATCTAGTTAAAGGAAACGTGCTTTGTGGAAATACTCAAAAACAATTTCTTCGGTTTGTTTCCAACATGTGTTTTTAGATTTTCACCCCACATTTGGTTTGTTTTCAAAAGGTTTTCAAAATTCAAACCAAAACAGTGACATTTTATAAATGAACATTTAATTATCAGAGTGATTTCAAAGTAAAGGCAATAACTATATTTTGCTGTTACTGGAAATGCAACTTCTGCTTAAAACAGGCCTACAGTCGGAACAATAATTCATTTTAGCACTTATATAATTCCTTACATATATTATTGTGACAAAGTTCCTTTTTTGGTACACTTTATATACATTTCAGTAACATAAACATCTAATGTGATCACACCAAACCAGACATTTGAACAAACACGTTTCTGTTGCTAATTGTAATCATATGTGAAGAAATCAAACAATTATTATTATTCTTTTTCTTTCATTGTACAAAAGTCTCCCTATTTGATATAGTTTAAAACAAAGTTTTTGTAAGATTCTTGTTGTTTTGTTTTACTTTTACCACGAACAAAAAAAGAAACTCCAGATTATTTAGTATGTTAAATCTTTAGAAGGTGTGGGGCTTTTTAGTGTCTACCTTTGTTGAAATCAGACATGAGAAGAGAACAAACACAGTCAGCTTCATGTGTTGGAAAATGTTTCTTCTTAAAATGGGCCTGAGGGAAAAGTGCCTCAAACTACCACTCCCTGCTGAACGGCCTGACTTTAAACTGCTGCCTGTGTGAGGTATCATGGGGGCTGAGAAAAGCCTTTTAAACATGGGAGTTATTGTTCCCTCTTTTTTTCCAACCACCCATCCTCCGAAAATGTACCTCCTTTCTTCCTCTGCCCTTTAACCTCTCCCAACCCCCATCCCTCCATCTCACGTCTCTCTCCACATTTCCCCCTCTCCTCTCATCGGCCGAAGACCAAACAACCATGATGGATCGTCATTGATAATTTCCCACCTAAAAAAAAAAAAAAAGAAAAGAAGAAGAAGAAAAAATGTTAATGGAGATGTTTTTTCGAAGGGGGGGTTGGAAGTGGGTTTTTCTGCTTAATCTTTTTTCATGAAGCGGTGGTAGCAGAGGTAGCAGGCCCCACCTCGAGCACCGAGCCCCTGTGCACCCTGTGTCTTCCAAAGAGGGTTCCCCTCCTCCCACCTCCTCCTCCCCCCTCTGCCTCCCTCTTGAAACAGACTCTATAGACTGCATGCATGACATTCCAGCTGTGTGGGTGGCACAGCCTTTTTACAGCGTCTCCAACGGTACACAGGGCTCCTAAAGCCCAGGAGCAGAGGAACCTCCACCCATCACGCATCTCCGCCGGCACCTCTCCACGCTGGAGCTCGCCCGGTGTTGACCATTGTCTCCCGACTTCACCTGGAAAATCGAATGACAGAACACTGACGGTTGGCTGTTCGAAAGTTGAGATGATCGCGATGTTCAGGATGCGATAAAACAACATTTCTTCTCCTTCTTTCGTCTTTAACCCCCAATGTTTTGTTTGGAGACCACACAGCCCTCTTTCATTTAACACCTTCAGAGTTCAAGTCTTCTCCGAGTGAAAGGAGAATTAATTAGATCCTACTTAACAGCAGTAACATCCCAATGTAAAGTTACAATACATTTCCTGTGATTCACCAACTTAAGTAAAAGTAAAGTTTGATCCGAAAATAAATACTTATGGTATCAAACGTTTGAGCACTAATTACCCAGTTACTTTTTCAGAGTTTTTATTCATCTAAAAGAATGTTATCATTGAGTCATTAAAAGGTCAGCCAATGTGGGGCTGATATTAAATTGATTTTCTTTCCATCAAGTGTAGCTTAATCTTTTAAAAAAATGCCACATATTTTATTTGTTCAGCTCTCAAAGGAATTCAGTCGAGTAGAAAGTAGGAAGATTTACAATATATGCATGCCAAACCTTACTTAAGATAAGTACAGTGTTTTTTTTACATTTTTGTGATCAAAGTATTTTAAGTTTGACCGTCTCTGAACAATGTATTTGGCAAATAAACGGAATATATGTTTGTTATTACTCAACCAATACGACATGTAAAACAAGAACCATATCTGAATTTGGTGTAAGAGCAATACCTTTTGGTCATTTGTGTATTTTTAGCATCATCAAAAGTGGAGTTTGGGTCAGCGCTTGCATTCCCTGTTAACACACAATCATTTATCGACACACTTAGTGTAGACAGGTGGAAAAAAACAAAAACGTGTGACTTGATGTATAACAATGATAATTTCATTTCATTTCACAGCAACCACAACCCCTCAGCCTTGTTACTTTTGGAGGCAGCAAACCAACGGAAGAACTAATCAAGCCCCACTTCCTCAAACCTTCACACTTCCACTCTACAACACCGCCCCCCCACCCCCCATTAAATCAATTAGTCATGAACCCACAGGATTATCTAGGTATTAGTTTACTGAAGTCCCCCCGATTGTGATTTTCGGGGGATGGATAGGCATTTTCAAGCACCACAGGTAAACAACAAACCTCACGTGTAACTCACAACCGCCCGATAAGTGTACATTGATCTTGTTTTTCACCCCAACGCGGGGGCCAGTGCGGGAGCAAAGTCTGAAAAAAAAAAACCTCACCCCCATTAACTGAACTTCAGAGGAATTCCTCACTTTACATATGGAATGCACTTCAGGTCAAAGGGCAAAGGGCCAGAGGGGAATCCACCCGCACCCGGGCAGGCAGGCCTTACTTAAACAAGCCAGGAATGCCGGGTTGGACGAGAGGAGGAGGAGAAGAAGAAGGGGAAGGAACCTCTCTGCTATTAACATGAGCAGGGGGCACCGCCAATAAATACCGGCTCTTTTTAAATCACCGGCACTGGCCGACTTCATGTGCTACTGATTCTGAAATTTATTATGAGCTTGCCCCAGTTGTATATTCTCAGTTAGAGCCGGGAATAGACGCCGGCTGCTGTACAGGAGGTAAAAATCACAGTAAATGAGTTTAATGTGTCGTGCAGGATGGTTGGAGTGCAGTCAACCACCTTTAACTTTAACACACGTTTCTTCTTCCCCCTTTATGTAGCTTTAAAGTTGGACAAAGCCTTGGTTTTCACAGTCTAAGTATATGATATATTCTGTGTTATCTTTTTGCAGCTGTTAATGGGATCCACGTTTTAAAACTAAGTGACATTTTAAAAGTAAAAGTAAGGACTCTTAGAAATAGAAGCTGGGTGTTTTGGTTTTTTTATGGCTGCACTACTCCATAAAATGTCAGTTTTCTTGTCTTCTGCATAGTTTTATACATATTTCCCAAAATCCCAGCGCACATGGCATCTCTGGAAACTTTGGGATCTCGACTATAAATTAAAAACATGCTTTGTGAGTGTGACCTTTGTAAAGGTGGACACACCCCTAACAAGATTGAGAAAAAAGGAGTAATGCATATGCATTATTATTATTGCCATTTAACAGAAGAGAAATATTTTCAAAATGAATTCTCTCGAATACAAATCAGAGGATTTCTACTACAATTCTAGAGTTTGGGGTTTGTGTCCCTCCCTTGATGCTTCACACACCAGTTGTCGCCTAATTGGAACCGCCTTATCACCTGCCCATCTGTAATAACAGGATCAATAGGAAAGGACCCCACAAGCGCCTCTAAATAATAATAATAAAAAAAATGCATTCCAGACGTGGGCCAACCTCCCCGTTTTTAGGACCATCTCGCCAAAATTTCCTACAAATGACATGCTACAATCCCCATGGCCGTGGTGGAATTTTGTCCACTTCGGGGCTTCAAAGCTGCACAGGCCCGGTTGGGGCGGTCTGGCCAATAGGTGAAGAGGGGTGGACCCTGCCTGCCTTGACCTCACCGACCTTCTCCAACCTCCCCCACTCACCCAGTGTCCTGCTCCTCATCCCCCCACCGTCCACCTCATCCATCCATCCAGGCAGGCGCGCTGTCGGCCCCGTCCATCTGTCTGGCACTTTCAACGCCTCGACGGGCATCTTTTCTGCAAGAAATGTTCAAAGCTGGAGTCAGAACTTGCTATGGAAGCGTCAAATTACAGATCACCGTTAAAAAGATCTTTTCATGGCATGCAGCGTAACCACATCCCCCCCTCCTCCACAAAAAAAATTGTCATTCTTTATGCTTTTCTTCATCCCCGACTCTTCTCATACAAAACCATTTATCCTGCGTTTGTCTTTTTTTTTTAATAAACCAGTTCTCTGCAGAACTGTAATCACAGGGTGGCTAAAGTGAATCAGACAGAGCAAAAAGAAAAAAAGCCCCTCCCGATGAAAGAACAGTAAAATCTATAGGAGCGTAGGAAAACATTAAAAAAAAATCAGCTTTCTGCATGATATTCCCTTCCGGCTGCAGCCTTTCAACAATTTCTTGACTCAGCGTCTTTGGTTTGTCATTGAGGCGGCCATTTTCCCATGAAGGCTCACAAGAGCGGTTCCCGGTGCCCTGCAGGAATCAATTACCTTACTGTGATGAGGACGGGCCTTTCATTTCAGCTGCCGTCCTGATCGAGGGATGATTTATGTCTTTTATTGTTATGATTCTGCAGCTCTCTGAAGAAGCTCACAGAGGAAATGGGTACTTTGCTCTGATGTGGTTTGTCCATATCTCGGGTACGTTTAGCAGCAGGGGTTTCTCTCATGTTGCTTGGAGAAGGTTATAACTGGAAGATGAGTTTATCATTTTGGCTGGGATGTCACAGTGGAAACCAAATTGCGCACGGCGCGTTCGGATCCAGACACGACAGCAGGCCTCACGTGATCCCGACTCCACTGGCAGCATTTCACCCCGATGTTTGGACTGTGTCGCCACCTGCTGGAGAACACAAGGAACAAACCCACTCACATTGCCAACAGATCCAATTCTGCAAAACGTACACCGAGAAGGGAGGAGGATGCGGAGTCTTCGACGAATTTCCCACCAAGCGGAACGTTTCCTCTCAACATTCTGGAAAACACGAGAGAAATGCCAACACTGCTTCAAAGCGCAGTTTAGAAATGGCCAGTGCAAGTCAAATATTAATGCTGCGGGTGAAACTCAGTGATGCTGTGGCTGACATCAGATAAATTAAGAGTTTCAGTAGATATTTAACTTTGGATAATAACGAAGCATATAGACCCAATTACCTAAACACTTGGCTATTAAAACAATTGACTGTATTACCTGTAGTGGTGCTCATCAGATTAGTATACCTGAAACATCTTCTCCGCGTCTCTTGCTGCCGAGCAGGATTTGCTGGATTAACTCACTTTAAGCGTGAAACTGCTAACACACTCCTAAACAAATAAAACCAAAGATCTTTTAAGGAGGCTTTAAAAAAAGAAACCCCAGTGAAGCCGACAAGGAAGCAGGGAGACTGGCGTTACAGTTAAGAGTCATGTTTATTTACAGCAGAATCCTGAACAAGGAGGGAGAGACGGGGGAAGGCCAGAGGGACGGTTAAAAGGAGACAAAGTGTTTTAGATCAAGCACTTCAGGATTCCTGTTTCACTACACAGTTCTTAATTTATTTTATTCACCATTTTTCTATACAGAATCCATTCAGCCGAAATATCAACGCACCAACAGAGCCAGAGTCCTCTGCTGGAAGGGGGAGTGGGGGGGGGGGGGGGGGGGTGGGGGGGGGGGGCGCGGAGAGGTGGAAAGTTATAAAATAAAAATAAAGTAAGAAAAAAAAAAAAATTTACAAAGAAGGGGGTAAAAGCAAATCAGATGTTTTTATAAAAAAGGGAACTTTTGTTAACACCATGATCAGTTATTTATATATGTATACACACACACACACACACAAATGTATGTATGTATATATTTTCTCTTCAAGTCCATGAAGAGGCTATGGGGAGGGGGGGTGGGGGGGGTTGTGGTTCTTTAATGTCCGAGTAGTCAGCTGCATTGCACGGCAGGCCGGACGTCCAGACCTGATGGCGTTCAGGTCATAATAATCAGCCTTAGTGAATCATCACCAATCGCAGTCTTCCTGACCTGCAGCCTGTGTCCCGCCCACTGACACGTTCATAGGTCCAGTGCCTCGTTGTGCAGCCTGCAGAGTCTCCAAACTGCAGTGGCCCTGTCAATGCAGTCTGACAAATGAAACACTGTACACTTCACATGCACACGGCCAGATAGAATAGAAAAGTTACAAAAAAAAAAAAAAGAAAAAAAGCCAGCAAACGTCCGTACATCTCTGCCTTGTGCATCGTCGCACCTTTTCCAGTATACATTAGATATACACTAGACAAGCACCACACAACAGTAGAAGGACAACAAAAAAAAAAAACGTAGAACTGTCTGGTACAAAACTGGGAAATTAAAAAAGATCCAATCGGTTAGCTTTAATTTCAATTTTGGATTTCTGAAGGGCACAACCGATTTTCTCTCTTGCCTCGGTCCAAATAGACAGGGATGTAATTTGATAAGACACGCGCACACACACACACGCACACACACACAACTGCCCACCCAGAAAAACATCTGTAACTACATATGAATCCAACCACAGTGTGTCTTCATATTCCAACGACCCTCCTCTCCAGGCTTTTAGTCAAAACTTTTCACAATAGTCAGGTCTTCATCGACTGAGGTGAAACACTGACATTTACAAAGTTCAGATGAGATGTGCTTCTCATTAGTCAAAATATATAAAAAAACGATCCTGATATTAGGACATCGGACGTTACTACCGACTTGTGAAAAGTGACACAAGACGCGTTTTAGTGTTTGAATGATTCATAAATGTGTAAATTTAGGATGTGCACAACAGAAATTCAGTACAAAACCCCAGCATGATGCATGGTGAGGTTTCACGCGGAAAAGTCATAATAGCATACTTAAAAATTAATTCAACATTCATTTATTTGCAAAAAAACAAAAAAAACAAAAAAAAAACAGTTTACATTTCCACCTGTCTACAAAACGGATAAAAAATAAAAATGACTCCCGTCGAGAGTACGTTTTCAGTATATCTTTACAAGATGAAACTGTTTCCATTGGACATGTCATGGGGTTGATGACCTTTTGCTAAAACACGCCCAGCTCACTGGAAACCTGACTATTGCCACCGTTATTTTAACAAGTTTATGATTTCAACTTAAAACCAAGTAAAACAAACGTTCACTCGTTGCCTTTCGCCACACTCATACACACACACACACACGCGCATACACACTTTAACACTAGAGCAGGAAACTAACCTTTTTATTTTTTTTCATCAACCAGCCACTGAGGAGGATGTAGATATCAGCTACGCTTCTATCACACAAACCAAGAAACTTTAGAAAACAAGCCACCAACCAAACGGCGGATGTTCGCGGGTCGACTCCACACCACTGGCAGCCAAGATGAACCAGAATTGCGCTGGCTGGCGTCAGTTTCCCACTCTATACAACATGCTCCCGATTCAC
Source organism: Colistium nudipinnis (assembly GCA_016785305.1). Lineage (NCBI taxonomy): Eukaryota > Metazoa > Chordata > Actinopteri > Pleuronectiformes > Rhombosoleidae > Colistium > Colistium nudipinnis. Next base: position 456,294 of record JAFBJU010000102.1, on the reverse strand, counting down.
AAATACAAACTCAAGATACCGCAAATACATGTGTACACATATATACAAATAGAGGCGGCCCCTCAAACAGCGGGGGCAGCTTGACAATTTATAATGCATCATTTCTGTATATGCCAAGAATAAAACTTTACTAAATAAAATACATACTTATCTGGGTGGGTGGGGAATGGGGACAGCAGATGAACAGAGGGGAGGAGGAGGGCAGTAGCGCCGGGGAGAAGCCATCATCGATGGATGATGAAGACAACCGATGAAGAAAAGCAGCGGGGGGGAAAAAAGGAGGGAGACAGATGGAGGGGGAAGACTCTTCTCCTTCGCTGCCCCCGAGCACGGTCCGGTGCCACCGCAACACTCTGCCTCTTTAACATTTGTTGAAATCGTTCCATAATAATAATATTAATAATAATAATAATAATAATGACCACAACAATGCTAAAAAAATATATATAAACCCCAGCCATGTCTCACAACCGCAAGTCCACAAAAACGGGGGGGGGAGGAGGGTAGGTCCGGCCCTCGAGTTCATCTGAGTCGGTTACAAACAGATGCAGAGGAAATCAAAGATTCAGAGAAAGAAGGGGAGAGAGACGGGCCCTGTCGAATGGAGCGGGCCATGGGAGGGGGAGGGTGGAACATGAGACTAACTACAGAAGAGGGGGGCCAAGGAGGGGACAGAAGAAAAAAACGCACACGGCAGGATGTGCCATCATAAAGAGGAAATGAACAAAGAAGAGGAAGCAGAGATGAAACAGGGAGGATGTGGGGAACCAAAGATGAGTCGTGTTGGGGCGTTGTGATCCGCACACTGGTGTCCTTCTGAGGGTGTTCACAGGAGATTGGCAGAAAGCATGAACAAGTGATGACAACATGGCCTCACTGTGACAGTACCCTCTCTCCTTCCCTCCAATTTAAGGGTGAAGGATTCCGCAGTCCTCCCCGCGCTGGTCGCGTATCCCAGGGTGCATCATACTTCCAGGAAGCGGGAGCTGCTGGCCTTGGTGTGGAAGGGCTCCGACCACATGCGCCGCAAATCCCCCTGGGGACCACAAACGCAGGGTTCAGAGCTGAGATGTTTCAAGAGACGTTAAAGACCGAGAGCATTGCAATACACTTACACTTACCCCAAGAACTGCAAAATTGCCCTTTTCCAATGTTCTCTTTACAAGGGTTAAATTGTTTTCTCCTAAACCGAAAAAAAGAGAATCGGCGTACCTTCAGGTAGGCCATAGTGAGCAGAGGCAGCAGGGTGAAGGGCACCAGGTAGAGCAGGGCAGGCTGAGCGGCACGATGGATCCTGGAGGCCACGGTGGCAGTCAGCAGACCTGAAGACACACATTGAATCGCATGATCCACGGTTGTGATATTTCCTCACCATGTTTTTTTTTTTTGGAAGAGTAGCCTCCAAACACGCACCGATCCATCAGCTCCAAAACAATGCACTCAAACAAAGACCTTTCACATCCAACCGCACGTCGACTGCTGGCTTACCCACAAAGTATCCGATGAGGGTGCAGTGGAAGTAAGAGACTCGCTGCATGCGTCCGGGCGCGTTACCGGGCCCCGGGACCTCCCCGCTGGCTTGCTTCTTATAGTTGTCATAGCGCAGGACAAAACATAACAGGAGTCCGGGCATGACGATGTCGCCTATTCCCAGCATGGAGAAGTGACTTCCTGTGGAACTGTGCGAATGGAAAATTGAGAGCCGATAAATGCCTGAACGCACACGCACTGGAATCCTCAAGCACTTTTCACATCCCACACGTAGCCTTTCATCACTTCTTCCTGCAATCTGACCATGCAGTGACAGTATCATCACAACGTCGATTGAAGACAAATAAACATTCATTCATAATGGAAACAGCCTTACTATGGGGTGGCTACCCAGCTCTACATTGCTTTATACATATAGCTGTGTGTGTCCGCAGTGCTTCACCGCTCTTACCTGGGAAAGACCAGTTTACCAGGTAGTGAGAGGCGGGGGACATCGCGGCCCATCCCAGGCCCCAAGTGAAGCTTCCTGGACAGGACGTCTATGGGGTTTTCAGCAGGTTGGGTGGCAACTTTGACCATCACATTACTATTAAAGATGTAGGCTGAGAAGAACACCTGAGGAGAAAGGATCCAAAAACGCTCATCACACGCCCCTTACTTTCTTAGACCAACTGACTGTTGAGAGCATTTCTTACCCAGAAGACATCGTAAATGAGCAGTCCTGACAGCAGCAGGCAAGACACCTTCAGACTGGGTAGTCGCACAAAGGCTATCATGGCAACACACAAGCCCATGGCTAAAGCTGATGGGAGGGGAAAAAAAAAACACAATTACACGCTTAAAACTGGACGAAGCGGCAACCCACACACTGTGCAATTGTGCGGGAAGGGTTGCGCAGGCATTTCCCGTGAACCTCGAGACAAAATTTTGTTCAGGGCACGGCAGCGTTACTCACCGTCCATAAGGAGCCAGTGTCCAGTCAGCACCCAGATGAGCACCAACAGAACAGAGAGGGAAAAGGACAGGAGCTCGGCCAGAGTGAAACGCCCACAGCAGCCAAACGAAATTCTGCAGCAACAGGGAAATACACTTAAAAATCACACAGGACCAATAAACAATATCACAAGCAAACATGACATAGGAACTACTAGGGTCTCTCATTAGAGAAAAACATATATGCGTGACAGTCTATAAAGATCATAACATGATTCAAGTACATCAGCACCACCCTCTGGACTGGAGTGGGACTGAGCCTGATTTAATGTAGCCTGAGAAATGCCAGATGGCTCACAACCACATGTGTAATTTGGTCACAGATATATGTGGTCAAGTGTCTATGAAAACACCCTTAATCTCTTCTGGATGTAATTTTATGAGAGAATAAATGATAAAAAGGTCTGAGACGCATACATGACAAATATGCAACTACAAACAATGGTCTGGGAGATACGACAAAGGTTTACTGAAACCCAATCAGGGGCTCTGGATCTGTAACCAGAGGAGCTTTTCGTGTTGGTTATCGAGTAGCAGCGTTATGCCGCTTGAAATTCCTTCTGTTTCACCATCACTCAAGACCGAAACAACGTATACATCCAGATACACAGGTCAAGAGTCAAGTCACTATAAATAAATCAAGCCAAATAATACATTTTGCCAAATAACCAAATATGACGTATGCGTTCATATTACACTTTTACTGTTGTCTCACAATTTAGGAAACACCGACATGCAGATTGACAGGGTACAATATCTTTATGAATAGTCATGCAAAACAGCACAAAACACTTTTAAGACTGCCAATGGTTTCCTTACTTGTTCTGTGGGGAGCAGGGTCTGGTCAGATACTGGCACATTGGCAACAAGAGGAATGCAAATGCAATTGTTGCAAGAACTGAGGAGAAGAGCACAAAGCACAACGATGAAACCAAAAAGCCACCAACACCGCTTATTTCACTCATTCTCAGTCAGCTCAACGGGGCAGTTAACGGACTTTGCGGTTTCAATAATTAGCAGAGGGAAAAGGCCCCCCTCCCCAGAGTGCAACCAGTGACGAGGAAATGCGAGCAGCTCATTCTATAGCCATTCTGTTCTGTACACGGATGTTCAGTAGTTACCTGCAGTGCAGATGGTGAACACCACCTGTACCGAGTCGAAGAAGAAGAACATGACTAGCAGAGACACGGAGGCTCCTATGGGCAGGAACAGGGCCTGTGTGGAGTCTATGGTCTGAATACCTGTATGACAAATCCAACATGGGAGACGGAAGGATTCAAAAACACAGGAAGGAGATAGGTAGAAAAGCGTGGCCACGCGTAGAGTGGCCAGCCCACTGAGGGTGATTACAAGTTGTGCGTGTGTGTGTGGTGCCTTGGCTTTCATCTTACACTCACTGTTGTTTGTGCTGCCATTATTGAAAGCCCCCGTTGTTGTGGGGTTACCATCTTTATCCTTCTCCTGGTTCTCACAATCCATGTTTAATGACCTGCAGGAGGGAGCGAGAGACAGCGAGAGACGGAGAGAGGAGACGGAAGTAGTTATCAAATCGCAAGTTTTATATTGAAGGCATCCGAGTCTATGAATCCTGCTGGCTCCTATTGCGGATAAATATCTCTGACGAGTCCATTTTTCTTCGCAAAAAGTGTCTTTTCCACAATAACCCAGAACATTTTCCCCACTGGGTTGTGCGCGTTATCTTTCCTGCACACATCTGACGTATCCTTGAAAACACTTATCCCAGGTTTTTAAAGCACAAATAAGGCAATGCACTTAAAAGCAAGTTAAGGGGAAATGCACAAACCCAAAGGCGCTTATTGAAACTTGATTACAACTAAAGCGATCAAAAGACCATTAAATGCAGGATTGTAGCCATTTTACGACGCATATAAGGAAGCAAAATCATTACAAGTACCACTGAGGGTATAGACTTGGACCGGGAGAGAACGGATGCAACAACCAACAAGATTTAGATACAAAAAAAATATTAAAAGGACATCTAGGCTTATAAAGCGCACATCAAGTTAAAGGTTGCTTAAAAATGAATGCCTGACATTGTCAGCGTACGCATTCATACAAAGTAATATTTACATGTGAATGATGCCGGTCTGGTTGTTCTGTGGTTTAGGTGCTACAAACCTCCAATTTGGTATTCAAATGTAATGCTTTTTGAAAAATAACATTTCGACTCTGATGAATGGTGACTTTGGTACAAGTTGATGCAACAACCAACAAGATTTAGATACAAAAAAAATATTAAAAGGACATCTAGGCTTATAAAGCGCACATCAAGTTAAAGGTTGCTTAAAAATGAATGCCTGACATTGTCAGGCATTCATTTTTAATTTTTAAATTTTTAAAATTGTCATTTACATGTGAATGATGCCGGTCTGGTTGTTCTGTGGTTTAGGTGCTACAAACCTCCAATTTGGTATTCAAATGTTATGCTTTTTGAAAAATAACATTTCGACTCTGATGAATGGTGACTTTGGTACAAGTTGGAGATAAGACAGCTGAAGTGATGATGCATTTGCGGATTCTCACCTAAAGCTTCCATAGACGATGAGAAGGATGGAGATGAGGAAGGTGGACACCTGGCTGGAGTCAACTAGGGAGTACGCCCTGAGGAGGGAGAGGGTGAGCGAGCGAGCGAGAGAGAGAGAGACAAATGTGAGATTCTGTGCAAAGAAAATTGTGTAGTTAAACAGGTTCAAGAAAAATACACAATAGCACATTGTCAACAGTTACAACTTGTTTGTGGTTTACTTCTTTACTACAATGCAAGCGTTACTACCATAAACAGCTGGAAAGGGGATTTTTTTTATTTATTTATTTATTTAAACGTCACCATTAACTTGAATCGTAGAACTTCAAGAGCAAATTCTCCCCTTGAAATTGTGTCTTGTTGTACATGTATTCTTTGCTCTTGGAATAAAGGTGGTTTTCCAACTGGACTCTACTCTATAATCATTTCAGCTGGAGAGTGCACACCCATATACACATACCAACCATCAGTCCGACATCAGAATACATAGTAGTTGCACAGTTGCCTCCATTTCGGTTATTTTCCACAGCATAGTGATATAAACACTTTTTTAGGATTCAGTTTAACTGTTCGCACTTTTACTCATTATGATACTGCGAATCTTTCAAGTGACATTATAAGAACATCTACTACAATACAATAAATTGATTACATGACTGTAGCGATACTAAACGGCCACACACAGCATATATTAACACACGGATCCCCTGAGATCAGAGGACCTCCTAATTACACACAACAAAGCAGCAGCGTGTGGAACAGTTCAATAGCAGAATAAGAATTGCAAATTCTGTTGAATTTTAGAGAACAGGGGGAAAACAAGTTATTGATTATGAAAATCAATAAGGCAAATGGGGTCCATCCAATCCAAGGCACACTGGAGATTGTCTACAAAGGAAGTTGTTGTAATTGGCTTTCTTCTAACTTTCAATGAGGCCGACTGATTTCCTTTGGGCACATATTCATGAGCTAAAATACCTTTTGTTCTAAGAGGCTCTTAAAAACTCACACTGTACACAGAAGATTGTATACTTTTAATTGTTAGATAATTATCTTCCCTTTTTTGTCAATGTTAATGATGTCTTTATCAACCTTTTAAGGTACACCGCCCAAGCCATGAAATGCTTCAACAACAGTCGCACAACTTAGGGGTATTTTGTTCACTCGTGTCTCCACAAAGGCTTGTCCGCTTACACGCTGTCTGAAGACATTCACTCTCCTATTACATAACAGTGTAAATGTGCGATGTTTGGATCCTCATATCACTGCAACAGTATTTGTTGGTACAAAGTCACCTTCAATATTTTTTGTAAATGTTGTTGTGTTTTGTGAGACAGACAACGCACAATTAAGAGGACCTGATCAAGGGGAAACCTTATATATGCATTTTCAGTCTATTTATCAGACAACTATTACACATCTAATTCTGTTTATTCAGACAAATGTGGGTCACTATCACGTTGCTGCGTTGTACTCCGATGCTGTGTCTAAGCACCAAATTGTTTCCATATCAATGATCTGGGGCCTTGACACAGAGTAGACTTAGCATACACCGTTATAATGCAAATCTGCCTGGAGCAAAGACAAGGCTGGCATTGTGAAATGCTGACTTGAGGTGAAACGTGCAGATTTTGACCCCAACCCCGACCTGTCTCTGTCCTGTCAAAAGCCTGGGTTAGGCATGCAAAAACAAAACCCATGACCCTAACCATGTCACCGTCACCAATTCATCCCATCATAGTTTAAACAAACGAGACCCAGAGAACACAAACGTCTGGACATGAGCATCTGCTTTTAGGGCAGAGATCATGGATGGTTTTTGGTTGGTATAAACACAGTAATGAGCTCCGTGTGAAATGATACAATTTTAGCGATTTAGTTCACACTTACCCTATGGCACTATGGTGCCTTAAAATACATAAAAAAAACAAAAAAAACAATAAAGATTCAAAATTACAACAGCTGTCTGCCACTATGCTTAAACAATAATAATCATTCATCGTGAAATTGACCATGTAGACCAAAAAGTACAGTATTGATGAATATGTCGAACAATAAGTAACAAGGCAGAGATAAAGGGCCCTGGTGACAGCTGCTCTACACAGGAAAACCACACAAGCTAAATGTAACAATCCTCACAGGCCGACGTGAATCAACACTCGACAAAGCTGCTGCACTGAATTAACAACCGTACAACTTTCCTGGATTTGTGCCACTATTTCACTCGGGTGTTTTTATTTTTTTATTACTGACATCTAAATTCATCAGCTCTTGGTCATCTTTCCAATAGAGAAAATGCCTCACACTCTAGCCCTAGCCAGCCACGCAATCCTTACTCGGTTATTGTGAAGTGACGTACGGAGAATATAAATGGGTTTCCTCTGCAACATACTGTATTATGCAGGCGCTGTGTCAGTTCCTGTTGGCAGTGCTGGCAAAAATGCAGTAGATCGGGTGAAATCAAGATTGAATGCAATCTCTATTGTGAATTACAGTGATAAGACAAGGTCACGAACATTTGACCCGTGAATAAAATATTTACACCGGAAGTATTACAATAACCATGCAGACAATTTTGGCTACAGAGCATGAACGTAAACACTCTCATGGTATTAAAGAGGGCCCACGAGAAAATGCATTGTGTTGTGTAGCTGCAACGGAAATCTATCCTTTTCTGTAACTGTGCAGTGAATATTCTTTCAGTTCCGAGTACTGCTGGAGTGTATTACTAGCCTTCTCCAAATTCATGACAGAGTTTTACAGAGTAAAACAGCCCCGGCATTACAAAAAAAACAAAAAACGACTCGAAATCACTCCACACCTGTGTGCACATGTCACACGGGAGTTCACAGGTATCATTGCAATGTGGTCCAATGAGAATCCTAATTCATACATTTTCTTAGAAGAGAAATGACTACAAGGAGAGGGGTGGTAACATGTAGTTCAGTGAAGAAACAGGACACCAGGACAATGCTTCCTCGTGTCGCTCTAGCCCAGCCTTGTTTGCCCAATACAGGCCTCTACTTAATGACTGAAAACCACAGTCGGCTCGCATCATCTTCGCAGACATGTCAAATTACGATAGGGCCTGGCTCGCTTGACTCAAGACACAGGCTTCAATAAAGATCCGACAATGAAGCTGATCCAAATCCGACACTGTATTCGGGGGAGCGCTTCTTCTTTTCAGGTGGCAGGACTAAATGGGTTAAATGTCTTCCCAGCATTTTGGCTTCGAGCATTAAGACAGAGATTAAGAAACTGACCATGTTCTACACACAGACACTAGTGACGTCACCGCTCCCCACTGTCAACACAGCACGCAGAGAGACGGCTAGTTTCATGTGCCACAGAGCTAATTCATATTCTGCTATCGAACCGCTTCGCCCGAAATTCCGTGCACAGAAGCCTGTAGAACATGGGTGCGATAGATGAATGGAACATTTAAAAACAAAACACAATCCCGGACTGTTGAGGGCTGGATGGCGGCCCAAAGTGCCATAAGACCTCCTTGTTCGCCGACAGACTGGGTTTTCAATAACACAATTCCAATACCGTCCTCCATCAACACCAGTTGCATGCATGACTTGACCACTAAGGGCCAGGTCACTAGACCACAATGAAGAGTTTGAGTATACATCTTAATCCGAATGCACATTTGTGTGCCTCCACATTCTCGTAAAGCACAAGACTTAGTTTACGACCACCTTCAGAAACAAGAATGTCTCCATGAAAATAAGCCAGCCTGCAACATATTGCTGCTCTGCTGTGTGTGCTTACACTCTGTGTTAGCACATAAACACCACAAGGGAAAAGCTCAGCTTTAAAATATTTGACAAGGATTTGTCTACTGCGTTTCCAAATGAAAACTACTAGGTCTACGTATTTGGCATCTTTAGCATCAGAAGAATAAGTCCTCAGGACTCAGACAACAGGTGTCCCAGTAATCCATAAGCCCTGAGCTGTGAATAACTGAATTACCCAAACTACCAAGAGACCATCTAAAAGCTATTAGTTTTCATGACTCATTAAAAAGAAAACACATGCTCCATAACATTCTATATTACTTACTATACTGTATATCAATTGGGTCTTTCTTTATTTTCAAATGTGCAGAGGTAAAGTTTTTGCCTACTTGGGTAGCGAGTCTAAAAAGGCCACACTTGAATTGGATGAAACGTGGATTGTCTGAATAATAGGATCTTACACGTACGTTAAATGGATATTACGGCTTATGAATCAGTAATCCCTACAATCAAGAGAAGTGCAAATTTGTGCTGAACCACTTTCCTGAAAATAAATCAACAGCCACTTTGTAGCACAATCAACCATTTAAGCATCTGTCAAGTCAAACATAATTGCTGGTTACAGGTTCTACACTTTCCTCTACTTTTGACATTTCACACCCATTGTCCAGATTAATATAAATGTTTAGAACAGGCGCATTTACACACAAGCATAATCCACATTAAGAATGAGAAATGCCGCCTGTATTGCGAAGCACAATGTGTCACTCCGTTTGATGTGGCTGCCGCAGTCTAAGCGTAGTAAACCCGACGGGACAGAATGTGCGGGCAATTATGGTACAACTATGTACGCTCACATCTTTCCCTAATCTAAACCAAGAAGTGCCAAATGAACACATAACACATCTTCCTGCTTGTTCTTGTAGCCAGGTGATGCCTTTATTTGCCAATTAGTGACAGAGATTCTCCATTTTCTATTATCCGCATCCATGTGGTTGTAGGAGCTGTTGGCAGTATAATTGTAATTTACTCCAAAATCGCGAGATTTGATTACAGATTTCGAGGTACTGCTCCCATTTGTTTGCTCTCGACACTTAAATGCGTCTCAAAGGAGAGAGAGAGTGTGTGTGAATGAGTACATATTCCACAACACACTGTAGTGTGTAGTTTCTTTTGCAGAAACAGAAGCTGGTCAGTATGTTCGGGTGTGCACATGCTCCACTGTGCAGTTACTACAGCGGCAATTGATAAATCATAACACGCTCTGTATCTCACACCTATTAAACACACACACACACACCACTACTACTTCTAGTTCACAGTAAGGTTTGCAAGAGTGCAGAGGATGATCAGCATTTGTCAGACTGAAATACAAAGAGAGGTGCCACACCACTTGACATTTGCCTTGATGGAGAAGTCCACTGAAATATGACATGCCAGCTGTGTGTGTGTGTGTGTGTGTGTGTCTGCTCTTTATTAATATGTCTGTGTGACGGTGCTGTTTATAGCTCTGTGAACTTGAGGAAGATTCTGACCACGTTCATATCTGTGCTCCAATAGCATTTCATTTGTGATCTGCATCTGGATAAAGAAAAACGCAGATATGAAATAAACCCGTTGCAATAGGAATGCAACCAGACTGGCCTTGACATATATAGAGATAACCTGCTTTGCACTGTGATCGCTATGCATTGCGATGTCAGTCTTAAAAACCGAAGTAGTGGCGGTACAAGTGGAACAGACCAACGAAAGTCAAGCATATCAATACCACGTTATAATGATATGCATGTCCATCCAAAACTGTAAAGAGGTGTTATATGTAAAGGACGCCAGATTGACATTAGGGCAGCTCTGTTGCGTGTTTTAAATGTTGATGAAATGGAAGCTGCTGCCACCCTTACAGAATTAAAGTGCATCACATCAAAATGTACTCCTGAATCGAGACGGTTACATGAGGTTAAAAAAATCTGACGTGTGTGTGTTGGTGAGATGTCTTAAGATACGTCTAAACCTACATCAGATTGTTTTTTTGTCCAATAAGTTGGGCTTCTGATAACTATTCTTCAATAAAAGTCAGTCCATTGTGAAAAACACAAAGACGAGAAAAAGGCTGACCTAAAATAAGAGCTCGCTAAAGGGGTAAGATTTAACAAGTGCATTTCTGTGGAACCCCAACCATTCAATGCATCTAATGTGGCCTTTGACATGCATTGCTGTGTACTAATCATACACAATAGGAGGTTCTTCTACAATTCGTCATTAGTTGCTAGGATCAAACACACGCACACGCCTTCAGTGATAAGCAAGGCCCCATTACAGTCAGGTCCCTTTCATTCATGAGGGCAGAGAAATGTAGTGAGTACATCACCTCCGATTTCTTCATCAAACACCGACATTCAAGTGTAATCTAATCCCCCTCCCTCCCCCCGGACTAAACAATTTATGCCTCACAACTCCCCAAAGATGACTCTTAGAAACTGTTCGTGTGACACAAAGCCAATAGCACCCACAAACTGGCATTTCGGGACATGACTGCGATGCCAGTTAGCTAGCTTACTTCTACGGCAGAGCCTTTGTTATTGTGTGCAGATGGTCGACGACGAATGCTAGCCCACTAATCAGCTAACGCCAATAAATTAATGTCCAATGATCTGCCCCCCGTTTCCATGCAATGGTGTTTTCATTGTACACAATTACACACTCCAGCAGAGCAAACGCCGGTGATAGGAACGAACTAGTCATTCGCCTGCTTGCTAACACAATTAGGTTCTCCGGCTGTAAACTGGGCAGCTAACTGGTTAGCAAAGACCACCGTTGGAATAGAAAGCCGTTAGCATCAGCTGGTGAGGATGCTAGCTAAAACAGCAAGCTCCAGTTAGCTGCTAGCAACAACTGAAAAAAATACACAGATGGTGGGACACATTGCTTTACAGACTAGGGTGAATGTTTCGAAAGGCGTGGGCGTGAGAAGTAAACACTTACTGTAAATTGTCAAAGATATAATTCATTGTTTCAGTGACCTATATCAGTCTGGCTCGGCGTTAGCAGCGAGCTAGCGTTAGCCCGCTGCTAACGCCTGACGTGCCTGTGCGCACTCACCAAGACGAGTAGCCCTGCTCCGCCATCTCGCCGAAAACAGTGGGATCCGCGACCGTGGCTAACACAGATTCAGGTCCCGGTGACAACCCGCGGGGACCTCGGCGAGCTTCGCTGCGTATCCTTCACAATCCAACGGTCCTAGCAGCCGCTTTTAGGTGACAACATGGCGATACATCTCGGCGGCAGCTAGTTGATCACTAGCTGAATTCCGTGCAACTAAGGCGGCAGTGATGGTTTTGCTATCGTTAGGTGCACAAGACAAAGCACCCCGAGAAAAAAGGAAAAGACACACTGATGTTATTTTTCGTCGCTCTGGCTAATGTCCCGCCGTCACCCCAGCCGAGAAGGCTCGGTCTCTAGCGATGCTGCAGCCACCGTGGATCCATATTCAGGCCGACGGCTACGGGATAAATTCGGATCTTCCTCCCGTTTGCACCCCTAGCTGTTATGGAAGACGCTCAGCTTTGTTTTCTATGGCGAGAGCCGCGGGAGCGCGCACAGTCGCCCTGCTGTAGAGGTTTACGAGTGGCACGCGCACCGAAGCGTGTGTGTCCGTGCACAGCGAACGATCGCAATGCTTTTCACGCTCAGCTACACGACCTATAACACGCACAACACAACTCGGCATCACGGCCATTATAACCATGCAATGGATGTTACACAATTCACGACTGGATTATTATAAAATGACTGCGAATCTCGATTTTAATTACTGGCAATATAATTGAAAAAAAAACATCACTATTGGGAAAACGAATTCTAATGATGACATTTTGTGAATAAATCAATAGTGAATACTACGGGGAAAAAAAGGTGATGCTTTCCCCAGATCCTCTGACAAATACCACATGTTGATTTAAATCTATTACAGCGTATTTTAATCAGCCTGTCAGCCCAGGCTCCAATACAAAACAAAAAACATAAAGTGACACACACACACAGCAACTACATACATGATAACGCTATGACAATAATAATAATTATACATCTGTCTCTTATACACATC
>JAFBJU010000102.1:324570-443385 GCA_016785305.1 Colistium nudipinnis | reverse complement strand
AGATATCATTTGGTAAAAATGAACTCTGTTGAAGTCCGGATTTTGCAGATGATGAATTGAAAGCAACACAAACGTTGAAATGCCACATTTGTCAAACAGAGAAGAGCTCTCATTAGTCTTGTAGCCGTAAATTACATTGATTGCAGACGTTGCTAGAATGAGCGATGAGATTCACTTTTTAACCTCAGACATTTTGACATGTCATTTAGGAAACCATGGGTATTAATCATACACTAAATGATGTTTGAAATCAATTATGCCTCTTCAGCTTCAGGGTCCTGATGTTGTGCATGCATGCTCACTGTCTTGGTAGAACACAAGGTGATAAAATAGGACGCTTATGTTTTCCCAGTTTGGGAGGCTATCCCACTGAACAATGATAGATGATTTTGAACAAAGATTGAGGATTTAACTTACACTGCATTTGAGCCGTGCTGGCTTTTTTTTTTTAATATGTGTATTATTTTACATACAGTGCAAACGTCAGCCAAATTCAACTTTGGATAAGACTATGTTTATTATTCTCCTTCATGAAACTCTGGTCGGCTCTTTCGTGAATGTAAACAAACATTGTGATTGCCCACTTAGGCTAACTGAACTAAAGCCCCATTAGCGCCTCTGGGTTACATTATACACCCTATATGGTATAAAACTGTTGGACGGAGCAAACAACATACCATTTTTATGAGCCACATTAGCAGCCTGGCTCTAGGGATCTCAGTCTCAGTCAGCTATTGTCAAACTTCCCTCCACAATAAAATATCTCAACAACAACTTTATGGATTGCCATGAAATTGTGTGTAGCCATTTGCGGTGATTGGATAATAATATCTGCCGACTTTGGTGAAGCCCCTAATGTTTCCACTGCTGGTGCCTCTTTGTTGACAATGTGGGTCTGTAATGAAATGTCTCAACAACTTGTCATAACATTTGGTAACCATGGAGCCCGGAGAATGACATTATTTTAGCGTTTTAAATGACACAGCGAGCTATCCCTACATTTGGGATAAGATAAGATAAGATAAACCTTTATTGATCCCCATAGGGGAATTCAGGTCTCTTGGCAGCATCCGCAACAAAGATTGAAACGCAGCTACACAAGGATCTAAAATGCATTGTCTCATATCTGGAACTGCTATTCAAGGTCCCTGGAGGAGAATACCCACGGAATCCCCTGACTTTTGGTTTTTCATCACCTGGAAGTTAACATTTGTGGATAACAGTTGAATGCCTTGATTTATGTTTCGAGGACTTTTATGCTATTTATCACAGAAATTCATTCTCTAAACTAAACGGCTATAGCCTAGATCCCCAGGGGATCAATAAAGTTAATCAAAAACAGTTTATAACAGCCCAAATACTGATTAGATTATGAGCAATGTTGAGAGAGTTGACATTTTGACTGAAGGTGCACAAAAACAGGGCTAATTAAAACGGGTATCCTTGGGGCATGATTGTACTCAGTTAATTCAATAGCTATCCTGCCATTATACTTAGTGGATATTCTGAGGGTGGAGAGAGAGGAAAGGTCAGGGGGACTGAGGGTTGGATTAAATGAGGAGTGTCTAACACAGAATGGGGGATTTCCCCTGGAGAGAGTGGACGGTTCAATACATTTTATTGCAATCTGCTCATCGGATTTCCTGAGATGAAGTGGAAATGCTAGTTTGATAGTGGGACAAGTGAACCAATCAGGAGGCCGCAAAAATACATTCAGAGTCACTCCCTGTGGACCATGAACATCCCCAGCTAATCTCATGCACTTAAAACATTATTTGTTATTTTATTATTCATCTTATCGTCTCCATAAAGGTGAATGCGGGAGTGACCTGCAGCTTGGCAGTACTGGAGTCTGTAAAGAGTTGGTATTTGATGGTGAGTTATGTTATTTTACTTGACAAACAGTAGCTTATACTATTAACATTTAAAAAAAAAACGTCTGGACATACATGGCTGTGGGTTTAACAATGCAAAGCTCACAATTTCCTACCCTGATTAAGTTCACAAGATCACAAGAAAATATCCAGGAAAGCCATTTTGTCCTGTCATCATTGCCACTGTTAAATGAAAGTATTGACCTGATGGGAGTTTTACGTAGTGTCCTAAGTACAGTGGAATGAATATTCATGTTTAACAATAAAAAGCATTCCGAATGGCTTTTACCAGATAAATGTCTTTTCCGTAGATACAGATGGCATAGGGGGTTTGGAAAGGGGTCATTGGGATTCCCTCTTGCAAAAGAGTGTGGGATTACCAAAATCTGTGAAGAGCTGCTTTCTTACAGATTATCTACAATCTGTTGTCAGTGGGAGAGCCTAAAATGTGCAAGACACAGGAGCAGCATTAACCACAGAGCCTTATCAATTCAAGGTTTTTTCAAACAGCATCAATCAGCCTGAGCTCAGCTACCTTGTTACACAAAACTATTGAGCTACCTGCAGTTTACGTTTGTGAGAGGTAGTTCAACAACATCATACACTTTCAACATTCACACTCACTTACACACACATGGGCAATTTAGAGTCTCTTGTTTACCTAATGTTTATCTTCAAAAAAAACGCAATACGATCATTTTCTGCTCAATTAGTTTAAAATGGTGTAATAAATAATTGCGTCCACTAGATGGCAGTGAGAGACCAGGCCTAATCATTCAAAGTTTATGAGTTGGACAAAAGGGTATTTATATTTAATCCATATTAACAGATTATTCATCATTCATTTCCACTCTGAGAAATTGTCTCTTCAAAACACATTCCCCTTTAATCTTTGCATCATTTTTTTGGTGCAATTAGTCAATGTAGATGCCACATCGCTTACTCTGATGTACTCCCTGTTTGCAGAAATGTGACCCCAATTGAATTTACTTTTATTACATAAAGCTGAATGATGGGGTGAGTGCAAGTTCTCCTTTACCATCTCAAATAATAATAATAATAATAATAATAATAATAATAATAATAATAATAATAAAAAAAAAGGCTCATCATTCCAGGCGGTCACTTATTAAATGTTGCACATCCTGCAGACTGGCCCTGCTAAATGCTTCATTTCTCGAGCTGATTTAAAGCACCTGATTACACTTCTGAACTGATTAAATGGGGAGACTGAGTACACTGTCAGTATTGTTGAAGATCTGCAGAGAGCTCCAACCTCCGGGTCATGTGATTGTGAGATGGAAAACCTTTATCTACCATTTCCTTTGGGTCTAGGCTCTGTGCCATACTCAGCATATAATCTAATCTTATAGTACATGCAGTGAGGGCGATTAAAATATGCTGAGAAATAATTGTTTCCAATGTTTGCAGCACTTTGATCACGCTTATAACTGAACCCTACTGTTGTCATATCTCTGGTCTATTGCAGTGATCATTCAAAATGCATCCTCTGGGTTGGACGATTGGACAAAGATGTGAAAAAACAAACCTTAAATCATTTGGGCACGATCCAGTTCTTTTTCTCCTGAGTTTTTTAGATGCTCTGTGCAAAGCTGACCTTTACTGGGGACTCATTTCCCTGCATGATGCATCTGTGTCACAAGGTCACCAGGTGTTCTGCAACATGCCTCCCACCCAGGCAGGTATTATCTCTAACTGTGGATCCCTATATCAAAACACCAGTGACACAGATTCCATGTTTGCCGTCATGGACACCACCGACAAAACCGAAACCGAAAAACGAGCACTTCTTCTCAGCCGCAAGTGGCTTTCTACTGGCCGCTGATCCGCTTTCCCACAGCAAGTTTAGTTCGTATGAAGAAAGCCTTTTCCCGAAAGCCAATAGTGTATACATCGTTATTATCATGTTCTCTGAGTTTGAAAAGAGAGTGATCTCAGAGTCTGGGGCCGGCTGTTGAGAATCACTTTCCTCAGCTTCCCAAGCAGAGTCGGGGGGTGAACGTCTGTTTGAAGCTCTCCCCCCGGGCTCCAGGGTTCTGTGGGATCTGGGTGTGCTGACACCGTTAGCACGCCTGATATGAGAGCCTGATCAAAGCTGGCTCATTCTGCCTGACCGATTTCCACAGGATTAAGGATTAGGGAGACAGGAAGCTGGGAGAGGCACAGAGACAATCTGGGTAAGACAAAAAAAAAAAGATAGCGAAGGTTATGGAGAGTGAAAGGGATGGAGGAATTGTGAAGGAGACAGTAAGACAATGGCAGAGATGTCTTTTTTTTCGGAAGTAGATACTAACTCTGGGAGGTAAGCTGAAAACATTCCTATGACCGGGGATCCTGGTTGTTAAATATATCAATATGGCCTGTATTCATCAACTATGCACATGATGAACACCCCTGACTAAATATTGAGCCTAAATATAAACACTGACCTCATTTCAAGTGAAGACTGCTGATTTTTGTTTTGTCTGAGCAGGTACTTCCCCCGCACCACTAAAAAGGTTTTGACAATAGCATTCGGGGGACTGTCAGATGTGCTCGGGTGTGAGTGGTCTAGGCCAGTGAGGGTTTTCAGTGGCAGGTGATTTATTGTTTGCAAATGCTGTGACTCATTTTTTGAGAAGCTCAGATAGTGTCGCTTCCACTTACGCCGAAACCGAGAGACGATTCGGCTCCGCGGCATTAAATGGCTGCCAAAGAGGAAGGGGCCCTCCGTGTGGAGAGTGAGGTTGTCCGAAGGTACGTCACGATAAACTGTGACCGGGCTCGCGGGGACATACGGCGAGGAAGAAGGAGACGAGGAGGAAGAGCACGGATGATACACCACCCGCCTGCCAGACCGGATTAGAGAGCCCAGATGTTAGGTCAGGGAGAGGGAAAGTTGCTCACCCCCCACCAGATGTGCACATGCGCTGGACTGCGGCCGCTTCATTATCTCACAGTTCATGACACCAGGCTCGGTGTCCAGGCAATTACATCACACTACACACCCTCAGCAACCTGATCAGGGGATTTTTCCCTGCTGGACAGTATGTGTGTGTGTGTGTGTTTATGGCTGAGTGTGTTAGGAGGAAGGGAGGGGTTCTCTTTACACACTGGTGGCATCCATAATGACCATGCAATAATCCCCGTCATGCTCCGGCTCTGCGATCATTATGTTCCTGTGTGTTCATGCGTGCGTTCTCGGTCGCGGCAGTTAAAGCCAAGCGCGTTCCTCCTTCCTCTCTCGTTGCGGCTGCCGATGCCAGAGATGAACGAGAGGTGGAACGGAAACGCATGAAGATGAACCACCCATTTACACCCCGCGGCACGCTGCCTCATTTGCCCCGGCCTCTATCAATTCTTGGTTATGGCCAATGGCAATCAAGGAAGTGGTCCCACTGTCACAGAAACAGTTGGCACGGAAACAGCACATTACACCATCGTCCAATCCCCCTCCCATTCCTTTGTCGTCATGTCTGCCCTCCCCTCCCCTCCCTTCCTCTTCTCACCGGTCCCCTCCTCCTCTTCACTCTCTCCGATCTTGTATGTTTTTTGTTTTTTTCAGTCATCAATGAAATCACAGCCAATCCCGCTGCTGGACTGTCACCATAAGCCGGTAATACCTCAAGAAACAGATCTGTGCACCGTGTCCCCTCCATTCTAGCCAGCAGGGCTCAGATTCCTTCATGGCCAATGTATATTTTATCACTACAGCATGAAATAAAGATATGCTGGATCTTGTAGCCACCCCATCAAAGCCTGTTTCTCTCTCTCTCTTGCTGTGTGTTACTCTCATGATTTAATCCTGACCATTTCCCCCTTCTGCCTCTATCCCTGCTGACTCCTCCCTCCATTTCTGTCCTGCACGCCCTCTCTCTCTGCCTCTCTCTCTGTCTCTGGCACACTCAAACACACGCACACATATATACACGCCCTCCACCCCCATCGCTGCAGTGTCTCCACTGCCTTGGAGCAAACAAGAGAGGATACAGAACACAGACGTTAATAAGACAGCGAAAGAGGGGAGAGAGAGAGAGATGTACGCGTGTGTGTGGGTGCGTGCGTGCGCGTGTGAGACCCTGTGAATATGAGGAAGATTTGAAGATGAAGCTGAGGGACTAAAGGTGGATTGCATACAGCCTTTCTCTCCCTGCAAGGGCTCGTCTGCAGTATCCTTTGTAAATGGATGCTGGCTTGTGAACACGGTAAGCCTGACTTCTCCCACACAGCTTTTTTTTTTTTTTTTTTTTTTAATCTGCAGAATTGGGTTGGTCTGCTCTGGACACACAGGAGGAGGGAGGCGATGTGTGGCCATTGTGTGCAGGGGTTGAGTGTGTTGTGTGTTTTCCTGGTGAAAATGGGAGAAGGTGATGTTCAGAGATGGCACCGAGGCAAGGCAGCCCGTCCGGTCCCCTCCTCCACCCTGCTAGCTCTGTGCCAACACACACTGCTATCTGATGCTCACAATTTGACTCATCATCTCCCCAGAGCATCCCCGCTGCTCGATTCTGAATGCAGCGCTCGGTTGGTGTCATTACTGTATGTAGGACAAGCAGAGGCTGCATCAAAGATGTGTGATTCTCTATCTGGGTGTGTGTGTGTGCGTGTGTGAATGTCTCCTGTCCATAATCGATGAAACCGAAAGACGGGGAAATGAGAGCCTGAAAGCAACCGTGGCACACAATCAGGTGGCCAGTCCTTACAACTGGCCTCGCACTCAGTGTGAATGTGCAGTGGGAGGTGTGCAGATCCCACGGACACTGGCCCTGCAGCCACTGGGAGAAGCAGCATTTGTGGCATTCGACAGCAGCACGGGGGGGAACGTTGTGGGATTTGCCCTCGGAGCTTTCTCTCTGCAGTTCTTCGGGAGGAAATTCACACCGACGTGGAATAATAATCTGAAGCTGGAATTTGGTGCGGCTCAGTCGATTCCAGTCGCTTGCGTGTGTTTTTCGGGAATGCACAGCGAGAGTGGGGCATAGGGCGAGAGCGGAGCGTGGTCATTAGTCAGCAGGCTTAATGGGATGATTTGGGACATTTTCTGTCTCGACAATATTTCATATTGGAAACTGAGCATTATCGATTTTTTTCCCCAGTGGGGTGGGGGGGGGGGAGTCGGGATGGGTTCTGTGGCATTAGGAGAGCATTTGTATTCGTGTGCGACTGTATGGGGGGGGGGGGGGGGGGGGGGGGGGGGGGGGGGGGGGGGGGGGGGGGGGGGTTAACAGTAGGGAGGCAGATGGGGCAGAGGGGCGGAGGTTGATGCAGCAGAGAGCAAGAGGTAGAAAGGAGGAAAGAGAAGATTTGGAACAGATCGGATGAAAGAGAGAGCGGGGCGGGGGGGGATAAGGCCCTGATCGTTTCGTGGGGGGTAGAGAGACAGCGCTTGTCAGGGCACACACACACACACACACACACACAGAATGCTGAATGGGTCTGTAGTTGTTCCAGCAGCAGCCGCCGCTCACACCGAGGCCTTCAGACATCTGTAAATCAAGGCAAAGATGGAGGATGCATTCTTCACTGTCTTCATTACTTGAGCGCCAGCGGAAATAGTCACAGCTACAGGACTGGTAGATTGGGATTAGTCCCCCGTGTTCTTCTTACTCCATAAATTGCTTTATATGTTCCAGTATGTCAATAACCCTGGGCGAAGATGCATGTACTTATTATCTTCTTTCATTTCTAAGATTCCACCTCTAAAACACATCCCACCACTAATGTCTATTTATCTTTCCAGAAAGGGATGACTGAGTACGCCGTCAACTGAGAAATCCAAAATATATATTGACGTTAGAACAATAGCTTGTTTTTTTTTTGTGAGATGGAACCCAAACATCTGCAAGTACTAAATTCTTCATGGGGCCATCTCAAGAGAGTGCCATGTTGCCGCCGTGTCAGTTAGCGGAATAAACACCGATACATTTTCTGCATGCAAACAGCATTTAAACAATCTCTCTGTGTCATTCAGAGTTTGGAATGCCTTTGATCATAATTGTTCAGTTCTCCTTCTAAAGTGTCAACTGCTAAAGGCTCGGTCACTGGTTGATAGCCAGAAAAAGGAGAAACCAAGGTCACATCCCCAGTGACAACATGCTGCTTATCAGCCCCGCAAGCTGCATTAACTTCTGATCCATCTTTTAATCCAGGCTGAACAATCTCCAGTTCACCTCCACAACGTCCACAAACATGGCGGAGGTCACCGATGCCCTTATTTTATTTTTCAATTATAGGTTGATATAGTCCATTGGAAATTTAAAGGTTAATCATAATAATGCTTTTCATGGTGGGCCCTCACTAAGCTCCACACACAAATATCCGCACACACACAAACACTGGAAAAAAAAAACCTTCGCGGCCATGCACTAATGATTTGAATGGGTCTGATTTTGGTGAACTGGTTTCCGTGACGCTACAGTGCA
This sequence comes from Colistium nudipinnis, assembly GCA_016785305.1. Lineage (NCBI taxonomy): Eukaryota > Metazoa > Chordata > Actinopteri > Pleuronectiformes > Rhombosoleidae > Colistium > Colistium nudipinnis. The sequence continues at coordinate 435,089 of JAFBJU010000102.1, read as the reverse complement.
CAAACACTGGCCTTAAAACCAGTTAGAACCAGTCAGATATGCATCAAGTCAAGCCACTTCCGGGATTAACATGTATGCATAATACAGACGAGAGCAATAGTGCGACAGTTTGAACCTATGCTGAGTTGACCTCCTTCCACCTCTTTTGTCACTTGCCCCATCCCCTCCGCCGGGTGACATAATGGCAGGGGACAGCGGGGACCGACTGGGTCTTAAAGGGACAGTGGCCGGCGAGGCGGCAGCTCTCACACTGACGAGGTCAACGTTTTTTTAGTTTTTTTTTGCCAATCCTGGACATTGTAGGTGAGCACACGGCCGACTCGTACAATTAGGCCTCGGCTCTAACTCCCACGGCAACCTAGTTCATAAAATGATTCATCCAAGATGTCATTTCCTAAAAAAAGCAGCAGTAGAACGTTCACGCCATTCTTGCATGCCTTTGCTTTTGCAGATGTGAGAATTGACGTCACCTTAACGCAATGAACTCTCCCACCGAACAATAGAGAATGTACGTGTCCTTAAAGTCTGCCACGATCAGTTGCTTTGTCACTCTGTGTGTCAGACAGGGCATCGCTCTAATTCGCCTGGCTCAGCAGTTGTGTTTGTTTTGGGTCTTTGGTCCTCGCCAGGTACCGGGACAAAGTGTCATCTCCACACAAAACGGCTGCAGGAGACACCTCTTTTTTTTTTTTTTTTTTTTTTTTGGCAGCCTTTCCTTTTAGGCACCGGTGTGGAGAGGAGCATTATATGACTTTACACGAGTTAACTACAACAAAGGTTGGGGCTAATGACTTTGATTCAAGACAGTTTTGGTACAATTCTGCAAATATTTCCCCCCTGATTCGCTCTCTGTCCATTTTGTGAAAAAAAAAAAAGAATCCAGCTTTTACGCACTCAGCCCTGGTGCTGTACTGTATTTAGGAAACAAAGAAAGCCGGACTACCTGAAAACGATAACAGGACTTCGTCTACGTATTTGGGAGGGGATGGGTAGGAGGGTGGATAGGGGCGTGTCGGGGTGTGTGTGCGAATGACAAAAGATGAAGTTATCTTTTGTCGTTACATACACACAACATCAGCTCGATGTATCCCTCTCTTTCTCTTTGCCCTCCCTTTTCTACTCTTTGCTGGTCGTCGCACACAGGGCCCTGTGTGTTTTCCTGAGGCCGGTGAGCGTGAGGGCCTTCCTTCCAGCACTCCAATCTGAGAGGGCAGAGCAGAGGGGACTAACAGAGCAACTTTGTGTTCCACTGCACACACATAACAGCGGTCATATGACAACAAGGAGGTGGTGGAGTAGCTGATGTGGGGGGGGGGGGGGGGGGGGGGGGGGGGGGCGATGAGGGAGTGCTAGGCCCACTATCCACCAAGGGACGAATGTGAAATGTGTGTATGTGAGTGTATGTGCGCTTTCGATCGCATTCATACAGCCTATGTGGGATTACAGTTAAAATGAAGTTAACAGTGGAACAGTGAGTTTGTTTTAATGCATAATCCATGTAAATACCAAAAAGAAGAGTGTGGTCGGTCCATCACTCTGATGCCCCCTCACCACACATGCATCATGGCAACAGCAAGATTGGATACGATTTGATGAATTAAAAGATACATTCAAGATTGAAGTCATAATTATTTCTAAGATAATACCTCTCTATAGGCAACCCCCCCCCCCATGTAACATGTCAGATGTCACTGATGATGTGCTGCAGCATTTATTTTAAAGTGCTGATCAAATTGCAAATTTAATTTGCTGCAGTACGTGATGTTTTTCTTATCCTGTTCCAGTTATCAAATGAACAACTGCACATAATGTCTGTGGGCTGAAAGCCTCCTTTACCCATAATTCCGTCTGTCGCATAAAGCGTCGACCGCCCAAATAGCATCACAGTGGTGTGTTTTTTTGTGTAAAGCAGCCAATGTGTAACAGATAGACATCCAAAGGCTCACACACACACTTACATTTCCGTGCACACGCACACGTGAGACTCCGACGTCCACCCTGTGCCATCTTATTCCCTCACATCAGACAGTCTACCCATAGCGCGGCCTGCACACAAGCATGCCATTGTCATCGCTGGCTGGCCTCGTGACTCAGTGTGACCCGCTGGATGTGGAGAAGGGGGAACACAGCCGTCGAGATCAGGGACGTTAAACAGAGCATTATCGTGAAATAGCATCTCGCATACAGAGGCTCCGCCCCCACCCCATCTCCGCCCTCTAAACAGCCCACTGTTTTGGGGGAGTAGGGAGGAGAACACAGCCCATCATTGTTTCCCATAATGAATGAGCAGTGCCCTCACATGTGCACAGCCATCTCTCTCTGAAGTCCGCACTCAGTGAGGCAAGTGAAAGTGCAAAATGTGTGAGGTACATTAGGAGTTGACAATGATTGGGTTTGAAAAATATTATATTACATCTTTAGGTCACCAAGGTCAATGAATGATCGTGTAAGAAAACGGGGATTCAAATAGCTGACAAAAGCGCACGTTAAAAAATAATAATGTGATGTGATTCCATGGACTGAGAACATTTTAGCTCCAAATGAACAAAAGACCTGACCTTAGCCACACAGCAAAGGCCATACACATTTGTGTAAATTTGTTATGAATAATAGGTTGTCTATTTACACATTCAACATTATACGGAGCAACATTAGCATTCATGTGGAGCAGCGTTTTGGGCCACCTGATGAATATAAATCCAATAACCACATTTCAGCTCCATTTTGTCTCCAGGTCTCTTTTTTTTTTTTTTGCAAAATATTTGAAGTTGTTCACATTGTTTATCAGAACCCGAGCGCATACAATAAATCTGACAATATGGCTGTGACTGCTGTTACACTGTACAGAGCGATTCTACTTGAATCGCACTTGATATCGTGTCACAAGCATTTTTTTTCATTAACGTTCGCAAGCAACCGGCTCGAGGAGATTCTGAGAACAGCTGATTTCAAAGAGAAAAACCCTCCAATGGTCTCCGTATGACCGACAATATAAATTGTGACAAGAATCCGGGGGTAATCCGTTCGATACAACGACATCATTTCAAAGAGAAGGTGCTACCTGCCATGAGAGCCGCCTCCCCCCAGGAGTCTTCTAAAGCCCCAGACACACGGTTGCTGACAGGTTCATTCTGGAGACTCTGACAGCCCATTTAAATGTGTCTCCAATGCATCAACGTGGTTAACTGGCAACCCTTGTCAGGCCCCAATGACAACAGGCTCACTGCTTGTTAAATTGGCGCTCTGTTCCAATGTAATATCTGGAACATATAACATACGTGGTGACACAATTTTGTATGTTGGAAACCGGGCTGGTTTAATATAATGAAATGGAACAATATCCTGCATTTTTGCGCGGCTCTTTCACGATCCTGGGCTCAAACTCTCTCTCACTCACGTGTAGGCCGTCGGAAGGGGCTGGATTTCTCTCCCTCTCCGACCTATATCTCATGATTCTGACGCAGGACTGAACGACCACAAAGCTCTGACTCATCAAAACAGGCCTTCTAGGTTGTAACACTTTGCTTACTTTGTCCCACCGAGACGCAGCAAAGTCTGTATTTTTGCTTATTAAATGACACACAGTTTTTTTTTCCCAACGCATCACATGATACGGCGTTATCTACGGGATCAGTGTTGGTAGCTGTCATTGGTGTGATGCTGAACTGATCATTGTGCTGCTCTAAGCGCGGAATTGACTGTCGAGTTTTGTCCCAGATTCCACAGCTTTAAAATCGGGCTGCATCACATCCAGTGTGTGTGTGTGTTAAAACATAGAAAAAAAACACCCAGTGTGGTGCTCTGCGGATCACCAACCTATACATTAAACCCTCCCTCTGTGCTTTGGCAAATCAGAAATCTATAAAAAGATCTCATTTGTGGGACTGGATTTCTGCCTCGCATGAGCTCCATCAGTCAACGGTCAAGTAAATCTAAATTTTTCAGCCTTCCAACCGAGACGACACATTTAACCGGTTTGCTAAGTTTAGAGATCAATTCCAAATGCAATTATCTGTGTGTCTTAGTGGGAATTGTTGATGTGGTAGGAAAAGGCCAGGATTCTTGGAAGAAGTTTAATCACCACAGTGCCTTTCAAAAGTGGAATGTTTCCCTGTGTAGGACCGCAATATATAATATGGTATAATTAAGTTCATTCTTATTTAAAATGCATCCCCAACACTTAACGTACTGTAATTAATGGAATGTCATATACATAATTATAAGGACAATGCGATATCTGTACATATTATAAGAGGTATTTTAATCACCAATTTTGTCATGGGTGCTTAACCAACTCAAAAATACACTTGGCATCTCCAGGGTTTGAACTCAAATTGATTTGAGCCATGTGCAGCCCATCAGCCGTAGAGATGTGGTGGCCCACTGTGTCAAGCATAGTACTGCAAAGAATTGAAACCTCATGTCTTCAACCCCAAATCATTGTTTTCTTTAAAAGAAAAGCTAAACCCAATATTCCTTGCCACTAAAAGACCCGTGCCTTTGAAGGAAAGGACAAAAAGGATGCAATCTTTTCTTTTTGCACAATGTCAACTGCACCGATGGCTTAATCTTCTGTCACAAGAATTTTCGACTCCTTACTCTATCCGGAAACATTCAAAGGCTTCAGGTGAAGAAGAGCTGCTGGGCCTTGAGTTCCATATGCACAAATTGAAAGCTTGGAAGTCACGAGAATATTTACCTTTAACAGTGCGGTGTTGAAAAGGCAGCAGCTGCTGTAACATGTCTGCTCCTGATTAAATATTTAAAAAGCTCCAGTGATTACAACCTCAAGACCGTGATTGCTTTGTCAATGATCAACTAAGCTGCTTACATGTATATTAATATGCAAGACTTTACCCTCCCTCAGAAAACACCTTCTTTTTTTGTATATTATTATTTCTATCAGCTGTGTTTTTTTTTCAGGTTATTCTCTGACGCTGTCGCCTTATTAACACAGTTTACATTTCTCCTCCTAACCACGTTATGTGCTTCAATCTGTGGAACTTTCACCAAACCCTGTCACGTTTGCAATATACACAAACATGGGACACAAACATGGGAATGTCACCCTGACCTCCCCGTACAGCTTCCTACGCACGCAGACATATATTGAATTTAGAATTTAAAAAAAATATATATATATATTTTATCCAATCACGCTCTAAGCGACCGTTATTAGACTTCCTGGCACATTTCAAATCGCTGCCCCTGTGCGGTCAAAATGCCAACAGCCGTGTGTATGTGGAAGCGGATTAGTCGGCTCAAACATCTGTTTATCAGATTTTCTGTTCTTTATACCTTCATTTGAGAGTCAAACCTTTTGTTTTTCCCCCTTGCAACGAAAGCGTCCGCTGTTGGGTCAAATACTGTGCAAATGAAACAAATAATCTTTAGTCTCTAGCAATCCGTCTCACCGGTGATCTCATCTGTGACTCGCGGTGTCGCTAAAAGCTGTTCAAGACAACAAAGCATCCCCATTGATCACCTCAGACATCCCCCCCTAATGCATGGCTGATTCACAGCCTCTGTGGCTTCACATACATTAATAACGGCACTCCGGCAGTCTTGCTTAAAGCCCGTCTTCACTCAGCTGGACAGCTTTCTGGCCCAGGAGTTGTTTTCTCTGGCTTTCCATTCTTATTTTTGTTGGATTTCAGGACACCATAAACATCTTGTTTGTGCTTCATCCAAAGAATTAGTTTCATATCATTTGAAAAACAAATACCATCAATACTGGAACTAAAACATTTGGCTGGACTTACAAGCCGCCGCAGAGCTCGTAAATACCTGATATCGCCCGGATCGAAGTTTCAATCAAACTGCTTCATCGTGACACAATGGCAGGACTTAGTGCAGATTTGGGGATTAGCTACAGTTTCACTTCTGGTGTTTTGGATATTATGGTTATAAAAAATAAAAATCGCTCCAGTAACAGAGTGACATTGTATATGGGCACAGCCTGAAGTCTTTTGGTAACCTGTTTTTGTCAGGCAGCCAGGGAACATGAAATCTAGAAACAAGAAGTAATATCCCAGGTACTGAAACAGCCGCCTGCGGATGAGGAAGCATTCGCATCGTGCGCAGCTGATGGCGAGGCATGTGAGCCGTTTTTTTTGTGTTTTTTTTCTCTGTGCGTGCACTGTATGTTAGGCCGCTGGAGGGAGTTTAGCTGCCTGTTTATGCAACGCCAGAGATGACATTGCTCTTTCTGTTAGAATTGATATAAGAATAGCTCTATGACACATTCGCAAAGAAAAATGGGAACCTCTCTGAGTCGCAGATGGTGATAATGTCTTCTCCGTTTTGAAAAATGTGAGCTGCCCAACAGGAGGTTTCATGTCGGCCCTGTCCCTGCAGTCTTTCCTGCAGCCACGATGACTGACAATGACTCACAGTCCATACAGGAGGCTTTTCTTTTTTTTTCTTTTTTTTTCAACCCATGGGTCATATGGACAATAACTGCGGTACGTTCGTTTCCTCGTTCCACAGTACTGTTCTGATTAGTCACACATAAACTGTCCACATGCGACCCCTCTCTGAATAGCCGAGTGACTAATGACTACACTGACTGTAACATCAGCAGCGATTTTCACCTCCCCCCACACACAGGTGCCAGACCCCAGGTCGCTGCCGGAGAGTCTTTGGCCTTTTTTTTTTAAGTTGGGATGAATGGGCTATTGTCCAGCTTAAGATAGTTTTGATGGAAACGGGTTACTGGTGAAGTGGCTCGTAAATTGGAACCTATGATTGCTCGCTAGTCCCCCTGCGGAGGACGACCGGCGGATGTTGCGACGTGCACTATTTTGCTGTACTATTTTGTTTTATTCTCGCTGGGACCACATCGGACACCTCTTGAAATACAAGCCTGCTGAGCACAGCGCTGACAAACACACCTGCACACCTCATTCATAAACCATACCAGGGTGGCACCGGGGCCTTGCGGCCTACTTTCTGACGTTGCGCACTTTAGCTTTTCCTTCATGAAAATATTAATGCAGCCTCTAAAGTTTGCTCGTCCTCCTCTCTCACAAACCTGAGCACAGGCAGGACTTTCCTACAGCCGCCAGTCCCATCATTATGCATCGCTCCCCTGAGCTGGAGCATCACCTGCGCTCTGGCCATCCTTTTGGCTCCGAGCGAGGTTCAATGTGTAATGATTTAAATCAGGTGCTTCCAGGAGCGTGGCAAGATTGGTTTCACGCCAACACCTGGATTTAACATGCTTGCACAGATCTCCAAATACAGCAGCCTCACAATTCAATATGCAGTTGTGTGGTGTGTGCATAAATCGGCTTTAAAATGGCTGTCCTTCTGACCTGAACACCGAGTTTGTTGTTAACTGGTGATGTATTGTGATCGACCCCAATTTAAATTATTCAACAGCTGCAGGGAAAGTCGTGTTTCAAGAAAAACACGGTGGCTACATGTACTCATCAGTAATAAAGGGCACGGTTGTAATTATTTGCAGCATGTTAACTAAATAACAGGAGGTAAGCACCTGGGAGAGAATATGGGCCTGTGCCGCAGGAGCTGTGAAGGAGAGGACGGAGAGTGAGAAGACTCCGTCTCATCTTGGCTATCACATCAGACAAAAAAAAAAAAGAGGGGTGTACATACAGTATATGAGGGTAGATAAAAGTAAGGCCAGAGAAGGTGAGCCTAAACCCTTATTGGCTGAAGATAAGGCACCATTGGAAATCCTGCCATGGTATTTTTTTGGCTTTACATAGACTGGCAATTGTACTTTCTTGCATCAAGGGCTATTGCGACATTCAAAAAAAGACTATATAATTGATCACAAAGTTTGTTTTCACCCTGTGGGGATTTCAAACGTTCTTTTTTATTAAGTTGCCGGCGTCTTATCCAGCTGAGTTATGCTCCAGTTATTAGTTTGTCTGTAACCAAGAGGCTGCAGGCTCAATACTGTACAATAGCATGGGAAATATAAAGACGGAGAATTTCATGTGATAATAATGCATAGCGATTTGGCACCGCCAGCACGCCACTTCCTTAGCAATTATCTTAAGTGGTGTAGAACTTCAAAAGTGCAGAAATGCAAGTGCAGCAAAAGTGGGGGAAAATCACACGCAAGTTTGCGTGGGTTTGCGTTTGGTAGCCTCTCCGAATCAGTGATGTGCATTAACCGGTTTGGCTGGCTACGCCGATTTTTGAGAGGGTAGTCAGGTGCCTGCAGCCAGGAAACAATGCTCTCCACGCCAGTGTTTGTGTTGTGATGCTTTGTTATGGCTTTGTTCTGCTCTGTTTGTCCTCTCAGTCTTTTCAAGAGTGGCCCTCGCTCCCCGAGAAATGCTGTCTCTCTCCCTCTATCTATCTGCACAGTATAGTTTCAGCAACAAAAGTAGGCCACAGCATGATTTCACATTTGTTACTCAGCCAGCAGCCAGCAGCCTGTTTCAATGTGCATCTATGTATCACTGAATCCTACAGGCCACTGCTCCAAATGAGTGTTTGCTATACATGTATACCATTGTACATACACACAGTAGTTTACTTTAGAGTTTTACTTTGGTAGAATTCATTTCCCCCAGACTTCTTAGTATTAAGTATTTGTTTCATTGAAGTCCTGCCTCCCTGAAAAGCTAATATATGAAGACAGGAGCTGGATGGAAAACCAAACATTCTCCAAATCATATTCTTTTTCTGATCACAGTGTGAATCTGAAGGAACCCGAGGGATAAGGGAGCAGATGTCTGGGTAAGGAGAGGTGGCTTTACAGTGGAATGAATATATGAGAGGCACCTGCCGGTCTGAGCCTGTTATATTCCACCGGGGTGGTAAATAAGTATTTCACCTTATGTCCGGCAGAAAGAAGGCAGTCACGAGCAGTGGGCTGTATGCTGTGAATATCCCAGGATGCTATCGGTCCCAAGGAAACGCATTTGTCTTGCTTTTCCTAATTCGACTTCCCTTTCAAATTGTGACGTTTGTTTTGCCCTGCCTGTTGCCATGCATATGTTTGACCTTGATTGTGTATATAATGAGAGTGTGTGTGTGTGTGTGTGTGTGTTTGCTGGTGTAAAATGGGAAGGCGTGGTCAACTGAGATCTGCTTTGGCTCAGGGTGTATGGTCAGGCAGGACTGCGCCGACTGAGGGGTAGTGTACTGGGAGGACGAGGGTAGCATGGCTCGAGTTGGCCAAGTGTTTGATTTGCAATTTTTTTTCGTTTTTCTACTTATTGCCACATTAGTACGCACATTTAAGTCAAAGCCAGTTGCCAGATTCATTTACTGAGCACACCAAAGGACTCTTGGAAACCACCACATAATATCAGTTTATGTAAGGTAAGGTTTAGAAGAAAAAAAACAATCAATGCGTAAATAAGTCAGTGAATTATTGAATCATAAGAAGTTAATTGTGGAGTGCTAGTTCCCTCTGCTGCAGACTATGAGAAGCCAGACTACCTACCTCCTGACCCCAACAAACAGAAGAGGCATTATAATCCATCTTCTTAACTGACTTTAACAAAACAACTATTCCTTAGACATGTAGGTTTATAATGGGAGGGGGGGGGGGGGGGATGAAACTGGATTTATTCGTTTTAAAACGGCTATTCATTCGTCTTAAAACGGCTATTCATATCTCCTCCCTGTCTTGTGTGTCGGCAGACCCGGAAGCCTTCGAGCCGTCGGGGAGATTCCGCACCAGCCGAAGCACCTGAAAATATCGTTTTCCTCCGGAGGATCGAGTGAAGCGGGGCCAAACATCCGAAAGCCGAGCTGGACGGTTGCAGAAGCCCTACGAGGCCGGCGGAACGGCGAGAGCCATGTGGGAGGAGAGTGAGGGGGTTTTGCTGTTCACACGCGTCGGCTCCACGCACACGCTCCACTGACACATGCGGCACATTTCCTAGCCCCTCCTCCTCCAGAGCCATTCCTCGGGGGGAGCCCCTGCTATGAACCCCAGCTTCCACGAATTGAGCAGGAAGTCCGACCTCAGTGCCAGGCGCTGTGTGGGCATCCCACAAGTCTGGGTCCTGCCCACACAGTACTTACAGACGAGCCCCTGAACAACAAGAATGAAATACTCCTGAGTCACTCCTCCTGTGTGGTGGCTCCCCTGTCTGCCGGTTGAATTGGTCTGAAGTCTGTTTTTTCTGCGGCCCCGCCCCCCTCCCCCTTTTTCTGCGGCCCCCCCCCCCCCCCCCCCCCCCCCCCATCGCCCGCTAGCCCCTACCTTGAGTGGTAAAAAAAAAAAAACACCTTCGTCATAACTTGCGTTCACACCGAGCAGCAGCACGAGTTCCTTTGCGCTCACCACGTGGTGGAGGACAATGGGATGCCGCCAGAGCTCGGAGGAGAAGGAAGCCGCGCGGCGCTCCCGGCGAATCGACCGCCACCTGCGCTCGGAGAGCCAGCGGCAGCGGCGTGAGATCAAGCTGCTGCTGCTGGGCACCAGCAACTCCGGCAAGAGCACCATCGTCAAGCAGATGAAGATCATCCACAGCGGCGGCTTCAACCTGGAGGCGTGCAAGGAGTACAAGCCGCTCATCCTGTACAACGCCATCGACTCCCTCACCCGCATCATCCGCGCCCTCACCACCCTGAAGATCGACTTCCACAACGCCGACCGCGCCTACGACGCCGTGCAGCTCTTCGCCCTCACGGGCCCGGCCGAGAGCAAGGGCGAGATCACCTCGGAGCTGCAGGGCGTGATGAAGCGCCTGTGGGCCGACTCAGGGGTCCAGGAGTGCTTTCAGCGGTCCAACGAGTACCACTTGGAGGACAACACCGCCTACTACCTGAACGACCTGGACCGCATCTCCGCCGCCGAGTACATCCCCACCGTGGAGGACATCCTGCGCTCCCGCGACATGACCACCGGCATCGTGGAGAACAAGTTCACCTTCAAGGAGCTCACCTTCAAGATGGTGGACGTGGGCGGACAGCGCTCGGAGAGAAAGAAGTGGATCCACTGCTTCGAGGGCGTGACCGCCATCATTTTCTGCGTCGAGCTGAGCGGCTACGACCTCAAACTCTACGAGGACAACCAGACGGTAAGGCAAACAACAAAAGAATAAATCTGATCATCTTAAACGATCATGGCGGGAGTTTGGAAAACCTGTTCACTTATTGATCGGGATCGAGTCGCGACTCACCTTCAGAGGTCAGAGGCCACGTGTCTACGGGAATCCCTGCCACCACGTCGTCGGACGCTCGCACTGATCGGAACCCATTAGCGGCACAAACGATCCGTTCCAGTGAGTTATTTGACATAGACAAACGTCCAGTTGTCTCACATTGCCCCCGTTTTGTGGTCGGTGGTCACACTGCTCCACATTAGACAAATTACAAACATGTTCCTTCCATCCTTAGGCTAAGCGTGATGGGAAAACGGGCCCCGGGACATGATGACTCATTAGAACGGCAGTGTGTTCAGAAAAGAGCGCAAAAAAAGAACGGCATTCTCTCCTGTTACGTGTCTCACTCCATTTGTTACATGATTTACATCGATGGTTTTCAGTGCAGATGCATTTGCATCAAAACAGTTCTGAGAAGCCAAGGGAACCGAAGCCTGCGACGGTGTCACTTCCTCCCTCCACATCCCCATCTACGAAACAACCACCCTGCTCTGGTCAAAGAGCTTCCAGGGTTGTGTCTTTAATCTTGTTACCTCTTCTTTACTAAAAACCTTCAGATACTCTCGGCCAGTAATAACGGGCGCCACTCCACGCTTTTCCGAAGCCGCTTATGATCCCTTACAAGTTATGTCTGCCACGGTGTCTGCCTTTTTTCTTGTATTGTGTTTGTGTCTCTTTAAAAAACAAACACAGCCTTATCATCTTGCTCGGAACTACGACGCCCAAATGTTAAACCAAGAAGACCACAGCTCACTGAAAGATTCTTAAAAAACGATTGAACAGCGTTTACATTTTAGGTCAGAAATCCGTCTCTTAAGTTCTTTGACTGGGCGCATTAGTGGACCACCATTAGAAATGGAGCCAATATATTCATTCTGCCACTTTAAATCTTTCTGAATGAAGAGAGCGGCTCGCATTTGTTACCTCCTATTCATAGTTTTGGAATTTGAACAATTTCAGCATATCTGTCTTCTTATCTGAGTGTTTTCAAATAGTTGGGTAGTTAGTGTTTGCTTCACGGCTTTTTCTGATAAAGGAGGGTCAACAATAGATCCAATTTTACCTTTTTCTGACTAGGGCAACTATGAGGGGTCAGCTATTTTCTCTTTCCTCACAGGCATGCTTACATTTTTGAAAACCCCGGTGTCACCTTGATGTCTTCATACTCGCCAGACTAGAAATAGCTCGTGCAAAGAGGAAAATGACATTCCTGTAAGCGAACGGGCCCGATAATGCACGGGTTACCCGGATAAAACAGGGTGGACATCATTCCAGGCACCTACATGAAATCAATTAGTTTTGCAGGTTAAAAATAAAGTCTGGAGAGGGAAAAATGCACTACGGTGTTAATTGAGTTCACAGAATCAAGTGCGAGCCTGTACCTGTGAGAATTGGCAGATTGTGGAGGCACTGTGTAGCGATAGGAGTTCACACGTACGGGGAGCAAACTACAACGTATTATTCCAAGATAAGAAAGGAAGAAAAAAAAAGCAAGGGATCAAAAGTGAGATAAAGTAAGAGATGATGAATTTGGGGTCTACCCAACGCAGATGACAGCAGCAAACAAGCATGCGTTTAACATTTGACTCCTTTGTGCATTTATGCTAATTCAGACATTTGGTTCGGTTTGGTTTGTGGTCGTATCGCAGGCATTACAGTTTTATGTGGTTTAACCGAGGAAGCTTACCGAGGAAAACAAGGTTTCCTTAGCTGTGTGATAGTAAAGTAGTAAGTTCTCTTTGGCTTTGGCATTTAGGGCATTTTTTTTTTATTTTATTTTTTTAAGGCCGGTGTATATGCCAGCATTGTCCGTATGTTCGTGCTTCTGCTGGAGTGTGTCTGTGAGCACACAAGCACCGCGTCATGCTTCATTATGCTCTTTACATGCAGTCATATGCTGTTCTTTGTAAAGATGGAAACAATCCTTTAATCATTAGCCATGCAATACTGTCCTTTTGGGGGGGGGGGGGGGGGGGGGACGTCTTACATGCATTGTCATTCTCTTGTGTAAATGTCTTGCTGTGAGGCAACAGCCCTAACCACAAGTGGTAGAACAACCTCAAAGATTTGACACCCAGTGAAACGCCTACGGATTCCAAGAGACTTGAAAACATATAACTTTTCTCAAAGTGGTGTGGCTCGGATAACAAACCACAAGGTGACAAAATGACTCGACGTCGACGTCCACCAAAGGCTCCAAAAGTGACATTTCCTGCATTTTGGAGCCGCACGCTTCCATCAGCAACGTCAGCTGACACAACACTGCTGAACAGCCGTTACCTCACACAGTCTAGCCTCTACACGCTCCGTACATTTGCAAAGCTATATGAGAGGAGCGATTGCATCTGCACGCTGTATGTGTGTATTATGTGCGGCTAATCGATGTAACTTCCGCAAAACCCAGTTTTTAAATCAAACTCGTTCACTGACGAAGGACGAAATGAGAGAAGAGGAAACCCCCTGCTCTTCTATAAACGCTAAAAGAACTATTAAAGTCTCAAATTAACGACTGACATGGCGCCAGCAAAAGGTTGTAATAACTGGGATGAGGGCGAGAGGCCCAATGAATTAAAAAAAAACAATTATAGAGGGTTTCAAATAGCTGACTTTTGCAGGAGCCATAAAGAAAAACTGCTCGGGATGCATAAAGCGGCAAACTGACCGCCGTCCACAGAGGCTGTTCTCACACATCTGCTCCGGGAGGACACTGGGCCACTCTGGCGGAGACATGGCAACCCATCCGCCAGAGGTCTGAGGGCTTTCCTCCGGTTCCTTGCATGTTGGGAAAAACCACTGTCATCCCTCGGCCCCAAAAAGGAAAGTTGTGAGGAGAATGACTACGGCCGCCATAAATTGGTCAAATTTGGCGTGAAGCCGTCATTGAGAGAGACAAAGGCAGTGTTTCCAGAACACAAGTGACTTTCTCTTTGTCTTAGAACTCAAATGGTGAGCCTGTTTGATGAGAATTGTCATAATGCATGGAAAACAACACAACGTGACTTATTATGGGAGCAGAATGGCTTTCAATTGTGGTTTTGCAGAAAAGTGTTGCCTTACAAGGGATTTTAGCGCAGATTGTGGCGACTGAACATGTACGTCAGTGGATACGAAAAACATTTTCGCTTTGATGGGTTAAGAGAATGGTGTTGTTTCCCTGTATCGGGCACTTGTTGTGACCAGCGGTCATCTTTGTGATCACAAGCTTCAAAACCTCCCACTGTGTCACACACAAACAAAGAACAACAAAATCCCCGGTTCAGTTTCAAACCACCAGCTCAAGCAAGGCTGAAAATACACAAAATCACAATTACAGTACAACATTTACCACCAACCCATTCCCTGATGCATTTTCCCTGTCCCACCCCTGTCTTCGTAACGAATCAGTTGCCATGGTTACTGTTGCTAAGCAACAGGCCAGTCAAATGCTCCTAATCCCGCACTGTTGACAGTGAGCTGTGACTAGGGAAGGGAGGATGGGAAGGGGAGGGGAGGGGAGGGGAGGGGGGGCTGTACGACAAACAGCGGCGCCGAAGACAGTCGATGTGAGGTATATGTGTGCGTGCATCCATTGTGTGGGCCTGTGTGTGTGTGTGTGTGTGTACATCATCATGAACGTGTGTAGTGCAGGTTTATACACAATAGCTGAGGCCGAGCGACTGCGATGAATCCAGTGCGTATGTGAGGTGAAAATGAAACACCTATGTGAGAGAGGAGAGACTGTTTAAGCCCGTGTCAGCCAACGAGGAATTATTGGCGTTTTATGTGATTAAAGTGTGATCATCTTTTCACACCACAGCGAAGACAATGTCTGAACCGAGCCGAAATCGACGGTGACTCTTAAATCAAACAGACGAGTGTCAAATCTGCGGGAACGTATTCCAGAATATTTGCGCTCATCCAGTCACAGTGTCTTAGCTGGCCAACGAGTGCTATCGTGCAGTGGAATTGGTTCGTGTGACATAATCCTGCTTTCCAGCAAAGCTCCAAAAAGACACACATGATTGTGTCAGGTGTCTTCCCCTAAAAAATGGACAATCATTAGAAAAAAGCACCTTATTGTTTAATTTCCAGCTTATGTTTAAAAGAATTGGTCTGCAAAGATCTACACGCACGCACGCACGCACACAAACACACAGCTATCCAGGTTACACGTAGAATTAAGTTAGCTGATCCACTCGCTGTTTATCTCTAATGATACAGCAAAGCTGTTATTTGTTACAGACCAATAAATACACAGCAAATGTGAGACATGATCCACGACACCGTATTATGTACAATTACAATGTGCTTATTGTTTGCAAGCCCGAACACACCCGTGTCGCCGCCCACAATATCAATTAAACAGCGCGAGAAACAGGAAGGGGGCAGCGTGGTGAATAATGAAATTCTCAGGTGCAGCAGGAAGATAAAATAAATCATGGTGACAGAAAAAAAAAAGGGCAGATAAGTGCTAAGGAGCCCTCTTGTAAGAAAGTGACACTTAAAAGGAATTAGGGAGGAATGGCTGCACACTTAAGTGATTTGTATTTGCGGGGAAACAAAGCAATGACACTGGGGTCGAACTTCCTCATTAATACTTAAGTTTAATTAAGGCCTGCGCCTCTGGAGTACCCTGACAGCAGGAGGTGGGGCTGTGTGTGTGTGTGTGTGTGTGTGCATATCAGTGGGCGTCGGGGGCAAAGGGAGGTGGTCTGAATGCATTAAGAAACGTACTCACTGTACAGACGATGGAGTGGCCCCATGTGAAGAGACTACAGAGACCCCCTGGGCTCTTGCCGTACTCTCCCCCTGAAAAGAGAACGAGAGAGAGCCTAAGTTTCAATCTCATCGGCTAACAACAAGTGCGAGAATGGGAGTGTAAAACGAGTGAGAAAAATAAAAAGGGTCGTTTTAATCCGTCCGTGCAGATCAGGAATCTCGCCGACACACTCTTGTGCAATTTGTTTTGAACCAAGCCTCAATTTATTTCCCTCCCTCCGTGGCATCTTATTTTTCTTTCTCCTCGCCAATTTTCCCCCGAATGGGACAGAGAGAAAGAAAATATATGTTGTTGTTTTTTACCCGGGTTCCAGTTTGCAGTTTGCTTGTGGTTCGACATTGTTTTTTTAGAAAAACATTTTCTTTAAGGAATGCATTTATCAAAGTCTATGTGTCACCACCGCCGAGAGAAATCAAGCAGGGATCATCCAACGTTCCCAAAATACAACAAACGATGCATATTTATTCATATTACGAATTGTGAACAACCTTTCTGTTTTTACCACAATTCATCATTTGTGGACCGGAACAACCTTTTTGATTCTCATATCTGTGGCCTTTTCATCATTATCCCAAGATAGTTCACTTACACCGCTGAATAATCAGGGTCTACCTTGAATCTGCGCTACGATTGTCCATTCCTTCGCCATTTGCCTCGGTATCTCTCTTCACGCTATGCTGATCTTGTGATTTGCCCAGAGCATCATGTTGTTTCCGTAACCTTTCAAACAGCAGCCTTCTATCTTGACATCTTCGCAGTCACAAGCTGCTGGCCGGTCGCCACATGCCAGCAGCAGCAGCATCCGTGAACGACTCAACTTTCGTTTTTTTTTTTGTTTTTTTGTTTTTTTTTCTCCTACATCCACATAACGTCACATGAGCAAAAAGTGTGAGGAGGTACACGAAGGCAAACATACACAGTTTGCGCTAACACACACACACACATTCAGTCATTGGCAATGACTGAATTTTTCTTCTGCATCAAAAACCGTCAGGCTTTACCATCCTGCAAATCAAATGGAAAAACTCAAACCGTTTTCAACTACTATATGATACGTTAATGTTTGTAAGAAATCAAAAACAAGTTATCAAAGATAACAACAAAACAAGAGTGACCTCCTGGAGGCTGTATTCTTTCACCTCATGGTCAAGTTGCAGGAAGGCAAGAATAATAGCAAGAAAAACAGACTTTTGGCATTTGAGTATTAAATGTCCCCATTCCATCATTTAATCCTATTAGACTTTTACTTTTTTTTGTCAAATTTTGAGTGAATTGTTGAGTTATGGCCAGAGACAATTTTTTTTTTCAGATCACAGTGACCTTATCATTTGACCTTTGACCATAATCAGTTCATCTTTGAGTGCAAATGGACATTTGCGTCCATTTAAAAAAAATTAATAAAAATGATCCACCGAGATATCATGCGCAATGGGACGGATGGAAAGACAATGGGAACATTAGCATATCGCTTCTGGCTACAGGCGTCTCCAGAGTGGAGGCGTAAAAGCGTCTTTTCTTAATTTCTTAATTCGCTGTGAAAGAATCCTCGATGTCCACCCAATGTTGAACCGTTCACATGTTCCCCGCGAAAAGAGCCGTCGCATGTTTATCACCTCCACAATGCAGCGGATTGTCTCTGTGCTGACTAGAATGAGGCCCCCTCCTCCGCGCCCATCCACCGTGACCGACCCAATAGGCCGTTTTGGGACTAAGTGGTGTAAAATGAGGTAATCTGCAGTTTCACAGGAGAGTTCAAACGCAGATCCTCCTCGGTCAGAGTCTCGAGTCTGTGTTTACATAACAGAAGCCGCACCGAGGGGGCCAGTCGAGTGACATGTGCTACCTCCTCTTATCTCATGGTCTAATTCTCTCTCTTGGGCTTTTTCCCCCCCAACCACGTGCATTCCATCGCGTGAAGATTTCATGTTTTCGATTTTGTTAAAGTAAATACTACACTTTCCTTTTTGGCAGTGAAATGATTTTGCTCACGCTGCTGCCGCTGCCTTTCTCTCTCTCTATCCCCCTCTCACAGAGCCGCATGGCCGAGAGCTTGCGCCTGTTCGACTCCATCTGCAACAACAACTGGTTCACCAACACGTCGCTCATCCTCTTCCTCAACAAGAAGGACCTGCTGGCCGAGAAGATCAAGCGCATCCCGCTGACGGTGTGCTTCCCCGACTACAAGGGCCAGAACACCTACGAGGAGGCGGCCGTCTACGTCCAGCGGCAGTTCGAGGACCTCAACCGCAACAAGGAGACCAAGGAGATCTACTCGCACTTCACCTGTGCCACCGACACCAGCAACATCCAGTTTGTGTTCGACGCCGTCACGGACGTGATCATCCAGAACAATCTCAAGTACATTGGGCTGTGCTAGGACCTCACCCTGGGTGCGGGGACGGGGGGTGTTCGAAGCGGGCTGTATATGGCAGCCCCCCCCATCAGGCCGGAGAAACACAACAAAAGAAAAAGGCACGTCAGCCTGCCCGACGGTTTAACTCTGCAGAAGAGAGCGGTGGCGACGCGGTCAGGGACGGACATTTGTGTAGATTTAACCGTTTCGTACGTAACAGCAGAGCTGATGATGGGATTGTCTTTTTTTTTTTTTTTTACCCAACGTGTTTGCACTGAATATGAGTATGCAGAGACACCCGAAACACACAAACACACACACACACCCACACACAACCTTATGTTTGCTCACTCACACACACACACACACACACACACACACACGCACACACACACCAGATCTTCGGATCAAACAGTCAAGCACTTGTTTGACGAGGCGACACTGGAAATCTTTCAGACAGCTACCCCCTTACCCCCAGGCCGAACCTCGAGACTGAGTTGTGGGTCTGAGTGGCTGTTTTTTCCTGTTACTTTTGTCTCATTGGTTTTATTTGCCTGAGTCAATTAATGCTGCTTTACCACATGAATTTCGACAGAACCAGTGTTCTCTTTTTGGATTTTTCACCCCAACAAATGGTGACCAGTGAGAACACCTGGTGAGATATAGAGAGAGGCTGCATTACTGTACGTGTGTGTGTGCGTGTGTGTGCGCGCTGGGGGTGGGCGGCATGATGTCACAGGGTTTTTGCCTAAAAGAGGAAACTGCCACAGTCTAAAGCTGAAGTTAGATTTTTATTTTTTATTTTTTTTACACACTATTTCTGTTCTCCCCCTGGTTGACTCTAATGTTGTTCGGTCCTCCCTCTCTAATTCTTTCATCTTTATTTGTGCTTTAAAAAAAAAAAAGTCTCTCAAAACCTGCCTTTTACAGCAGGTCACTGACTTATATTGAGAAGGAGTGTTATTTCTCGGAAGAGTCAAAAGTATTCTTTACGTTCATTCCGCGTTCCAGCAAGAGACGACAAAAACAGTGCCAAGATCAGTTTGTAAATAAATCAGATCCCATCTATTACCTTACATTATGTTAATTTTTTTGTTTTTGTTTTTATGGAAAAAATACATTTAAACATGCATGATTTTGTTACTTTGGAATACTAATATATTTTCTTTGGGATCACGTTCCTCTTTTCTTAGGTTTGAATAATATATTCCCAAAAATATATATAAAAGTCAAACACTGTGTACGAGTGTACAGTTGTCAGAGAGGAATCTATTGAAAAGAATTATATCAATAAAATAACAGTGATTATGATGTTATGATGAAGGGGGGGGATGATGACGATGATGATAATGACGTTGATAATGATGAAAGTGATAATGATGACCTCACTAGAAAGATAGCATGAGAGGAGAAAGTGAATCACAGGAGAACAAGACTTTCGAAAAAAAATATGAAAAACGAAGATGCAAACCATGAAGGTTCAATCTTCCTTGCATTATCTACGTGGAAATTGTAAAACAGTCAGTATAATGTGTAAATATACTGTAAGGTACACTCTTTGTTCAAAGAAATGAAAATAAAGGTTGAGTTGGGATGCCGTGAAAGAAATAGAGAGAGAGACAGAGAGAGAGAGACAGAGAGAGAGAGACACAGAGAGAGAGAGAGAGAGCGAGAGTGAGAGAGAGAGAAGGAGGAAAACCCCACTCCACTCCTCCTCTTACCCTTTCTTTTCAGTTCAGAGGGCGATGTGAAAAACAACTCAGCTAAGGGCTTCAGGCTTGACTTTATGGGATGTCCACTTCAACAAAACAATTAAAAGAGAAATATAAAAAGAACAACTATGAATAAAACAACTTATGCAAATTTCCATGGTGCAGTAAATGTGTTTTTGGTCGTCGGTTTGGTCAAAAGGGCTTTTAAAACGCGTTTGCAGGAGGAATGCTAATACGGGATGATGCCGCTTCTTTCCCTCCATGCGTTGTTTATATACATTGGCTGCTTCCAGTGATTTGCAAGCTGAAACAGAAAGTACCGTCCAAAAGTCTTGCTCCCAATCCTCGTTGTAGATAATCATGTCATAAAAAGGGATTGTCCTTGTCATACAATGGGGCCGCTGGAGCAAGAATAATCCCCACAAAAAAGTAAGCAATTAAATTACTCCTGAATGAACTCGGCCTATGTGACAGCGTACAGGGCCATACAGATTCCCCTCTAATTAGTTGGTAAACCCCAGCTGACCCGAGGTGTCCGCACACGAAGGGAGTCCCCCGTTATGTTTTCCCTAAAAAAGTTTAAATTTCCCAAACTTTGTTGACTGCACGACCATATTTATCTGATGAGGCGTGGGCCAACCTCAGCCACTGTATGACAACTGAGATGGCGCTATGTAGAAGTCTTCGCGTGCTCTGAATAAAGGCTCTTTCAGAAGAGGCAAGATAAATTACCAGGGCTGGCGAGAAACATCGATAACAAGATGATGTTACTAACCACAGGCCATACGTCTCTGTGATATGGATAAAGATTATTATTTTTTTATTCATGAGGCTTTTTAGGACATCAGACTGGTGTTATATTTTTTATTACTTTCTGCTCAATTTACATCCTGTCTTCAGGTCACGGGGGGGATCTCTTGTGGATTGATTTAAGCAACAGTGGGAATTTGTCTGAGAGATGAACATAAATAAAACAAAGAAGAAGGGAGAGTTCCAGTGGGACATCATGCCTCGTGACTATCATGTGGTAGCAGTTAGAGCCAACAATAGAAAGGACTGAGTTACAAAATGGGAGACGGGCTGCTGAAAAGAAAAATCAAAGGAGGTATCGATGCCTTCACTCATTTAATCATCCAAATGAAGCCGAGCAAATAAGGGCAATTTTAAAAAGAAATGCTTAACTGGTGGGTCAGGACTGCTCATCACCAGGTGGTGCTAAGCGGCTGATGGTGAGTCGACTGACTGATGTACAACAGGCGCAGCTTGCAGTTTGGTTACTTTCTGCATAGATAAATGCGCCTGTACCCACTTTGACCGGTGCAGCCTTTCCCAGTGGTTCATATTCCTTGCAAAATTCAAATTCAACAGCTATAAAAGTAAACATCTGCTGTCACACATCAGAGCCATAATGATGTAATTCATTTCAAATGCCCAGGAGTCGTAGTATCTACTGCAGATGGTGTGTTACACAAGCCTCCCAGTGAAACAATAAGCCTTGAAGAGCAAAGGCAAAACAAAAAACAACTTTTAAAAAAAGTTTTTTTACACAGTAAAAGTGGACAAACACTGATACAACATGCAGAGCAAAAGGTGAGCCAGTCGCCGTAAAATAGACATAAAGGGATAAGACGGGTGCAAAAAGTAAATCGGTACCCTAAGAATTTTGTGATATTTACAGAAACCCTTGTGCATTATGGGTAACATGAAATGAAATGAGGATAAGACACGGGATGAAGATGTCCATGTCCATACATAACCCTACATGAAATCCTGATGCCGGGACCGTGCCGCGTTCATTCAGATGGTGAGTGTGGTGTATTATGGGTGAGGGCATAAACGGCGGATTTGGAAATATGTACAAACGACGTAAAGTGAACTTTCCACACACTCAAGTGCAACACTTGCCGCTATACACCGTTGAAGACCCCTAAATCGAGTTAGTTACGCCTTTACGTTTAGACATTTTGGAAACGTCAAAAGAGATTTTGTCAGTCCATGAAAGATTTAGGCTGGAACCCGTCCAATCGCAGAGCCGCATTGGGACATCACATTTATAATAAAGAGGAAGGACTGAGGGCATTTCTAAAAATGTAAGTAGCTCACAAACAATCACGGGCACAGAGCAGAAATTCTTGGCCTCCAGGCTGACAGTTCTGGAACAATAAATATCTATAATCCCTGTGATGTTTCAGGGGCCCTGTCTATGCCCAGAACTTCTGAATCATTCCGACGTTTCTTTAACAGGGACCAAAAAAAGAGAGCCTATCTGCAACTAGGCTCTGGTTGTTCAGTTATTCCACTAGTTTGGCTATCTTGGAAAAAAAAGAAAAACAGCTTCTGACCAGGAGAGGCTCGTTTGCGCCTAACTATCCTCTGTTCACACACACACACACACACACACACAGTGATGACAACCTCCAGTCTACCTTCTAGGCCACTCTCTCCTCCCCTGACCCCTCTGACAGGAGTGCAATCTCTCTTTCATCCCATCCTTAATGAAGTCCTAGAAAAAAATTCCATTAGCAGACTTGACTTGTGGCCTCTCTGAACCCACGCCACCCCCCCCAAGTGTCCCTGTTCTCCTCACAAAACCTTCACTTGACCTGACGGACATCCATCGCAGCACTGCCGTGAAGCGTCTCCTCCACGCTCCTGTGTAGAGTTTTTTTTTTTTTTTTTTAATTGGCCAGACACTGAACTGTGCTAGAAGTGCAGTTTAACATCGCCAGAAGCCAGTGAGCTGTTTTTAATAGAATCACATCAAGTCTTTCAAGTGGAGTCAATATAAGATGATGCACAATATCCAAATTGAGAGGAATACTTAATAAGTTTGAACAGCATTTGCTGTTAAGTTAAGTTATAGAAATAATTCTAATTTTATATTTCAATGTTTTAGAAATGCCAACCGCACACACCCTAAGCCCATACTTACACACTGCTAATATTACAATGCTAATATGTCCATAATGGCAATGTCAACATGTTGATGCAAAGCAAACAAGCCGTTTACCACTGAGGCTGATGGGACTTTTTTTTTTTTTCCATTTTCAAGATTTCAGTCATAAACCTAAATGCGGATACACGAAATCCTACATTTTAAAACCCTGGTGGCGTTAAGATTCCAAACCTCAGTGACACCTAACTTTAAGGGCCAGGCCAGGGTCTATTATAAACCTTACCCGACCTCTGGTGATGCCGTAAGCCTGGATCAGGTCTCACGGTGCTCTACAGTGTGCCAACATTCCTCTGCTGAAGAGACCCTAAAAAAATAAATAAATTGGGCCTTGAAGCTAATAAGATGAAGGAAAAAAGCACAGGGGCACAAGTCGACGTATTTGCCATAGACATGATGGGATCAGCCTCCACTGACGGTGACAATGTTGACCAATACCAAGATCTGTTTTTTTGTTTGTTTTTGTTGACTACCACTTCAGTTAAGCATTTCGACGCCCCGGGGGGCTACAGCATGGCTCCTCAGCCTCACAATGCCTCTGCTCTTTGTCCAACCAACTCTTCGGTTAAATAAAGGGCCATAAAAATAAAAAAAAGCCCCATCTTGGCACAAATACTCACAAACAGCTTGCTCTGTATTAAATTGCAAATACCTATCCGGTCTCTCCAACATGCGGAGGAACAATGTGTCGTCTGTTGACATTTCCCCAAATGCTGGCTTTCCCATGATTGTCATAATTTGTGGCTCGTCTTTATTGATTACCGTATCTCCTCGCATTTTTTTTTCGGTGTTGACAGAAGCTGACTGGTGGAAACGTCGGAGTGCGTAAGAATACCCTGTTTTTACAGACTCCACCTTTATTCATTTTTTGCTACCTACTGCGCGGAAACGCACGTTATATTGCCGTCGTTGAGTGGCAGCGAGGCTCTAGGAGTGAACTAGTGTGTTATTTTTCCATCAGCGTGACCCCGATTTGCTACGGCCCTCTAGTAAATCGCTTTCACGACTCCCTGACATATCAATGTGCATATGCATAAAATCTAATTACCGGCCTGCCCTTGTTATAGTAATGTGGCTCCTGGAGGGCTGTGGGAGGCTCAGGCGTCGGAGCCGAAGTTCTTCCGGCTTCTCTATCATTCTATCAGACTTTTTGGTCGTTCTTTTAAAAGAAAAAGTGTGCAGGCCAAGATGAAGACCCGATTGCCCCCGAGACTCGACTCGTCCTCATTCTTCTTGATTTAATTCTACGATGACTTTTTGTTTGGTCCATTTTGACTCATAGCAACGGCAAACAACTTAGTGGGTGCATCACTCTTAACAACTAACAGGCAAACACGTTTATCTCATTATCGTATTTCCAACGACCCACATCTGACGTCAAAGGTGGCGGTTGACACCCCCCCCTCCCTCCCTTAGGATGTAACAGAAAGTGTGCAAATTCATGTTAAATTAAAAAAACGGTGTCACTTATGAGAAAAGAGCAGAATATAAATATCATACTTCACATGTTGAACCTTGGGTCTCATGGTCATGTCTGCTCGGTTGAGGGAAGAAAACATTTCATCGATGGTTTAAAGAGGGGCACTTTACACAAATCCTGGTTACACAACGAGCAGAAGTTGTGTTTGAATTGTTTCGCACTGCTTTCTGGTCAACTAATGTATATTTAGTCTGAAGTACCAAAATCTGAGAGATGAAATTATTTTTCCTACTCTCTCCTTAACCAGCATGAGTAGAATCCTCTGACCAAGTAAACACAACACTTGACAAGGTGAGTCATTTTTCTCATTCATGACCGACTCGTACATTGCATCCAAATTGTCGTCCACCTAAGTACACAGCTGCGACCATTACCCGATTTTTATCCTATTTATCCCCATTTCCACGGTGACCTGAAACACCTCGACCCTTCTTCAAGGCATGATACGTTTCCAACCTCTGCAAATTCTTTCATTGTCATTTCTTCCATTACTTCACAAAGAGGACAAAGACACCATTTTAGAGGAGCAATCCACTTATAATTAATAGGCTTACTGGGTTCCAAATTCTGGGCAGCCTGCCCTCCTGCCATACTTCATTACACAAGTCTAAAAAGGCCTCGCAAGCTTTATCACAAACACAATCTGACCTAACCTTCTTGATCAGTCGTTGTATCCGCCTCTAATGATCATGAAATATACGTTTGTTACCGGTTCTTAGGTTTTACAAAAAACAAACAAACACATACACAGAGCAAACTGGATTTAAGGTACCTGGTCATCCACCGAAACCACTAAAACCCCATAGCTCAGGAAATGTAACTAAAATTGGTTGAAGGAAGTTGACAGGACGATCTTTTATCTCTAATGCTGTGGCAAATAGGATACGCCCCTGAACGGTCTCCTGTCCGGAAAGGAACATTAACTTTTTCCTCTATCATTAAGAGCAGTCTTAAAGCAGTAGCTTCTCCTGTTAACTTTTAATTACGGTATTAGTACGTTATTATTGTTATTTATTTTATATATATAAAATCTATAAACCATTGCATGACACAGCAAATCCGAAAGAGCAAACCCACCAAGTGGTTAGACATGACAGTCAAACGTGTTGCCTGCAGCTGAGAAGTTGAGTATATCATTTTTCTCCTCAGGAGCTGGCGACAACCAAACAGCTCAATAACAGCATTGGTGATTGAAAGGACATTAACTCCTGCTGAAACGACTACGACAATGTGTAATGTTTGGGTACTACAGTAATTTACCTTTACCTCACCTCTCAACTGAGTTTAAATGTCTACCCAACACATCCAGTGGTGAAGGGTAACTGGGGCCTCTTTACATTTAAGGTACTTTTACTTGAAAATGGAATAATTCAAATATATATTCCACCACAGATTCATCTTAAGACCATTTGAAAATACCCAGAGTGAACTCGGAGGGGTTCTACACCAAGTATTACAACTTCAGTGAAACACAAAACACATCTTCCACCACTGCACAATACACAAACATAGTCCCAACAGCATTAAAAGCTTAAAGCTTACCTTTTGTGTGGCGTTGTCTTGGTGTGTTGAGCGCAGGTTTTATCACACAGGGTTTTATCACGCAGGGTTTTACTCCATGTTTTGGGCCTTTGGTGTTTTTTTTGTTTTTTTTCAGTTGACTTTCTCTGCCACGGCCCACGTTTCTTAACTGTTGAGTAGCTAATAAAAAACAAAAACAGGACACCTTAATCTGCACCAACAACATACTGGACAACTTTACGGACTAATTAGCTGATTAACTACAGCTGTCGCATACTAACCACCATGTTGTCAAATTCTCTCTAAATCCAACATCACATTATTAAAGGCAGAAGGGAAACATTTATATATATATATATATATATATATATATATATACAGTATATATATATATATAAAGTATATTTGTATACTCACAGCATGATATGGACTGACTGCATCCTCAGTGGTTACCACAAAGCGTGAAATCATCTCGGCCACATTCAGTCACTGTTAACCAGTACGTCTCCTGATGCTGAGCTGCTCACGTGCTGAGATGTGCCTCTGATATACGACTTATTAAGGCATTATAGTTTATGAAATGAAGAGAAATAAATATAGAAACGATATATTCACGGGTTTGTTTGTTTTTATTTGTTTCGTGTTTGTGTTTTTGCGTGTATGTGTGTGTTTTAGGGTAAGCAGAGCTCTTTCAGTTTATTGCCCCTCGCGTCACAGTAATGCATCATTTTTACTGAGCTGGATAACTGCGCCACCTTGTGGTCAACGTGGTGGGATAAGTTGCTCGAATCATTTTACCAAACTAAATAAATACGCTCACTTTTTTTTATTTTTTTTTTGCTTGGTGTGTATATATGTGTGTGTTTTAGGGTAAGCAGAGCTCTTTCAGTTTATTGCCCCTCGCGTCACAGTAATGCATCATTTTTACTGAGCTGGATAACTGCGCCACCTTGTGGTCAACGTGGTGGGATAAGTTGCTCGAATCATTTTACCAAACTAAATAAATACGCTCACTTTTTTTTTTTTTTTTTTTGCTTGGTGTGTATAATTCCAATACTGGAGTCCAAAAGTGTGAAAGTATTAGAATTAAAATCCGTTTGGTGTCCACGCAAGGACTTTGTCCTAGGGTGTTGAAGCGCTCCACACGTGGATTTAATAATGTGGCTGCTCTGTGTTTCCACATAAGACTGTTAAACCTATCATAACAAAGATGAACACTATGGTACACACCGTGTGTGCACCTGCACCGTGTAGTGCGGAACAGTAGCTTTTTCTGGGATCTAATGCTCAGAGGAGGTCACAGGGACCTGAGGGGGGAAATGTTTCCTGATCTCTACCGAGTCCCATCTCCCACATTTTGGCTCACGTGAACCCCAGTGTGATCAGAGGGAGGGAGGCGTTGTGGTTCACACTCACTTCTAACGATGGCCCCCACGGGGCCTGTGCAGGTTCCAGCTGATCGCCCCCCTCCTCACTGTGTCTTCCCTGCGTGAAATCCACAGCTCACTGTGTGAAAACCCCTCAGCCTTTGTCCTGGCCTGTGGTGACAATGTCCCCCTGTCACCAAATATGGAACGGTGCCCGGGGATGGTGTAGTGATTACAACTCTTGAACTGCCGCAAACGGGTTATGCTGGCCTACAAGTGATCTCTGCCAATCCTCCTTTACCGTATATTGATTGCACAGTAGATATATGTACAGCAATTTAGCCAACCTATTTTCTAAGTATCTGTGAATGTGAACTTGTCTTATGAATTATATGAACTACAATATATATGAGTCTGGACTCCCTCGTCCCTGAAATGTAAGTGCAAATATTTTTTTTATATATATATAATATGGTGCCTTTACTCAAGACCAGCTTTTACCTGTTTAACTGCTAATTAAAAAAAAAAACATTTCTTTCATATTCTACCATAAAATTGTTGAATGAATTTTAACCACACTCTCACTTGAAAAAGTGATTCCTATTAGCACTACAGCTCTTATGAATCTTCAATCTCTGCTTTATTCAGCTTCTGATGAGGTGTTTGTGTGACAGTGATTCACGCACTGCCTGCAACATCCCCATTTATTTGATTCAGCTCTTGCTGGGACCCTCTAATGCACCGGCAGCGGGTGACCGCAGTGTTCCTGAAGACAAATTGATAAAGCAGTGAGCAAGGTAGCTTGGTCATTTGCCCATTAATGCCTTTGTATCGAAAGAGGAGGGTCCTAAAATCAATTTTTACATGTCACAGGATGCCAGTGCTGATTTATTGCTATGCTGTTTCATTTTGTTTGTTTGCTATGTTGTTGCCCTGGGATGTGATCGGCTCGGTGGCATTTATACAACAAGAGACACTTTGCCAGGTTTATGTTCAGAGCCCTGCGAAGATATATTTAAACTGGGTCACAGGAAGTCAAACAGTTGAGAAAACCTTGAACTGTTTGGAGCTGTTGGAAATCAGGACTCAAATCAGCGAGTGTGACCAAGCCTTAATCCCCACTGAGCTCTGGCCTCATTCCAGTGATTGATTCTCATTTAAGTGAATATTGATTGTCCCCATTAAGAAATGTCAAGCAGCCATTTGTTACACCACCGTTCTGACTCCCTCGACCCTTGATGTGTCTTTCTCTTTTTATAAAAGAAAAATAGACAAAATATTTGAGCTTTTTCATCTGCATTCACATTTGCCCCCATGGGCCATAGGTGGGTAAAAGAGAAATTACACAAACGTAAACAGTAAAACAAAAAATTTAGCAAATTGGATTTTGTGGATGGAGTAGTTGGGTTATGCCACATTTCCGCTAAAACTACTGCATGAAAACGAGCAGGATGCTCATTATGTGAGCTCAGCATCACCTGACATTCATTTACTGTCCTGCAGAGACACCTAGAGGCTGCTGATAGTATTGATTTATGCTTACACAGGTCAATTAAAATCAATGGGGGTCAATTAATGTTGTAGTTTCCATTATTCAAAAATGTGTTTCGGTAACAAAAAATAAATAAAAAATTCACCCATTGCATGTACACTGGTATATATAAACATTGAAAACTCATGATAAAAAGGTTTCTTTTTCAGTCAGTCTGTTAGTCCTTCCCGCAAACTTCAGCCTTTCTACTAATAATTAACACACAATTACTGTGTATTGACAGTATTAAGATGTTTATTGTTCGCCTTGAGGTGGGGTAATGTCTGGGCTTAGCGCTCTTCGCTTGTCATAAACTTACAGTAAAGAGGAAATTATTTCCTCGTTAGCAGATCTAATTTGGGGCTCAAAGGTGAAGGCCTCACTTTGATTTAAAAAAATGATTTTCTTAATAGTGTTAGAGTTAAGTTCCATTTCATTTTGTCCCTGTTTTATTCGACTTACATAACTATCAATTTATCAATGACAGCAATATTTGACCAACTACTGGACTTATCTGTTCTTACTGTTTTAATGTGAAAAAGTAAATGGCTTTTATGGGCTGACACACAGTCAAACAGTCTTACTTCTTTGGTGAATATATATTATAATATAGTGTATTTTTTTAAATGACTGCTTTTAATGTTAATGTTGTTTGAATTGATATAGTGAAAACCTTATAATTGCAAAATATGCGTTTGAACTGGATTGAATTGAATCTACCTGCACTGCTGATGGAGTCTACTATGCGCGGGTTCTTTGTTTTAAAGGAACACTTGTTTTTAGTATTCCATTTCCTCATGGATTAATGTTTAACAGGGTTATTTGCAAAAAGGTTACACATTTATACACACATTTTTATTTTGACATCCACACTTGTACTTGTATCATGTGTCAGCAGGTTCTGTATCTAGAAATATTAAAAGCCCCCCAAAAAAGGGCATATTGATAAACACATTCACCCCTGTCTTTCCCACACTCACTCACTCACTCATTCACACACACACACACACGCACGCACACAGGAGGCAGCCAGGACTCAGGTATACATAAGTGCGTGTGTGCAGGTGCTTCAGTCACAGAGGAGCGGCACAAGAAACAGTTCTGCTCTCTGGTCCGACCTTTCGGCAAAATGTCTCAAGATTACTTTGGATTCTCCGTCATTAGGAGCAATGCAAGAATCAACAATTCCACCGTGGCCCTCAACAATGCGGCGGACATCTCCGTTATTGTGATTTACTTCGTGGTGGTATTGGCTGTTGGAGTATGGGTGAGCTGTCCAGCGTTTGAAATGACCTTTCTTTCTTTGGCACTCTCGTGCCCGTGAATAGTTAACCCATTGTCAGTTTTAAAGCTGTGAGGGAAATCCATTTCTCTTTGTAGTTGGCCACAATGGAAAGTGTGATGCTTATTTTATTGGCTGGCGAAGTCTAAAAAGATCACAGCCTATGTGCTGATATAACCACACTCTTAGGAACAAATGATTCGCAGGAGGAGATATAACAGAAAATCTCCATTATTGTGCAATTTTATTATCTTTCTAACAACATTGCCCTCAAGTGTTTTTTGGCATGACCTTTTTACACTCTTTTCGTTAGTGGTCATGTACTGCGATATATTGTAGTTGCCTACGACAAAATTCTGTTTAGCTCTTTTGCGTCGCGTTTCTGTATTTTAAAAAATGTAATCAACTAGTGTGTGTGTGTCTAATGATTCTCTCTGTTGCAGGCTATGGTTCGCACCAACCGATCCACTGTTGGTGGCTTCTTCCTGGCAGGGAGGAGCATGGTGTGGTGGCCCGTGAGTATCTCAGTGCCCAGATCAAGTCGTCGCTGAGATTGATCTCCAACGGTTCCTTCCGAATCTTAGTCATAGCGCCATAATAGCTACAGCGACGCGTGCTGACTGTGCTTAGTAGTTACCATGTATCATAAGAGCACGTGACATGAGTTTCTTTTTTTGTAATCAGGTGTGTAAATCATGTAGTTGGCTACTTATTAATTAGACCTGTTACATGACACACACCGGGGGGGGGTGCGTGAAACCACTGTGGTTCAGATTAAAAGGATGTTCAATAATAGAGTGTGTATACGACTTCTATAATATTAATGAACTTGCTGGGTTCTTTATAAAGAAGTTCTTTATACAGAAAATACACATTATCCTTAAAGCGCTGTCCTTACAATGCACTTAATATCATCAGTATGAAGCCAGACATGTACACAACGATACTCAGAGGACACATTTCCAGTGCACACTGTTGTCCATCTGCATTTTCTCTGATGAGCATGAACTTGTGCATGCACACCACTAACAGATTGAATCATGCACTCCACAGATCGGAGCGTCGCTGTTTGCCAGCAACATTGGCAGTGGCCACTTTGTCGGAATCGCTGGGACGGCTGCAGCCTCAGGAATAGCCATCGGAGGATTTGAGTGGAATGTGAGGATAGTTGCGACACTATCGCTTCTTACACAAATCTATTTCTAACCTGTGACACAGATATCAGTTGAGCTGATATCTGTGTCACAGGTTAAATTGAGCTGCAACAGGATTCAACTTCAACTTTTTCCTTTTGTAACGTGAACATTCAGCAGATAGTGGCATTGGTCGCTTATTGTTGGTGTCCTTTGTTTGTGTTTGTTTTTCAGGCTCTTATTGTGGTCGTTATCCTGGCATGGCTTTTTGTGCCCATCTACATTAAAGCCGGGGTAAACAGAGCACACAGATCACACGGTGGACAGAAAACAACACACAAACGCGCCCACACCCACGCCCACGCACACGCACGCGCGCACACACACACACACACACAGTCCTATCCAATTGCGCATTCATAAACTACTGTGAACTTGTTTCTCAGTTTATAGTTTGAAAAGAAGGGGGAGGGGTTGGGGGGGTCATAAAGATAACAATAGCGAAACAAACACAGATGAAAAGGACATCTCATAATAAATTGTGCGCGTGTGTGCGTGTGCGTTTAGGTGGTCACCATGCCAGAGTACCTGAAGAAGAGATTTGGAGGACAGCGAATCCGCATCTATCTCTCCGTGCTCTCCCTATTCCTGTATGTGTTCACCAAGATCTCAGTAAGTCACTCCGACAGCCTATCGTGAAGCCACATTATCTCCCACCTGCCATATTTCTGCCATATCATCATACCAATACTGGACATCATCGATTGAAATGGCGTGTTCAAGACATGTGTCCCTCCACCCAGGCGGATATGTTCTCTGGCGCCATATTTATCAACCAGGCTCTCGGGTTGAACATCTACCTGGCCGTTGTCATGCTGCTACTTATTACGGCGTTGTACACCGTCACAGGTTTGTTCGCTCACGACTGCCTTCGCTGCCTCCAGCACTGAACGTTATACCGATAAACAAAAGACAGAGCCCGATAAGTCTTATCTACTTTATGAATGGCATCATGAGTTGGAGGGGGGTTGGGGGGGAGGGGGTAAAGGTGAGGTCGCACATAGACATATAGATGCCCATGTGCACTCTCTTTTCCAGGCATGTTTATCTGCGCTGTGTTATTGTGGTTAATTACCCGTGGACTGTGATAAGCAGCGAGTGGCCTTCTGTTGCTGTTTTGTGATAGCGCATACACGCCTCAACTTTTTACGGGGCCGGCAGAGAAACAGCACTTACACAACATCCCTTCACCTCTAAATACCCCGTGAACCGGATGGGGTGCAAACATCACTTGATTGTGACACGTCTAAGATCACGGTGGGCAAGAAAGGCGTTCAACATCCCGCCTTGAATTTCAGGTGGACTGGCCGCAGTGATCTACACGGACACCCTACAGACCATCATCATGGTTATCGGATCGTTCATCCTCATGGGCTTTGGTAATATGGTATTTTCCTTTTTTGCCCTTTTTTTTTTTCTTTAAATGAGTACGACCGGTCAGAACCGTGACTGTTGAGGAGTAAAATTCCCTTTGGCATTAGTCTAACAACCGGGTGGCGTGTGTTCAGCTTTCCACGAGGTGGGAGGCTATGAACAATTCCAGGAGCGCTACATGGAGGCCGTCCCCGCCTTCACGGCAAACATCAGCGCCAGCTGCTACGAGCCTCGGGCCGACTCCTTCCACATATTCAGGAACGCCATTACGGGAGACCTGCCGTGGCCCGGCCTGGTGTTCGGGCTCACCATTCAGGCCATGTGGTACTGGTGCACCGATCAGGTCGGTCAAAGGAACGGGCGCCATAACACGTGAACACCTGCAATGAGCTTCGTATTTAGGTATTGTTGTATTTTGAGTTCAGTCTGAAATTGGAGATCTTCTACCTCCCTTCCTGCAGGTGATTGTTCAGCGTTGCCTCTCGGCCAAGAATCTGTCTCACGTGAAAGCGGGCTGTATCCTGTGTGGCTACCTGAAGCTGCTGCCTATGTTCCTCATGGTGTTCCCAGGGATGATCAGCAGGATCCTGTACCCCAGTGAGTGGGCTGAAATCTCCCCGCGGAGACAGCGGGCCTATTCAGATACTCAGAATTTTCCTGTTGATTGTCTCCATTTTGATTCCAGACGAGGTGGCGTGTGTGGAGCCAGAGCTGTGTGAACAATACTGTGGGGCCAGCGTGGGCTGCACCAACATCGCTTATCCCAAACTGGTGGTGGATCTCATGCCCAACGGTCAGTGACGTCGGTCCGATGAGCTCCGAATACAGCGGCCCTCTTAAAAGTCAACCTCCTCCCCATTCGAACTCATTTCAGGTCTGAGGGGCCTCATGCTGTCTGTGATGATGGCCTCTCTGATGAGTTCGCTCACCTCCATCTTCAACAGTGCCAGCACTCTTTTCACCATGGACATCTACACTAAAATCCGCCGCAGAGCCACAGAAAAGGAACTCATGATTGCCGGCAGGTAAAACTCCGTCAGGGTGGCACGTCTTTGGGAGGCTCCAATTATTGCTCAAAATGACTTCCCGCTGTTTGTGTCCGTGTGGGGGGGCAGGTTGTTCATCTTGGCCCTGATCGGCGTGAGCATAGCGTGGATCCCGGTGGTGCAGTCGGCCCAGAGCGGTCAGCTCTTTGACTACATCCAGTCCATCACCAGCTACCTGACTCCGCCCGTCGCAGCCGTCTTCATGCTCGCCATATTCTGCAAACGTGTCAATGAGGCAGTGAGTATCACTTTATTAGCACATCTCAGTGGTTATCTGTAAGAAATGACACGCAGGCAAGTACTCGCTGAGTCTCTTCAACTGAGGGGGGGGGGGCAAAATTGGTCCAAATTGGGAATTACTCGGTGGGCCAGATCAATGCATTCATTTTCCCACTCTCAGAATGATAACGCTAACACATCTACAGAGGCACAAGCTAACTTATACAACACATATAATATGTGGTCAAATGTTGCTGTTATGGAGATCTCACGGGCCAGAGGTCAAAGGTCGTCTGTGCCACGTCTGTGTTGTTGAGTGACACAGCAATACGGAAGGTTTAAAAAAATATATAGACACTCCGCTGGCAATGTGTCATTAATCACAACTGATTAATGAAACACTGCCGTCACGCACACAATCAGCTGATCAGCTGATTCATGGAGTCACTTTCAAACCAGTGACTCGGTGAGGAGGATTTCACAATGTGGAAAAACTCAGCCTGCTGATTTTCCCCCTCCGCTGCTCCAGCGGCCGCTTGCTCCTTGATCAAATTTGTCACGCCAACTGAATCGCACACATTCCTTGCGTCAGTTGTGTGTTTGTTGCCACCACAAATCTGATTCTGATCTATTTGGGGGAAACACCCGTGAAGAGACGAGTCTCAAAGGAGCAGTACAACAGTTTGGGAAATACTCCAACACTTGTTGAGAGTAAGACAAGAAGATCAATAACAATCTTATATCCGGCTATAAATACGAAGCTTGAGTCAGCAAGAATGGAAAAAGCTACAGTCCAAAAGCTGAAACAGCCCGCCCATATTTTTGTACAGAAATACCATATGACCAAATTCTTCTACACCGGACACAATCACTGTTTAAAAAAAACAAACAAAAAAACGCCTCTCTTTTCCACAGGGAGCATTTTACGGCCTCACCATCGGCCTGCTCATCGGCCTGTCCAGGATGATAGCCGAGTTTGCCTACGGGACGGGCAGCTGTGTCAATCCCAGCAATTGTCCCACCATCATATGCGGAGTCCACTACCTCTACTTCTCCATCATCCTGTTTGTCGTCTCGTGCATCATCATCCTGGGGGTTTCTCTGGTGACCAAACCCATCGACGACAAGCACGTATGTGGCCCCTGACAGATAAGGCCGGATAAATCATTGATTTCACCAACCCTTTACTGGGGCTGCAGCGCCATGACAAACGTTGTAAATATTTAGTGTCCAACCGAGCATTGTGTCGTTTTTGTCCAGTTGTATCGTCTTTGCTGGAGCCTGAGGAACCGCACAGAGGAGAGGGTGGATCTGGAAAAAGAAGACTGGGTTGATCACAACGATTCTGATTCGGAAATAGATGGTAACCGGCAAACATAGATGCACTCAAAAATGCACACACACACACACACACACGCACTAGCAGATTTTCCTCATCGTTCCCCCATCCGCTCCTCCCATGACAGAGCCAGGGGAGGAACCCGGCTTGTGCAAGAAGGCCGTGATGTGCTTCTGTGGCCTGGACCAGCAGAAAGCCCCCAAACTGAGTGCAGAGGAGGAGGAGGCGCTGCAGAAAAAGCTGACGGACACCTCGGAGAAGCCGCTGTGGAGGAAAGTGGTCAACGCCAACGCCCTCATCCTGCTGTGCGTGGCGGTTTTCTTTCACGGTTATTACGCTTAAAAGAAACTCAGCGGAAACCCCACCCCACGTGCTGTCGGATGCAATAACTAATATTTAAGTGAGGGGATTTTATATCAATGTAATATATGAGCAGATACGCCCGATGGTCGCATTTTACTACAATCTTTTAATTTGTGGGCTGGGCCTACGGGGCTGGAAGCGGCGGAAATTCATTTTCATCAAACAAATCGCAAAATCTAGCAGGAATAAAATTTGTCCGCGATAACCGTCGGGTCTGATTCAAGCCGCACACTTATTCTCACTCCACACTGGATATACGTCTCTCATCAACAGGTCTAAATGATTATTTGCTGTTCCAAAATAAACGTCTATGTTACCCGTAATACGCAATACATTTCTGCGTACAAAACCATAGGTAGAATTCCTTATAATTACTGTATTTTCTACCTCCTACCACATGGCTGTGTTTTGTTTTGTTTTTTTCCAACTATGTGTGGTCAAAGTCCATGAATGCCGTCAAACGTCTGTGCACCACCCGGCGTGTTGTTTTAGGTGTTAATGAATGAAATGATCTCGGGGAATGAGGGGGTTTGCGAGTTTCCCCAGTCGCCGTCCGACTAACTTTGCTTCCCTCTGGTGGTTGATGCTGCTCCTGCTGTTCAGTCTCGAAAATGTAGGTCTCATGTGATCCCACTGAAGAATGATACTTATTCATGAGCTAAGTTAATAAACGCTAAATGAAAAAAACGAAAAAAAAAAAGATCAAGTTTTCATTTGCTACGTGTCATACTGGGCATTCCTATGACTCATTCGTTACTTCTTGTCACGCCTTATCTCGTTATTTTCCCAGCTGCAGATCACTTATCTTATGACGCATTAGGGCATCATAAAGATTGTTGTTACCTTTATTTGTATTAACGCCAAAAGCTAAGTGTCTTCTATTTGGACTTGGATTTGGAGCTA
Organism: Colistium nudipinnis; assembly: GCA_016785305.1. Classification (NCBI taxonomy): domain Eukaryota; kingdom Metazoa; phylum Chordata; class Actinopteri; order Pleuronectiformes; family Rhombosoleidae; genus Colistium; species Colistium nudipinnis. Next base: position 398,595 of record JAFBJU010000102.1, on the reverse strand, counting down.
TATTTTTTCAAAGGCACGTTTTGCTATTTTGGCTCTCCATACTTTTGGTTTTGATTTTTATTATTTGATATCATAATATAGTTGTTATGGTTTGCCTTGGTTGCCTTATTTTGCCATTGAATAGATTAGAAGAGAAACGCATTAATATAACGTGTTATCATTCATTTTTTGAAATGATGCACTCTAAATGAGCACTTTGAATATACTTAGACCTATTTTGAAACTAATGCTTACGTTTTTAATGGCGGCACACAAATTCTGCGTATTTTTCCACTGCAGCCAAAGTAGAAATAATGTCTTGCTGAAAGACATTCACCCAAAGGCATTTAGTCCTACTTTGCATACTGACAGGTCCCATTGTTCCTGCACCTACAGTTAGGTAGGTTTTTCCTAGTTTCCAGTTCCTCATAAGTACGTCTTAACTGCACTTCACCTCTGACGACAGCAGAGAGAATATTCTCAAAGGAGAAAACAACTTGCACAATGCAAAGACTGTCACTGGCAGTGAAGCCACGTGGGGTGCACACAGACAAGACGGGAGGATTCATTGCATTTGATAAAGACAACTTTAGGCCGGGGGTTAGTATGGACGACGTTCCCTTTCCTCACATATCCAGCACAACATATTCCAGACCAGGCTGTCCAACGAGCCCAAAGAGATTAAACTGACATGGCCCTCCAGCAAACTCAGTGTATGACTGCAAAGCTTAATACAACTGCAAAATGCTGAAGTAATGCAGCGGAATCTCAGCACTTATATGGACTTAAAACATGTAAGAAAACATTTAACATGGCTTTAAAGCACACTTTATAGATGAGTAATTCATCGTCATTTTCACCCATTTCGCTGAAAAGGCTGCTGGGTAAAGGAAATGAGATCGCAACAGAGCCTTGCCCCGGCCAAAAGCCACAGTTTGAGGAACTAACATTGCGTCAGTGACATTTTGTGGCTTACACCAACGTCGGACTACTCAGAAGTCAAGAAACAGAGAAGAGTTGGTTCATGAATCTTATGTATGTGCTTCGTGCACAGCAGTCATTAAAACGGAAGCTTTTAGGTTTTGAAATTATAACCTGTGACTTACTGCGATACATTATGCATTTTGTGGCCCCATTATGTAAACATAACCCTCTTACACTGACGTGAAAAAAATCACATCATATTTTCCCCGAGGATTATTTATTGGTAAGCATGAAGGCCCGAGCAGATACTAAACTCGTAGAAATCCTCATTATGCAACCTCACTGCATGTGCGCATCTGTGGTGGGAGCTCAGCATGCTGCCTCCCCGGTCACTGAGGGAATTTATAGAAACCCGCGTCAAGGACGAATGCATTCCAATCACACCTCTCCGCTACATTGCTCACATTTTGGCTTTGAGGCTGGACTCCTAGGAATCTACCCTGGGGAAACATGACCGAGATGCATGGGGCCGCCGCTGAATATGATGGATCTGTTGTTGCCAAGCCTCCACTCAGCAGCATCCTGAAATTAATTTGGGAGTGAATTTATCTTTTGTTTTTGTGGCTGAGATGTGCTGCGTGGCGTCGATTAGATCTATTTGTGCCTGTACTTCCTGTGTGTCTGGCTGATGGAAGTGATTGCGTGTGCGTGTGTGTGTGTGTGTGTGGTAGGTAAACGGTCCCCATTGGCTGAAATATTTTCTCTGGCAACTAGAAACAGTGATCCTGCCTGCAGAGGCACTGCAGTGTGTGCTGCAGCGAGAGAGAGTGTGTGAGAGGCAGAGAGGGAGTGTGTGTATGTGAGTGAGAGATAGAGAGAGAGAACAGAGAGAAAGAGAGAGAGAGAGACAGAGAGGGGGGGGGGGCAAAATAAGCCTCATGCATAAGGAGGGAGTCAGAAGCACAGACACAGAAAGAGGGAGAGTGTGTGCGTGCGTGCGTGCGTGCGTGCATGCTCGCGTGAGTGTGTGTGTGTGCATGTGAAAGCACTGCGCATGTGTGACTGTGAGGCGCACTGGCTGAAGCGGACGGAGGAGGAGAGAGAGGAGGAACGGCAGCTGAGAGGAGAGGAGAGGAAATAACAGAGGAGAGGGAAAGAAGAAGGAGAGAGATGTTTACCTGAGGACCAGAGGAGAGACCGAAAAGCACAGATTCTCAGGTCAGGGCACAAAATAAGCCTCATTATTTGAGAGGCATAGGAGAGAGAGAGAGAGAGAGAGAGAGAGAGAGAGAGAGGGATGGAGAAAGAGATAACAGCAGGAGACGCTCAGCCACGGCTCATCAGAGGGGGAGTGAGGGTGGGAGAGTGAAGGACGGAGGTACCAGAGGGAGAGGAGAAGACGTGGAGCCATGACGCATCCACCTCGCCCAGGCTTCCTCCATCTTACGTCTCCTCCATCTTTCCCTCCCATCACTGCAGCGTGCCAGAGCCCAATGGACAGGAGAGCGCGTCCTCCCTGTGGCGAGCCGTTCCCTGAACAAAGGGACTGAGAGCTCCCTTTTCGGCTTCGTCGTCCGCACAGGACATCGCAGGGGTCTGCAAACCAAGAAAAAGGCCCCCCCAAAAAAACTGGGACAGGTGCGAGGAGCTCCTGGAGAAAAGGACCGGAACGAGACGTGTGCGTGAGCAGACAGGTGAGGAGGTGGTGTTATTCTTTGATATTCTGCCCCCGTGCGTGGTCTCTACGCTCCGGCTGTGTGAGGCTGTTGCATATCACACCCGACCACTCTCCTCTTTGCAGCTCTCGTTGTGCGACGACACAATCGGACAGCGGTGGTCTTTGCCTCTTTGGCGTTGTTACACCCAGCTAGGGTTTTACACGGTTGTTGCATCATGGCCGTCCATCTTGCAGACACACACATGGATGCATGAATGGAGGCATGTACCGCCCCCCCCCCCACACACACGCACGCACGTCTGCTTATCTAAACAGACCGCACACACACACACACACACACACACACACACACACACACACACACACACACACACACACACACACAAACACACCGCAAACAGGCAGTGATGACTGTTTGAGTTTGGCTGGCGATGGTATCTCTCGGGTGTTGTGTCGCCAGAGGTTATGACATTTGACAGACCTCTGCACAGACACACAGGGGGGGGGGGGGGGGGGGGGGGGGGGGTCACAGGGACAGGGCAGGAACGGCCTGTTCTGTCGTCGTCAGCAGCGCCGGGGCATCTCGAGAGCGGCCGTGCATCGGCGCTGCAGTGAGAGCGCCGGGTACACCATGCTGCGATTGCATAACTGCTGCTCCTGAACGCACCCCTCCCGCATGCAGGCTAAAGCTGCTCCATCTCACGCGGCCCAACTCCTCTCAGCCGCCTCACCTCTCTCCGCACAACGTGAACTACGCCATCCACCTCCGCCCTGAGCGGAGACTGCATGGGTTTTTGTTCGAAAAATAAAAATAAAAAAAATAAAAAAGAATCTATCCATCAATCAGTGGAGTCTCTCCTGTTATTGAGGAGCTGAAGCGTTTGCTGAATTGTTCCCCTCATAAATCTTCGATGAGGTCCTTGTCGGGCGAGGCCATTTTTTGGATTTTTTATTCCTCTGCCTGTGTGCAGCTCTGCCGCGTCTCTGTGGGGGCTACACAGACGAGGAACAAGGATCAATTGCTGGTAATGCTTTGCGTGTCAAAATGGCCGATGTCTGCCGCGAAGGAAAACAGGCAGAGTTATTGCAAACCCCTGCACATGCTCACCCAGCACTTTCTTGCCCAGGCGCAACACTGGCACGGTGGCACTGGTGTCTCAACAGTGCAACGGCTTGAATGCAAATATAAAAATCAGTCATTCCTTTGAGCAAAAACAAAAAGTCCTTGTATGTCGGCAAAGAACACGCTAAAATGTTATGTAATCAAAATGCAACACAACATCCAACACGTGTTCACTCGGACATGGAGCAAATCTTTCTGCCGGCCGAGGCATGAATGTGGATACACATCTCAACATAGCAAGCATACCTGACATACTGCTGGTGTGGGACCCTCTGAGCTGATGGACTGACAGATTTGTATTGAGGGAGGGAGAGAGAGTGAGAGAGAGAGAGAGAGAGAGAGAGAGAGAGAGAGGGAGAGAGAGAGACAGATTGATGTGCAGGGTCTGTGTGAGTCATTCAGAACATGGTGCCCTTCCCTTGCTCTCCTAACTGCACAGGTGAAATCCTATGCTGTATGATCATGAGGGGCTTGTGTGTGCTTGTGTGTGTGTGTGTGTGCGTGCGTGCGTGCGTGGACATATGTGTGTGTCTGAGAGAAAGGGGGAGAGAGAGAGAGACGTTCTCAGCTTGTGGTGGTGTGTTTTTTCTGTGTCTACAGGTTAGCAGCGTGTCTGTGTTTGTGTGTCCGTGTGTGTGTGTGTAGGTGCGTGTGCTCGTGTGTGTCAGTCAAAAGGCAATCCGGACTGACTGATCGCGTACACATTTAAAAATATTCCTTTTAGTGGCTCCAATCTGCTTGTTATCTGTTTGTTTGCGCGTCCACTGGAATGTAAAGGGTGGTGCCGTGTACGCGAGGGGAGGATGTGTGAGGGTGGGAATGTTCTAGGTAGGCTGGGTGAGTGTGTGTGTGTGTGTGTGTGTGTGTGTGTTTGATGCCATGAGGAATTTGCTGCCAGAGACAGACTCCTCTCCCATCTCTGTGGTCAGCTCTCGTCTTCCGTCTTTTGCCGGCGATGACGGGGTCAAATGCCTGCCATGATTTCATTAGTGTGATAATTCCTCTGCAGGGAGAGGAACCAGAGATATGTACACAAACACACACACACACACACACACACACACAGTGTCAAGACTGTGGGTGAGACGCAGCGGCTTGCACTACGGTGGCTGGGAGCAGAGATGAGCCCCTGACATAACCAAAGAGGGATCCGTCGATAAGGAGGAGGCTGCGCCAAATCGGACCCATCATCAGCAGGCAGCCCGCGTCGGTCATCAGAGCTTCTTCGCGGCCCTGTCACCCGGAGGAGAAGGTCGTTTTAGCTGCTTCCTCTCCTCCCGTGCCCAAAGGCTCCTGGCGCACTCTGGCTATCAACTCCACCCCTGTCATAGATCAGACCGACGTCGTTTCGCCGTTTAAAATGGACACATGGGACGGCCGGCGCCGACCCCTCCCAGGACAGCCCACCTGGGATTTCAGTCGGCTTGATGGCTCATTTGGGGACACTGATGCCAGCCGTGTGACCCAGCCTCAGAACCTCGATTTTGTCAGCTATGGCTATCTGGTCCTCAAAATAGTGTGACGCACTTACACTTACCATGAGGGCAAAAAGGACCTCGTTGACACAGTCCCTTCACAGGTGATTGCCCGTGCGGGAGGATGGGAAAAGGCTATTTTGGGGGCAAGTGATGCAAGCGCTGCGCTGCGGCAGAGGCACATTCGGGGCGAATGTGAGGGACGGTGGCCAACCACTGCGTGTGCCTGGAGTGTGAAGTGCACTAATATGTCAACAGATTCATACAGGAAAGAAAACACACGCGCGCCCCCACAGTCATGGGCTGCACCGCTCCAATGTGTGCGGTGCCTCTCTCTCATTCAGTGTGAATCTTCAGCTGAGGTTGGGGGCAGGAAACCACAGAGAGGTGCAGATAAACAGACCATAAATAGAAACCAGGAGCAGCTCGCTCTCTCTCCATCTCGCTCTCCCTCTGCCTCTCTCTCTCTCTCTCCCTCTCGTTCTCTCTCTTTCTCCCTCCTTCTCCCTCTCCCTCTCCCTCTCGTTCTCTCTCTCTCCCTCTCGCTCTCTCTCCATCTCGCTCTCTCTCTCTCTCTCTCTCTCTCTCTCTCTCTCCCTCTCTCTCTCTCCCTCTCTCTCTCTCCCTCTCTCACCATGTAGGTCACCTCCTCTGCTCCGTTTTTTTTCATTCTCTCTCTCTCTCCCTCTCATGACTCACTGCTCACGACAGCCGTGCATTGAATGAACGATGTGTCATCCTCCCTCTTTTCGGTTGTTTGGCAGCTATTATTGTGGTCGTTTTTTCATCGCTTTTCACAAACCCACACACGCCATGACACAAAGATTTGAACCCGGTACCCACTCATGTCAGAGTCCCACTGACGCAACTCACAATACGAGTGTTGACAGGAAGCACGCACCACCGAAAAGAGAAAGACGGCAACATATGTCACAATCGCCTGCTCGGAAAACGCTCGTTGTAGCTCATGTGCAGGGCGATGATTTTCCAACAAAGCACATTACATGATCAGCAGTTCAAACAACGTCTCGAGAGCAAATAAAGATACTCACCTGTCAGCTGTGTTCAAGGTGGCTGCAGGTGCAGCGTCATTTACATATTCCTTCACAATATACATAAAAACTATGGAATAGTCCATAAATAGGTTGTTTTCTCTAACGTGCGTTGAAAGGAAAATTTGGACAAAGCAAATATGAACTTTTGTGACTCACAAATGCAGACAAATTATACACGGTTATTTAAAGGTCACGGTACACACAAAAAAACTACCACTACGTATATTTATTTAATACGATTCAATTTTCCTCCTGTTTTCACAGGGTGAACGGACCAAAGGAATCGCATCAGGAGTCAAAAAAAAAAGGAGACAAGCACAGAGGCACCTTTCAGACTGTTATCGCTTCTGCTGGGAGGACGGTTTAAGATTCAGAAAGAAAAAAAACAACTTCACTCCCACCTTGGAGGAATTCAGGAGTCGAGGAGCTCTTTCCAAAAGGCTTTCTGAAGCACAAGAGGAAACCACCACCAACACCAAAAAAAAAAAAAAAAAGGCCACTGGGAGGGTCACACAGGGTCGTCGGACCAAACTGAACCAAGAGCAGAGAGAAGAAAGAGGCTATTCTTTCTCCCTTTCCGTCTCACGCGTTTGAGTCGATGTGCAACACAACCGCAGACGCACACAGGAGGTAAAGAGGGTGTTTGGGTGAGACTCGCATGTAGAGGCCAGATTGAGAGAAGAGTTTCCCTTGGCGGGCCACAGGAACCAGTTTAAGACAATACCTCCTGGACCGTTTTCTAAACCGCCCCGAACTCAACCCCCACTCTCCCACTCTCAACCTGTGCTGGTTGTGTATACGTGAGCATCCGTGTGCGTACGGGACTATGGATTGATGCTCACCGAGTGAGATCCTATCTTTGTGCTAACTCTACTCGTGCTGTGTGAATGTATACGTTTCCGTAGCCAGACGGCCCCAGGAGCCACAGCCTGGAGTGATTTTTAAGCGACACAAGTCTATCTTCAAGGCGTCAACACCGAAAAAAAAAAAAAAAAGGCCACTGGGAGGGTCACACAGGGTCGTCGGACCAAACTGAACCAAGAGCAGAGAGAAGAAAGAGGCTATTCTTTCTCCCTTTCCGTCTCACGCGTTTGAGTCGATGTGCAACACAACCGCAGACGAACACAGGAGGTAAAGAGGGTGTTTGGGTGAGACTCGCATGTAGAGGCCGGATCGAGAGAAGAGTTTCCCTTGGCGGGCCACAGGAACCAGTTTAAGACAATACCTCCTGGACCGTTTTCTAAACCGCCCCGAACTCAACCCCCACTCTCCCACTCTCAACCTGTGCTGGTTGTGTATACGTGAGCATCCGTGTGCGTACGGGACTATGGATTGATGCTCACCGAGTGAGATCCTATCTTTGTGCTAACTCTACTCGTGCTGTGTGAATGTATACGTTTCCGTAGCCAGACGGCCCCAGGAGCCACAGCCTGGAGTGATTTTTAAGCGACACAAGTCTATCTTCAAGGCGTCAACACCGGTTGGATTCCGTAAGCTGGACTGATACAGTCATCCACATATCATCAGAGCCAGCGCGGGCGGGTCGTGGTGCTCTGGCGAAGCTCTTCTATCTGCCTTCCCCTCATAAAGACTCAGGCTGACGGGAGCGCACGCCGAGGGGGGGGATCTCTGAGGGAACCATGGAGACAACCATCCGTCCCCACGTCCCTTCGAATGGCTGAGTGCAGAGAAGGAGCCTCATTTATTTTAGCGACGCACAGAAGCAGGCAGGGGGCGCTGATTCGAGCCGCAGCTCCTCTCTTTTTCCATCCAGAAACCGAAAGCGTGCGCATGTCCTGCCTCAGGCGTCAGCCCGTCGCCATCGGCATGGACACCGTCAAGATCATCCAGTCGGAGAAGTTCCCCCGGGAGTGCCCCGTGCCCGTCACCCAGCCGCGCTACGCCCCGCCCCCCCGAGTGGCGTGGGACGGCGGAGGCGAGGGCGAAATAATTGTCAACCAGGCCTGCAGCGACCTGACCCTGGACATGGCGGGGTCCCCCCGGGCCATGGCGCCCCCTGCGGCCCCCCTGACCCGCCGGGAGCAGAGCTTCCTGGCGCAGCGCAAAACCAGTGCCAACGAAATCTGCTACCACCAGTTCCAGTACAAGATGGAGGACGTCATCGTCAACCAGTATGTGCTGCGCTCCTCCTCCACCTCCTCCTCCACGTCCTCCTCCTCCACCTCCTCGGGGCCCGTCATGCCCTGCGAGCCCCTGGACTGCCCCACCTGCGGCCACACGTACAACTTTGCCGGCAAGCGCCCGCGCATCCTCTCCTGCCTGCACTCGGTGTGCGAGGAGTGCCTGCAGATCCTCTACGAGTCCTGTCCCAAGTACAAGTTCATCTCCTGCCCCACGTGCCGGCGCGAGACGGTGCTGTTCACGGACTACGGCCTGGCCGCCCTGGCCATCAACACCAGCATCCTCAGCCGCCTGCCCTCCGACCCCAACGGGCCCGTGCAGTGGGGCGGGGAGGCCGACCGCAGCTGCTACCAGACTGTGCGCCAATACTGCCAGTCGGCCTGCACCTGCCAGATCGCCAACCCCTTGTCCTCCTGTGGCATCATGTAGACAAGGTGCTGTGACTCCGGCCACACCCCCCCCCCCTTCCCCACCACCACCACAGATACACACCGACAATCTTCGACGTCTATAAGCTCCGCCCCTCTCTGCCAGTTTCCCCCTCGCACACTCACGTACAGTAAATAAATCCCTCACCCACAGATGTTATCTCTATATATTTAATAGCACAGACGGATGCTGTGTGGGACTAATGGGCGCCGGTGGATCAGTAAATAGTAAAAATACATGTATTTTATGTATGGACTGGAAAACCTATTCACCCTCTATTGTTTGGTTGGACGTGTTTGTCATTGACATCTCTTTACATGGGAATGCCAGGGGAGGTCTATCCCCCCAACCGAGGTGAATAAATAAAGCTTAAATTATGAAAAAAGTCATTTTGTGTGGCCTATCTCTACGGATCAATAGGGCTGCAGAATGCTGATTTCCCTTTTCCTATTTATCATTGGAAGGACACAGATTTTTATAATGATAGGATTTTACAATTGACTTTAAAAGTATCTTGCTTAAGGTGGTATGAAGGGTTTTGCATTTGCAAACGCTTTACCAATTAAGTTTAGGATGACAGGTGATGATTTTCATTGTATTTTTCAGAAAACTGCTTTCATGATGTAGACAAAATGAATACGAATTCCAGAGAGAACGATATTTACATTAATCCGACATTCACAGTGTCGTATAGCGTAGAGTGCAAAATGAGTAGTCAGGGTTTTCCAGTTAATAACGCTTTGTACTGCTTTGAGCTACTGTATGTGCCACGATAGATTTGTTTTGTTTCCTGTCAGAACGATTAAAGTCAGTATAAAAAATGATTGCCCGTTTACAGCATGGCTCCACACAGAGGGCAATAGATAAACATGGCAGACGGCTCGAGGACATAGGTCGCGCGTCGTCCAAAGCAATGATGGAGCTCAGATACCTAAAGAAAAGCCTTCTCCTCAGAGCGGCAGAAGTGAAATCTGGATGTCCAAACATCGTGGCGCACGCCGTGGTCCCTCTCACGCGGGCATCGTCTTCCCTCTCCTCCTGAACAGCTGGCTGAGCCGTCGTCGGGCAGAGTTTCTCTCAGATGACTGCATCTGCTGGCTGTACAGATCAAAAATTCATCAGGCTGAAGCTGAAGCCATGCTTTGTGGGGAACTGTGTTCCGCAAAAAAAAAAAAAAAAAAGGGACGATAAAATGTTCAAGAGGAACAGACGCACTGCATGAAAATAAACTCTCCACCAGCAGCTCCTCTGCCTCTGTGGTGCAGCGGCTGTGGACCTCTGGCTTCCTTCAGTAATGTTTGAGCAGCACATACATCATGCATCACATTCCTAATGACATCAATAATGATGCCTTATAAATCCATTTGCCTACCCCTTTGCAACTTTTGGAGAAGATTCATCTCCTCTCAAAGACCCAAATTTTAAAGTCAAGGTCCTGGTGCTCCCCTCCTTTTTAGGCTTCTGATGGAAAATGAGCATAGAAAAACCACACAAATTATAAAATCCTTTCTTGAGCTGCCTATTTGGCTGTATTCATTACCCAGACACAGAATGATAATGTTATCAGTAAAATGCCTCGTACCTCATTTAGAGGCACCTCCTCCATCTTCTCCAGCATGTCACATGTGCTCAGATGCTGCCCTCTGCAGTCGGAGCTCACCTGTCCTGCCGCACACGCAAACACACAAGCACAGCCATAATGTGAACAGGTAACACTGTATCTCTCTTCTCTGAAAACGGTTGGTGCAGTTCCGAGAATATCTTGATCATACAAAACATATCACACACAAAAAAAAAAAGGGGGGGCCAAGGTGAAAACAGAGGGAGCGCGCCTCACTTAAATGCAGCGCGGCCATGGTTGTGTCTGAGGCGGATCTCTGTCGAAAATGTCCAGAGGGGTTATTTCTGCGCTGCTGGTGTTCACTGGAACAGTGGGCTTCGTATTCTGGGGGCTCAAGCCGTGGACACGAAGACAGGTTCTCCTCGGCGGCTTCGCAGTGGCTTCGACAGCTGTCGGGTGCCTGACGGGGAGTCAAGGGAAAGACTTCATGGTCTCCGTGCTTTAATTCATACTAACCCTCAGGGGAGGCAAGGAGGCAAAGAGACATCGTGCCATCGCCCCCCCCCCCGAAGCCAGCACAGCGTGTGACAGCTTGACATGCAAAGATGCCACACACCTGTGCGTGCGTGCGTGCGTGCGTGCGTGTGTCTTCATCTGGCTCACCTGCGCGTGCCAGTGTTCCTGCGCGGCATCAGACTCTATCTGGGAAGCTCGGCTCTGCATCTGTTGTCTGGCAAACTCCTCCAGCGTTTGGCACACCTGCTCCAGGTAACGCAGGCCAGGACTCAGGCCTTTCCATTCCTCCTCGCCGCTCTCCTGCACAGACCACTGAGCCCCCCCCAAAAAACAGCAAATATATATAAGTAGCGCTCAGGAATTCCAGTGGTTTACTGAAATTAAAAAATGTGCAGATAATGAGGCTCATGGTGCCAACAGGAAGCTGGCATTTGTGGTTTCCTGTGGAATGCTCCAACAAACTTCGAACTGACTTGCTGTTAGTATATCTTTATGCAATCAACGTTGTTGTTGTTATAGCCAGGAACAACTAGGTTTAAAACATTAAAAAGCACTTTTAGACTTCAAACGAGACAATTTATCCAGCCGTTGCAATATTTCCAGCGTGACTTTTCAGCTTTTCACACAGGTGCGTATCCACCAATCTAAACACTATTTTCCGGTGTCTGGTTTTTCAACGTGACGACTCGTCTTGCCATTCCTCTCATGCCTGTGAGCGTGAAGTGACCCGGGCAGACTGGTTTACGACGTACTCCATTCAGGTTTGCAGGCATTAAAGAGTTCCTGGATTAGTAATGACATGCCTGTCTGTCAGCCGGAGAGCGAATACAAGTCGCAACCCTTTCCAGTCGGTTGAAAGCAGACGCCTTGTTACACTTTCTTTCAGGCTTTCCTTTCAACCTTTTTACGAGCCAGCGCCGCGCAAGGCCGTACATGTTACTGTGAAACTGGGAGACCCAAAGAAAAGGAAGAATACCTTTATCCTTCCAGTGAAAGACATCATTCACAGTATATCAAGTTTTTTTTGTCAAATTAGGGCCAAAACTAAATTCTCAGAGACAGTTTTGTTTGGATTTGGGACATAACCAGTATCTCACCTCTGACCTCTGCTTGTCACACCTCAAAGACGAGGGCCGTTTGCACATTTCTGACGGGCCGGTTGACCTCCTAGGACCATAGCTCTGTGACCTTTGACCTCTCAATAGTTCCGATACGTGCCGTTTGGGCAAAACGCAAGCCAGAGGCCGCTGCCTGAGCACCGCCTCCGTCGTGAGGTTGTCCTTGGTGAGTTTGGAGTCAACCCTCCTCAGCGCTCGCTCCAGCTTTAGGCTCAAGGCGGCGGGGCTCTCCCGAGGGTCGCTGGGAAGGAGACGCGGGGACAAAGAGGAAGAGGAGGACAAAGGCACAGGTGACTGCGGCGCGGAGGCTGAGGAGAGTCCGGGGCCCCGTGTCTCTGGCATGAATGCATCTGGGTCAACGTTGTCTGGCGAGAGGAAGCAGGGCGTAGCGGGGGGAGATGTGACGGAGCTGGCCGTCTCCACCCCAGAGTCCACGGAATCTGAGCGCAGGTTGTCCCCGGGGGCGGAGGAAGGCGCCGGAGGGTCCGGATACTGGCCTCCTTCGTTCACCCAAGCCTCCATGAGGTTCCCGAAGCTCCTGTAGAGGTTCATCTCCAAAGGGTTCCTGGCCTCTCACACCTGAGCTGCTGAGTGGAGACGGGGAACCTGAATAAGAGCGGAGCGGTTTCGACAACCCACGCAGTCATTAGTCTCAGGTGATGTAGCGTTTAGGACATTCCCTGAGGGAGCCGCCTCCCTCCCTACACCACGCCCCCACCTCTTCATGTGTCCTGTCACAGGGCCCAGGTGCGTGTCCATACCTGCCGCTTCCTGTCACCGCATACTGGCACAGGAGCGGTGACTCATTGGACGCGTTTGATTTATTCTCACATTGGGCAGAAATTCAGAGTAACAAGTCATGACACGGGTAAGCCGATTCGACACGGAACACTATTGTGTAGAGGCAGGCCGTAGTCAAAAGAAAACACCACACAGCAAACGTCAGAAATAACAAAGGCCTGCTGACAGATGTCAAAGATTTAAAAACAAACTCTGCCGTATTTCAATTCTACCCATAGGCTAATACAGCTATGACCCACATACATTGAGCCATTTATTCATGAGTACATGAGAAGGTGAAATTCCTCTCCGGAGATACAGTTTGATGGTATGAAGATTTTAGGGTAAACGCCTTTTTTTTTCATCGTTCAGCAAAGATTTACCTGAGACGGTAGGAATGTGTATGAAGGAGTGGACTCCCATCTGGCGGTAGGATTGACATTCCCCAGGGGAGCAGCGACAGCACCGCTCCTCTGATCGAACACATTCACAGTCCTGGAAGCACACGCACACACACACAAAGTCGTTTGCCCATGTGTGTGTGTTGTTTGTCTTAATTACTGTTTACAATAAATTCAAATCACTAAATATTTGCATTATTCGTGTTTTGTGGGGAGTAGCTCTGTGACAAAAAAAGTCTTAAAAAAAAAAAAGGCAGTCGTGATAAACTGGAGGAGACAGATAAATAATAGGTGTGAGTCTGAAGACCGCGTGGCGGAGAACGTGACTGTTGTTGGATCACGTGTCAGGTAAAGGACACGGCGCTCCGTCTGCGTGGGTTCTGGGTTCTCTGTGGCAACCGACAAACACCGGTCTCCTGTGCTCGGTCCTCAACAGGATCAACATGGAGACCTATGCTCCTGCCTTCAGCAAAGTCCTGGTGACACCTGAGCCACATTATATACCCGGGTGAGTACACGTCTGCAGACATACATAATGAAAAAGATTGAACGGTGCAGGGCTTGGTATTTGTCACCCTTATGTGTTGATACCTTTATCCACATGATGGGGCAACTGAGATAAAATAAAACACATGTTTGACCGTTATTCAATTATTTTATTTTTTTAAATGTTTGACTGCGTTAAGGTAAGGCCTTTCTGTTATTTCCAGAGAAATGAAGCACAGTGTGCTACAAAAAAGCGCACTACTTACGCTGGGCAAATAAGTGTTAGTCCAGCTTTGCAGAACACAAGTGTGAATTCAAGCCAGCCACTGTCACTTTGGTGCTTTTCAGATATGCAGGGTATTGTCCCCAGCTGAAGTTTAACATGGGGAGGACCTACAGCCAGCACACAGCCGAGCTGCTGACCAGTCCCGAGGTGAAACACTCCGGGCGCCTGGTCCTCCGCACGGGTCACGTCCCATCCAATGACACCACCGCTCCGAAACTAATAGGCATCCCCGACTCTGACGTCAGGAAGACGATACCAGGATACACAGGCAGGTATCACACACCAACACCGGGAGTCGACAACACCTCATTTTATATTACTGCTGCATTTCATCCTCACTCTGGCCCACGCACCTCATAATTTAAGTCGGAACATTTATAAATGGTGTTCAGCAATAAGCCTTTAAATGTCGGAGCTTCCAAAGCAACACGACAACCCATAATCTGTATCCAACTGCTAAATGATTAAGTCCGAGCGACAAGGTAATTGTTGGTAATCAAGGCAACACGCAGTGCAGGCAGCGGGCATAAAAAGAAACAGGTTAAAGGTCACGTGGATCTGGTGCGATATGTGCGGCAATAAAAGTTGTGTTTTGAACTTCTTGCTGCCCTAGGCTTCATTCCGAGAACTCAGAACTACTTCTCCCACAGCTACGCCGACACATGTCGCAAGGCACTGACCGAGTTTTACCAGCAAAGGCACGCCAGGGCCCTGCGGCAATCAACAGGTGTGAGGTTTGAGGTAACCTCTCTGTCTCTTACACACACAAACGCGCGCACACACGCGCGCACACACACACTTCAATTGCCCTCTGTCACTGTGTTGTCCACACATACATACCTGCTGCCATGGCACCACAGAGTTGGCTCACTCCTTTTTAATTATCCATGGAGCTCCATTGTCTTTCCACTTTAACACGACGCTACTTCAATTACAATAGCTCATACATACAGTATCTCTCCAGTATAAACAAACACAGATTCACCAGTGTGTGTTGATTTGTGCTTGATTTTCTTATGGCCCACAATTTACCACTCACTTAAAGTTGCTGGCATTATTCTTGTCTCAGAGTGTTTCCATTCGATATCGTTGTATGGGCTCTTGCGTGTTTCAATGGTTCTCTGTCATCTCCCGGCTCAGAGAGCAAATCTCCCCCTGACACCGACCTCTGACAAAGTGTTCTCCTACAAGCCCTTTGTGTCCGTCACCACTTCACCATACGTCATGGAGGACGATGACCCGCAGAAGTACTTTATCCCAGGTACCACACCCAAACAAGACAGCGTGCTCGCTGCGCGCTCCCAGCCATAATATAATCGGCCTATAAGACAAAGCAAAAGTTGAAAACAGTTGCTTATTTACTCATCCTTACAGTTGTCGTCGTAATAAGAATTATAGAATTCATTTCGTGTCATGTTCCCAATGGTTAGCCCTTTTTTTGGTCTTCCCGGAGGTGTTTTTAACCTCTAATGAGCCAGCGTAACATTATCACAGATAAGTCAACAGTCATGGTTCTGGCCATTTGAAATATAGAAAAGGCTGTGTAACCAACTTATTTCATTTCAGCTTATACTCCCAATGCTTACTGAGCGATGTCTTGTTTTTGTTTTTTTTCAGGATTTACTGGGCACGTGCCAAAATCCCGTTACCTGATGGGTAAAGGCTTCCCCCTCGTGACCAACCAGGCGCTGATCCAGTTTGGAAAGCAGCAGCGGGGCGACCCCGCGTCCCAGGACTACGCGGGGAGGAAAGAGAGCACAACACTTGCCTTACCCACAATCTACGCAACAAACAAGGGCTTGCTGCCATCATTCACAGGACACATCCCAGGTCTGTGCCGCCAATACATTTCACACCACCAAAAGCCCTGTGATCAGATAAGGGAAACTCTGCACCGTCCCACAGGACTGAAGTTCATGTTTGGACAAACCTTCGGTCAGCTCACCAAGGAGGCAGTGGAGAAGAGTCACCACGAGAGGATCCTTCGATAAAAGTCCTGAAAACAGCATACACCTCAATCAAATATTAGATTAACATATAATAATATATGGCATGAATA
The DNA here is from genome assembly GCA_016785305.1 of Colistium nudipinnis. NCBI lineage: Eukaryota > Metazoa > Chordata > Actinopteri > Pleuronectiformes > Rhombosoleidae > Colistium > Colistium nudipinnis. The sequence continues at coordinate 382,583 of JAFBJU010000102.1, read as the reverse complement.
AACATTTCACACTGTTGTTATATAAAGAGAAGGCAGGTAAATACAACACGGGTCTTTATTGACAGAGATTGATTGTCACTGGGCATAAGAGGAAGCATTCAGAGGCTGACGTGATATTAATACTGGCTGGTATTAATTCACAGAATTCACATTATTGCAGAACAATAAAAAAAAAACAAAAAAAAAACACATTTTCCTTCTCCATTTCTATCTATCAAAATATACCTCGCACACATGTAAGTACCTGAATCCGCCACCAGGTGGCTTTATAGTTGTGCATCTGAACATACCATCACATACTGAATATACCAAACTGTACCAGGCATTTAAAACTCCAGAGCCGGAAAAAGTCCAGAAACCACGTACTCACTACAGCTTTAAAACCATTAACAGGAAGTTTGCAGATCTAATAAAGAGCGGAGCACCTAGAGCAGCACACTGCCGGATCGTTATCGCATGCACCTACAGTAAATACATGCAGGGGATTTTGTTATTGGAGATAGGAACGTCACTGACACTACAGGAGTATGGTGTGTGTGTGTGTGTGTGTGTGTGTGTGTGTGTGGCACATACAGTGTATTTGCTCAATTTTCTTCTCTCCTATCGGTAAAAGGAAGGAGAGAGCTATGAGGAGATATAGGAGAGGTGGATCACTTTTGCAACATCATGAATGTCCAACAGTCTACAGCAGGTGAATGTTTACGATTTATGACTGATTCTCACCTGCCAGAAATACAAAGGAGACAAAGAGAAGCCGCAACTCACACTCGTTCCAGGGGTCAGATGCGGGAGGAGGCATTGGCCCTCATTCGTCAAGCTATTTTCCTGGAGAAGAAATACATAAAAAAATACACAAGCACATTTCGATATCAGAGGCTCAGTGTTTGAAGTAAAAACACAGTTAAGCTGTGCAAGTGGAGATTAACACGTGACCACACAAACTGATGCGAAAGACCTTGATATATTATTATTATTATATTCATGAATATCTGGTGCAAATGAAAGCCTGATGAACGACGACACTTTCTAATCTTGTGCTTTACACCTGCCTTTCGGATCAGTGTGGCAGTACCATGTATCATCGTGCAGTCAAAAACGTTTTGATAAAACAGCAAACGGGCTCTGCTCCTTCCTCCGCCCATACAGGACGTGTCCTTCACGGATCCTTGTTTTTGTTGACGTGCGCTCCCACTCGCGCCATCGACTTTATCGACTGAGCCAGGAGCCCGAGCTGCGATCTGTCAAAATGTAGCCATGCTGACGGTCGCCTGAAACCAATCACAAAGAGAGATTGTCACATTGAAAAAATAAAAAAAGCTCTTAAAAAGACAGATGGGTGTGCTTGTTTACATTGTGCCCGGCAGGCTGGTACCTTTTGGTCTGTGCTCCCATGTGACTCCGAGAAACCAGCTCAGCGCCGGTGGAAGTATGGGCTGCTCCGAAGAGCTTGGCCCAGCGCAGCCCGCCCTGACACGGGCTCTCCACCGGGGCACCGGTTGGCACGCTGGGGATCCCGGTGTCTTTGTCTCTCCTCGTCTCTTCCTGTCCACTGCCCATACTTATTTGGGACCAGTTGTCTGCATAATTCAGGCTACAGTCTTCCCCTTCAGCCACGCCATCCATAAGGTCCGGCTCTTTCTGCCCCCACTCCGGAATAGAAGCTAACCACGGACTCCTGGGGGCCTGCGTCCCGTCACACGGCTGCGTGATGCAGCTCGAATTCCGACGCATGTTTGGCTCTAGGTGTGGATTCTTAGTGCCCTGAATGTTGTCCGCCTTTCTTTCGGCCCTCAGCAGTGGACAGCTGGTCACCAGTAGGGACGAGCAGGGCTGAGGTCTGGTGACGCCCTGCTCCTCGGGGCACAGCCTTTTGTTACGCAACATCCTGGGTTCCAGGAGCAGGTTGAGGTCAAAGGACAACACGGAGAGCGGCTGCAACAGAAGCAGCAGCTCCAGAAACAATGGCTGACACCGTTCCAGGGACATGGACAGGAACCCCCAAGAATGGTAGTATGTCGTCACCACGTCTGTGGAGATGCCAACGTAGAAAAATGCTTTGTTTTATACATTCACATTTATATACATTTTATAAGATGTGTTTAAAAAAAAAAACACTAAAGTGACGACAAAACAACTGGTGAACTCACTTCTTTGACTTTGAATGTGACTGAGCCAGAATTCCAAAGCTCTTAGGCTGAAGGAGAGCAAAAACAACATCAAAACACACAAAGTCTTCTTGTAGCATTATTAGTATCATCAAATGTAATTCCTTCATCCTTACTTAAGCAGGCCCATTATGAAGGCCCTCAGTCTCATACAGTGGCTTGTGAGCTGGGGACACTGTCGGATTTTGGTGACCAGGCTGTGGAGGACTCTGGTGGACGGACCTGAGCAGATAATCAATAAGCCCACAACCAACAGCGCAGTGACCCTTTGCAAAAATATACATATATATATATATATACGTACATATACCAATCACAGTCGAGACCTCCACCACGGTCCAGGAGTGGTTGCGTCGCTGCCCGACGATGAGATCCAGTTTGTGATCCCTGAGGCCATCCTCCAAAATATTCTGGATTGCCGGACACAAGTGTTCCAGGACCAGGCCGGCGACTGTGGGACTCCAAGAGCTGTTACCCAGACGCATCTGTGACCGAAAATGGAAATAATATGCAACACAGTACACTTCCTGCGGTCGTAAACAAATCTGACTCCAGGCCTAGGATGCCATTTTGGCAACCACGTTTTCTCAGCTCTGCCAATTCCTACCTTTTCTTCAGGGTCTCTGCTGGTGCCAAAATGAGCCATGATCAAATCCACCGCCTTGCTCACAGACCTGAGCAAACCTGCAGACAATGGACCACAGAGGTTAAATCATCATCGCTGATGCTTCCTGCATTGTCATTTTCTATTCCTTATGGTCTCCGCAATCAGTGAGATTCACTTTTGGAGCCACTACTCTTTAACATGTGACAACGATTAGACAAAGGAGGATGCTTTTGATTTCAAATGCGAGTGGGATTGACAGTTTAAGATTAAAAAGAGTCCAATTGCCATTTCAGCAGTGACCCTGATTTGAATTGCTTCTTCCCTCTATCTCACGCTGGCCAGCCTCCCTGCAAATGTCACGGTAAATTCTTTATGCGTGTTGACGCCGCCCGCGGCGCTGCACCGCACTCACTCCTCACTGCCCCTCCACGGATGATCAACCGGCGCATTTATATAATTACGCCGGCACCGGGTGGCCTATATGTTGGCGCTGAAACAAAATAACGAGGTGCATTATAAATCATTAGCACCGTTTCTACTGCATCATCCCTCCTCTCGCTCTCTCTCGTTCTCCCCCATCGCATAGGCTACAGCTACACAGGCCTCAGCCAATCCTGTGCAGGGAGAGTTAAAAATAGGTCATGTTTGAAAGGAAGCCCCTTCAGGGTATTGAAGGCAGTGCTGCAGCACAGGGAGATTTTATTGCTGTTCTCAGCGGCCCATTACCGAAGAGCCAATTAAATCGAGGCGGGATACTTGATTCCTCACTGCGAATGAGTCCCCCTCAGATTCCTGCGTGTGTCACATTCTGTGGTTCAAGTCACACAACCCTCACAAGGCCTCAACGTGACCCTCACCTCTCCTCTGAAGATGGCTGATAGACAGGGACTCGTACGACGTGTCGGGCGAGAGGCAGAATTCGACGGGCGGCCTGTCGCTCAGGATCAGAGAGTCAGCGCGCACGGCGGAGCCCTGCTGGCTCTGCTGTGGACGGAGGCCGGAAGAAGCCGCGGAGAGCAGAGAGGAGAGAGGGGCCGCGGCCGCAAAGCCCCCGTGGAAAAGGGCCGAGTGGGCCGAGGGTGTGGCTCTGCGCCGAGGGAAGGTCTTCTCTGACGGAGGAGAGACGGAGACGCGCGGGTTCAGATGGCGCGTGTCGGCGGTCGAGGCTAAAGTGGGCGGCGTGTGAGCCAACATGGAGTGATAGGAGACGTGGTCGTGGAGGTGAAGGGGACTGTCTGGCTCACGCCGGCTCTGCTCGGGGGTGAGGTGGATCAGGTCCTGGCAGGTGGGGATCCTGACGAGGCTCGACCGGTTTAAAAAAGTGTCCCTCTGAGCTTTTCCGGAGCGTGAGCACGGAACCGGTCCGGGCTCTGGGCTGCTGGCGCCGGATGGTTCGGCTCTGCTTTCCGCACCCCACGGACTCGGACATCTTTGGCTCCCGCCGGACCGGCTCCAGGCGCGCCTGCGGCCCAAACACTCGGGACTCGGCGTGCAGGTGGAGCAGGTGTCGGAGCTGGAAGGAGCCTCCAGGTAGACGGGGCAGAGGCCGCCTGCGGGCGAAGGCTGAAGATGAGAAAAGCTATTTTTGGCCTTGGACTTGAGGCCCGGCTGGGAGCTGCTGCTGCTGCTGCTGGACTTGCTGCTCCTCTGGTGTATGTAGTGCTCCAGGAGGCCGCCCAGGTGCTGGGCCTGGGACGGGGGCTGGTCCGTGGGAATCAGGACCAAGGGCTGAATGGGCAGCGAGGTCGGCCTCTGGGCCTTACTGTAGCGCACCACTGCGCTTTCCAATGAAGAAGAAGGAGACGCAGAAGAAGAAGAAGAAGAAGAAAAAATGAACACGTGATAGATTTAACACAAACGGGTGTGTTTTTCCTAACATATCTTCGGGCACGTTTTGTCCTTCTTATAAATCATCTTCACCGCGGTCTTACCCTTCTCCGGGGTGCAGCGCTCCTGGCGCACAATCACACACGGCTGTGTGGACACACCACTCGTGTCTCGGTATTTGCTGCTGTGTGGGCTACACAGGCTGGTCGTGCGCCTCCTCCTCGAAAGGCCTTGGTCGGCGGAGGTGGCGGCGAGTTGACGGTCACAGGTCTGAAACTGGGAGCAGTCCAACCCCACACTGCACTGGGGTGAGGGGGAGAACGTCGGCTCCTTTGGCTCAACCATGTCCTGAAAGGTCTGGATTTAAAAAAAAGAAGGAACTGTTTAGGGTTACACACCATAATAACAAATCACTGGGGTTGAAAATTGGTTAATATAGTGAAGGATTATTTTCCCAAAACCTTTAAGTTTATATTTAAACAAATGACGGTTACATTTCATTTAGTTAGCTTAAAAAAAAAAAACTTGTTTATCATTTAGCAAAATGAAAAGATTTGTTTTACCTTCCTCGTTTCTTGGTGTTCTTTCTTGTGATGGATGACGAGGGGCTCGGAGGGCTGGAGGGGGCTGCTCCTGCTGGTCAGACTGGACCAGGCCGGGCTGGGCGACTGGGAGGGGAGGTCGCAGCTCACCAGCTTGTAGTACTTCTGGTTGGTCCCCGTGGCCAGTGAGCTCTGGCTCTGCAGACAGGCAGTCAGGTCTGACACCTCCAGAGACGAGAGGCCCGGGGGCAGCGGCTCCGGGGAGTAAAGGCTGCAGTTGGAGTCGAGGCCCCGAGGAGACCAACAGGAAGCAGACGGCGTCACGTCCGCCTCCTCCCTCGGAGGAGAGCTCACGGTGGCGGCGCCGCGTGGGAGGTCTGCGGTCAGAGTCCGGGGGACGGGTTGGAGGTGGAGGAACACGGATCCATCGCACCACTGAGAGGGGTGAGCCGCAGGGCCGCTCAGGTCCTGAGGCGTGGCAGGGTTGTTGCTCCCCTTATACATGGTGCAGAAGTTAACCGAGACGCCGTCGGAACTGTTGCAGGACGAGTCGCTGACGTATTCCAGTGAGTATTGGTGTCGGGCGCAGCACGACGCGTTCTCCTCCAGCCTGTCCGGACCTTGCTCTCCACTGCTCGGTGGGTCCAGCCATCTGGGACGGCCAGAGAGCCACGCCAGGTCACGGCTCCATTCGCCATCCAGGTCCCCACGGGGCGCTGGGTAACCTCTGACACCATCACTTGGGGGCCAGTTGGAGTTTCCGTGCAAGACAAAAGACGAGTCCTCGTGATATCTGTGCAGGTTATCCCCATCGCTGTCTTCATCGTCCTCCTCCAGCTCTGCACTGGGCAGGAAGGAGTTGTGTGCCGCCCGCGCGCCGTCCTTCTTGGGACAGGAGTCGGTCTCCTCCGGCGAGGAGGCGGAGTCGTATCTGCCGCTGCTGTCGCTGGCCCCCTCCTCTTCCGCCCTCTCCTCGTTGAGACTGCCGTGGCTGCTGGAGAAGTGTTTTCGCCCCGCGGCGAGGGCGTGCTCTCGGTTGAGCGATTGGCGCTCCGGGAGGGACACGGCTCGGGTCAGGCCCGCCGAGCACAGGCGGCCGGAGCGCTTGGCCGAGCCGCACAGGGCCTGGACAGGAAGTCGCCATGTGGGAAGCTGAACCACGGGCAAGTGGCAGGCTATCAGGGTGTCCCCTGAGAGTCTGGACGCTCCGATCATTTGGCTGGATGAGGTCGGACCGTGGAGACCGTCTCCATGTTCCTATAATGAGACAAAATCAGTTGTGTGATGCTAAAACATGTGTTTTCTGGCCTCCGTAAAGTTTGTAATCCAGGTTTCATCCCAAACACAGATTAAAGAAGAGCACATTGCTTGTGTGTAGGTGTCAACATGTATCCAATGGCATTTCCCGCCGTACCTTGCCTTAGGTACACAATTCCAGATAATCGTGCTAAGTGGGAAGAAAGGGTATTGGATAAGTAAGTTTAAGTAAGAGCAGCCCAACAGAAGAGAAAAGAAACAGCCAAACGGCAGACTTCAGCTGTAAGAATCTTCTCCCACATTTAGTTTACGCCACTGCTCCTCCAATAAAAAATAAAAAAAAGTCGTATTGTTTTGGGTGCATCTGGCCCTGAGCCCTCAACGCTACCCAGCCAACCCTCCGCATTTCACTCCACCATTAACAAACTCCTCCTCTCCGAGCCTGGGCCAACCACAGCACCCTCACGGTTCCTCTGCAGCTCTGTAACTGGGGCAGCTGCACTGCAGAGATGCTCCGCTGGCGCTGCTGAGAGTAACTACACTTTCACTTATCACTTTAGTTAACGCCGAGTGCTTCTATATTAACACACATTTCTCCTAATCGTATACACACATCACACTGGGTAAAAAAGTATGCACAGGTGGCATTATAACGACCATTCTTCCCTAAAATTCAAGTTTAAAGACAAGTATAGAAAATCATTTCTCTTTTTAGAAAAGAAATGATATAACCAAAGGTGAAATCAAGTCATAGTTATAGTATATGTTGCTAGGATACCATCACCACCGTGTATTTGATACCTAATATTTCAGAGCACTGGCGCAGTGAATAAAAAATAGACAAAAAAAAAAAAAACGTGTTTCAGCATAAGTACGAGTACAAGTAAGACAGTGTCTGTCTTCACGACTGGTAAAACAGACCGCAGCTGTCTGGGCCCGACACGTAAACAATGCAAACATCTGTAGCAGATGACCATAGAGATGTAATCCTCTTTATCGTCACACTCCTGCAAAAACAACACCCCCCCTCCCCCGCCAAAGGCAGCAAATGGTAAACACATCAATAACATGCTTACAGGCAGTAACACCCTTTACACTATGTTAAATGCCTTCCCCTTGTAAATTAGGTCAATCAGTGATTATGGTGCAATGTTAACACAAAAGAACCAGGAGGCAAGTTATAATTACACAGTAGTAAGATGCCAAATTAAGATAAAAATTTAAAAAATCATAATTATCCTTTAGACTGCTGTGTCTAAAAGATAAAAATGCTGCTGGCTTCACGTCCTCCAACAAAAAGCCACAGACTACGCGCCATAAGCCAGGAATGGAGATTATTGATTTGCAGAAAAACAAAACTTTATTCAAGCTGACAATATTCTAAATAAAAAAAACAGTTTTTGCTTCGTTCCCCCTCGGTTTGGAGTATCTTATAAAGGATAAAAAGGATTTGCGCTTGCTTCATTCTGTGGCCCCAGACCTTTAAAAGAAATACTCTACCATTACCACAGGCCCTTAAACATAGAGATGGTGTATTCTCCTTGTTGTGTCGGACTGAGGGGAACATGTAAATAATACAGTATGTTGACATATAGTTATTTAGAATCGATCTCCTGTAATTTAATATGGTATTTATTTGTGGCCCCTCTGCACTGAACCTGGATGTATCCTGTTCACAGTGCAGCAGTTCAGCGCCACAGGAAAGTAGGCCAGTGTGACTGAGTCGTTTTTCTGAGGAGGACAAACAATTTCACTGCAAATGGGGTACGACTCTGGTGTAAGAGTTTGGCGGAATGGAGGATCGGAACATCTTGGATCTTGTGAGGAAACCATTCTTTACCGTTGAATTCTTAGCGCTGAACTATAATCCCAGGACATGTCTGTCAGGTCCAGTCAGTCATCTCACTGTGAGAGAGAAGAGCCCGAGTCCCACTGTCCATGTTTGACTCAGACCATGACGCCGCTCGTCATCACCGATGTCTCCCCCCCCCCTCATGAAACAGCATCATTACCAGTCACATGATGCATGAAGGGAAATCAAGGAAGAGTCCTTAATGAGAACATTTGTGTGGCGTGAAGAGAGAGTGCATGCGTGTGTGAGTGAGCCAGTGAGTGAGGATTTTGGTTTCCAAGATAAGAATTTCCAAATGAAATATTCAAAGTGGCTAAAGTAGGACAAGCCTGCAGACAATGCCAAAGCGAAATCTCCCTCTCACTCCCCTTGGCACACGCACACGCACACGCACACGCACACACACACACACACACAAACACACAGACACACAGACAGAGAATCAAGACACAGTTGGATAACTGTCTTCCAGGCAAAGTGGAGTCTCACGTGTCCATTCCCCATTCCACCTACCTGAGAATCGTCAACAGTCAAATGTCGTGTTCACGTGTTCACTTTGATGTGCACGTGCATTAAGATTCGAACCCGTCCAACCAAACATTTCTTAAAAAGAAATCGACACAGCTTGGACGTAAAACGCGCATCAGAGGGTGAATGAATATTCTCAGCTGTGGAAACTACAGTTTGACTCATGTTCAGCCAGCAGTGTGTGTGTGTGTGTGTGTGTGTGTGTGTGTGCGTGTGTGAGTGCGGGTCTCACCTGGATACGGTCCGACACGCAGGTCCGGAAAGAGGCGCAGATCCCGGTCACCACGCCGCAGCATCAGCACCGCGCAGCCTGCACGTGACGTCAAAGCGTCTCCGACCAATGAGGAGAGAGACATCCCTGCCAATCAAAGGATCCGAAACTCACTGTAGGAGAAGAGACATAACATAATTTTTTCATAAGAATGATATAAAAACAAATAGATTCATATCAGGAGTAGACATATAACTTCCAGTCTAAAAAACAAACTCAAATAAGAGAATAATGAGAAGTAGAATTCACAAATAATACGAAAATATAGCTTTCTACGGAAAAGTAATTATCAATGGTACCTATCAAAACATTCTGATATTATTACTCCTCGTGATATGGGTTTTCTAAAATGAAAGTAACTTGATTTTCACTATTTATAAATCATTTAAAAAGTATATATGTTTCTTTTTTTGGTAGCAATTCCCATAAATACTTTTGGCATATAAATCTAGTCATTGTAATTTTGAAAATCCAAAACAATGGATAACACATCTGAAATGTGTTGGTGTCACGTTGAGCTCACGAAGCCTGGCTCAGATTGCCCTCCAGTGGCGGAAATGCATGAGAGCGATGCATCCATTTTCTCGTCCAGTCGGGATGAGTCATGTTTCCCTTTATAATTTCAAATGTGCATGGAAGTAATACTGCTGGCTGACACGGGTCTCAAGCCCAAAGTCTACGAGTCTCTTTAAGTGCCGAACTGAGCCACAAATATTCAGATATAAGAGTAACTGACTGAGAGGCCAGTTACCATCTAACACATCATCTATCATCTTTCCAAACAACAACAAAAAAACAACCCTCAAACATAAGTGTATTAACACAGTCACCAATATACGAACAAGTCGTTGAAGGTAATGACCAGCCTCCTGTCAGTAAATACGATATGCATCATCTTAATCATCTAATTTCAAATTTTTTTGGTGTTTTATTATTTGTCATTTTAGCTTTTTATAGAAAAAAAATCCAAAACAACACATTAATGGTTCAAAATATGTGAACACAGTGAGACAAAGTTTGTCCCTTTGTTAAGGAGGACATAAATATCACCAGAAGCACAATATAAATAAATAAGTATAAATACAGAAATCTTTGTTTTTACCTCAGATAAATTAAGATTATAATATAGTGTGGGACATAGGAAGTTTGCCTATATTTTCCCCATCGTTATTTTTTTTTTTAATTAAAAGAATATAACTATGTTAAGTAACTGTGAGGAATATTTGAATTGATTGAGTCCCTTCCTTGTACAGAGAGACAAAGAAAAAAACAAGAAACAACCACTTTAAAATAAATGATTTAAATGTATATTTGCATATTTACAATGCTTACAATATATGTACAAATAAATATAAATAATTGTGGCATAAGCCAATAAACTCAGGGCAGTCCACACATTTTGTATGCATAAATGTATTTTCTTATTAAAAACATGTACAGATAAACCCTGTCTGAACATTTTTAAAGAGATTAAAAACTAAAAATCAACATCACTCTAGATGGAGCCATTTTGCTTTTCATGTGAATCCAGATTTGTTTGGCTGCAATGGGGTGCCGCCTTAAATCACTTCAACAGCTACATTTCCAACATGACTTCAACTTAGGCCAAAACATCAGAGCAAGAACTCATGCACCAGGGTGCTTCAGTTGGTGACGCAAATGTTGTTTCTTTCATTCTATTCCCCTCTGATGCTGTTGTGTTTGTGTATGTTAGCTTTAGGTGGACGTCTGCAAGGTACATTTGTTTTTCCTGTAAAGATAAGGAGAAGATTTATTGCAGTGTCATTACTTTTCGACTTTGTCCACACCATGCAAAATACACGTGGAGACAACTTCACGCACCACATTACAGAAATATCATTGCCCCCTTTTTTTCTATGCTTCTTATTATAAAGTGTCATTTGGTTTGAAATGAAATGTAAAACATACAAAAAAATATGGAATTACTTATGTTAAATTAAATTAATCACATCTTCTAACTGTTGTCTCTGAGGAAACATTTTTTGCAAATCTCGGCTGTACCTGCAGTACTGTGTGCCACACTCGTCATGATCTCTGCAGCTGGCACCAACGGGCTTTATGCAGTTCCAACGCCACAGCAGGGACCGTTTGGTCCTCTGGATCAAACCATTCCATTCTTCAGGCAGAGGCAGTGAGCTGACCTACAGAGTCAAATATGAGATTCTTTATTAGCCAACACTGATCTCGATAGGATATACTGGCACCACGGTATGGAAAGAAAAAAAATATAATGCAACCATGCCAAGTAATGTAAACGTAATCTATAGGCACAGAATAGATGAAGTTTGATCTACAGTAAAAAAAAAAGTATGGGGAATAAACTTACCTGAATCACACAGATCAAAGACAGAACAACTGAAAGCACAATGATTTTTTCCTGAAGAGTCTTCATGCTGGTTGTAACTCAAACTCACGAGAGATGCAGCAGGGCTCATACGCGGTCACACACACACCTTGTGTTAAAGGCTCTAATTGGGTTGGGGAGGAGTTACTTTATGACAGATATTAAATGTTAATGGTCTGAGGCCACTGATGCAGGCCGCTTTGCATAGTGGTGCTTATCAGTTTTATAATGACAACAGAAGTCCGAGTTTATCTTAAGGGAGCCAAAGTACACTTTACCCTGGTAAATGTGGGCAATTCCACGTCGGAGGCGTCTAACTGAAACCTTCACATGTGTCAGAGATTTCGAGACTGGCTGAGAAACTTGGAGCAAATGAAAGTGAATAAAGTTTGTCAAACATGAAGAAATTCCTTGGAATGTATCCCTGTAAAAAAGCAAAAATCCACAAAGTGGGGAAAAAAAACTATACACAGTACGTTATCAAATCATCCAACTTGAAAAGTTGGGAGCAATACGTGACGGGAGGATATACTAAACACACCTGCGTAGAACATACATCACACCAAATTTATTGAAGTTATGAAAAGACAATGCGCAAACTGTTAAGATATGTGACCTGTTAAATGTAAGTTCAATAGGATTACATATGGATTTCCTTGTATAGGAGTAGTACTGTAAGCAATATTATGTTGTACACATAAAACAACCTCGCCAGTTACGTTAACATGGGGTAGCATGTCAGTTAACACAGTGGTTAAAAATGGAACATTCTAATCATATTATGTATAGGGCTGGACAAAAAAAAAACATTATATTTCAGTTACAACTATACTTTCTGTGAAAACTTAAAACGAAGTCACAAAGCTACAACACAAATCATAGACCCCTCCCTCGTGGTTTAAAAACAAAATATATATATTTGGCAAACATTTATCAGTAGTGTCTCTAGCATGAAGCTGAAAGTTTAATTTTTTTTTAGAATATCAGCATAAATAAAAAATCACACATTCATGCCAACATGTTGAAATTAGAGAGGGGGGATTCTACTGAATAATACAAAAAATATACCTTTCCTTCCTGCTCCTGTTGAAGTAATGCTACAAGGCTGTTTTTCCACAGTATTTACATGTACCGTACATCAGTCTGTTTTCAATAAGAGCTATGGTCAGGTTCACCATGGAGCTGCAGACACCTCAGAGATATATTTCTCCACAAAGAAAACATGAATGAAATATCCTCCAAACATGTAACTATTCCAATATTAAAATTTCTTTCTAACTTTCAAATTTTGCAGAAATAATGAGACCATGAGAATATCAGTTCACGCACCTTGACATTCCTCTAACAACTCCTACCAGACCCCTCTAAAGCCTGATTATTGAATTACACTTATATGGTATAACGTAACATAGCGTCGAGAATAAAAAGTAACACTTAACTACTCCTTCACTCTGCTTTTTGGCTTAGTTCCGAGCTGACACTCCAAAAGGTGCTAAAATCTGAATTCATTTTCATTGCAGAATGAACCGATTCTGTTCAGGCTTAAAACCACATTTTATAAATAAAAAAGAGGATTCAGTCAATTAAAAAGTATATTCATGGAGAAAAAAAGAATAATTTCGGCATCATTGCAAATAAGTAGTCCCAACCCTTTGACAAACATTAAAGATTTAACTTTGATTCCAAATTAAAACAATTTGATTAGAAATTGAGTAAAAGATGAGATTGTAGTTAACGATGGAAAACTATGAAACTGTTAGTGGGGGATCTAATGGAGCCGTCAACTGTCGGATTATAATGCAAACACTGCAGTTGCCTTCCCCGTCACAACCTGTGTGTCGCTATGATGTCAGCAGGGGCTGTCGTTCAGCGGGAGTGCTCTGAAAAAGTGAGACATGACAAAGATGAAGCGTTTGGGTCAAAATCCAAATCAGCAAGCGGGTCACGCATCACCTCTCACTCTCTCACCATCAGATTAAAAGTCTGGATGCGTCAGAGGTGCTTTTTATAGAAACTGTATTTTTTTTTTTCCAAAGCCTCATCCTTAAAGTGCCTTGAAATAATGTTTGTTGCGAGTTGGTGCAATACAATTTAAATTCAAATGTATTATATGATTTTTAATTGAATATCTTTGGATTTTCAGCTTGTGAATGAACTATTTCATGCTTTTTTTTTTTTTTCTTACTACATCAACCTCATTCATGGCCATTGCTAACGCTCACCTCAGGGTCCTTGAGTCGGCACATGAGGAACATGAAGACTCCGCCCAGAATGATGCCCAGACCGATCAGCATAAATGGAATGTTGACCACGACGTTCTGCTCGACGCCGATCATCTGCAACTTTGCCACGGACGCGTCGTCAATCAGGACGCTCTGAGAGGACGGCGTGGAAAAAAAGGTTTAGAAAACATAATGCAATACCAGACAAATGCAAACATTTCTTTTTTTCATTCTCTCATTTCATGATATAAGGTATTGGAGCTAAGTCTACAATAAAGATCCACTATTAAATCTAGGTATAACTAAAACAGCATACATTTAAAATTGAATTTGGATTGCTGGCATGGGGTATCTGACTGAGAGTGAGAGTGAGAGTGAGAGTGAGAGTGAGAGTGAGAGTGAGAGTGAGAGTGAGAGTGAGAGTGAGAGTGAGAGTGAGTGTGTGAGAGTGAGAGTGAGAGAGTGAGTGTGTGAGAGTGAGAGTGAGAGAGTGAGTGTGTGAGTGTGTACCTCATTTAAGTAAACCACAGGAAAGACCACCGTCCTCACGTTTCCTGTTTGACTGAAAAAAACAAAACAAAAAGAACAATTATCATATTTATGTTCCTGTTGAAAAAGGGTAAAGCGACAAATGGTTAGGTTTGGACCATTTGTTCATGGATTGTGTGGCTGTTCCTTCATAAGCAAGGGAGCCACGTCTGACCTAAAGTCCATTCATAATCATCACGATGGCACAATTACTTTACAGTCATCTTCCTGGCAACCCTTACCCAGATGTGGGAGGTTATGCGGCCATGAGGGCTTCGTCTAAACCCAATACGTTGTGGACGGGGTTTTCATTCAAAAAAGAAGAAGCAGTGTTTCAAATTGAGAAGCGGTACACAAACGCTGAAGAAGCGGATTACCTGAAGGCGGGAATTTGCTCCACGTACACATTGACCTGGATCCGCTTTGCTGCTCGCAGAATGATTCCCGTCAGCTGCAAAACAGAGACAACGTTTGTCAGGAATGCATGTTTCAAGAGGATGACCCCTGTGCAGAGCTACACACAACGCAACAGCTGTATGCATGATTCCTCATTATTGTGTATTCACTAGCTGGTTCAAGTGGAAATCACAAAACAATGCAAAAAAAATAAAAAATTTAATAAATGAATATGGCTTTGGCACACACAGGTAACGCGATGCATCAACGCGTTTGTGACTGTATTTGTCTCTCATATGTACAGCAGGTAGTTTATATTTCAGAAAGTCACTTTTCAGAAAGAGAAGTGTACTTTGTGTCCAAATAAATATTGATCTGCAAAGATGATTTTCCTTATCACAGGTTTACCACGGGTTCAACTTAGTTATGATTACACGTGATAAGAGCGATTAATGCTTATCTTCAGTTAAAGCGGCAGCCGCTTTCATTTTTAACCCCCTTTTTTTTTTTTTTTTTAAGAAGCCAACAACCTCTGGCTTGCGGTCGCAAAGCTGAGATGGTTCACCATCTAGTGGTTACCACGAATGCACGCGTCTTCTATATAATGGTAGAAAAGAAAACATTTTTTGCAAGTCTACAAAGGTAAACACCTACCGGATTGATATCAAGAACCGTCTCGTGGAGCTCTTTTTTAGGCTTCATGCCAAATATATCCGTAACAAATTTCTCATCTCCCTGGTAGAAGTGCGGTGAAGACATCAAGATAGGAGCTCCTAAATGCGCAGAAAGCAGAGCAGATTAAAAAAAACTAAAAACAAGCACTGTATTTCTCTCATGATGAAACGGCAATTTAAAAATCCAAATTTTATTGTGTCACACAGACAGAATAAAATTTTGATTTTTTTTCTTCTTTGTGTCAAACAGCTGCTTAACGCACTTCCTACCTTGTTTGCAAGCGCTGACGTTCAGCACGCCCGAGCCCAGGCAGTTTCCCGCGGGAACACAGAAGCCGGCGTTGGCCGGGTTCACCGTCTCGTTGGCGAAGGCCTCGCTGGGAGGGACGAATCTGTAGCCGGCGATCCCCTTCACCGTCACCTCCTTCTCGTACAGCGCGTACAGAGACCTGAGAAATAAAGAGTCACATGCTCGTTAAAAACCTTTGCCGGCTCCAAATAATGCCATAAAAGTGAAAGTGCGACAAGAGGCAGGGATGGCATCCGTTTCCAACGGGAGCTGATTTAATACAAACCTATTTATACATTTTACCGCCTCATAAACTAGACCTTACAATTACGTACTGCCCTGAGATAATGCATATTATGACTAGGCACTAGAGTATATAAATAAAAATGCAATTGAATTTTACAACCTCAGTCCATTTGGGATTACCACCGTGTATAACTATGAAATGAATAGGAGCTTAATCAGAACATGATATTCTAAAGATAAATCTATACAGTATAGGAGAGTAACACCAGTGAATGACGTGTGTGTGTGTGTGTGTGTGTGTTTGTGTGTGTGTGTGTGTGCGAAACTGTGCGCCCACCTGCACAGGTCGGAGGTGAACATGTAGAGAGCCTCGTTCTTGGTGATGACCGGGTGGAAAGATGCTCCGTTGGTTCCATTAATCATGTTGCACTCATCCGATGTCCACCAATTCAACGAGCTGCACGTAAGATGACAAAGACTCGATGTCATTTTACGTCCTTGTGTCATCAATTCACATTTAGAAGAAATGGGAGCAGTTTACCACTTCTCCTTTGGCAACTTGATCAAAGGAACGTTATTTGATCTATTCAATACTAGTCAACGATGGGCTGAAGGATTGCATAAAACTGAAAGCCAAGTGATTTTATCATTTGTTTTTACTTTTACTACTAAAATCACTACGACAAAGGAAAGGAAAAACATCTGAAAGAAAACTCCCTTTTGAGCCCCCCTAATCTCGTCACTGGGTGAAATACGAGCATTGATCGTATTCCTGCTTGATGAAATCAGCTGACGTCCATTCTATGTAATTGATCACTTCCACTGCTTGAATAGATTGATGGGAGGTGAGTGGAGACAATTACCTTTCCCCCTTCCATGTATCCACTCGAGCAAAGTCCTGGTAGTTTTGCTGGCCAGTGAAGAAGACGTACTCGCCATCGTTGGAAGCATTAGTCTGTGTAGAAAAACACAAAACAATTTGAAATACAAGCACTCAACGAAGAAAGAACATTTCGTTTCTCAAGTTCATGTGGTACAGGCTTTATATGTTTTACACAAAACCTTATAGAAAAGTCCAAAAACATCATCGTGGTCCGGTTTGATTGTTTTGAGTGCTTTGAGCAGGGGATCTTCATATCCCCACAGCAGCTCTCCCACTGTGCGGGTGGTGATCAGCCCTTCGTCGGTGGCCTTCATGTAGGAGGAGATCAAATTGGCTTCCAGAAAATTGTCCTTGAATTTCTCCATCACCGTCTATAAAGAGGGGGGGGGGGGGAAGAAGAGGAGTCTCGTTTAAGACAACCTGTACAAAATACATACAAGTAATATGTGTATATATGTTAAACCTTATAATCAGTTGATTTATCGGCTCACCAAGGCAGGGATGTTTATTGTCCTGATGAGGTCACTCTCTGGACCACGGGACATGTTTGGCTGAAATATGTAGGTTTTAGTGTTGACAGCTGTTACTTTAGTGCCATTATCATGGAAGTCCACTTGCTCCATAGGCCGGTACTCCCTGCATAGAAAAATGACGATGATGATGATTTTTTTTCCAACATACAGTACCAATTTTACCCCAAGTCCCATGTTCAATATTAAACAAAGCTTTAATTTAATTCCTCATGGAATTAGGTTTTTCCGTCATGCAACAGTTTTTTTCCATGACCAAGGATCTCACTGTTACTTTAATTACAATATATACCATGTTGTTTACTGCAACACAGTATACACATAGAATAATATTCTTTAATAAAAATGAAGTTCTATATCACTGACTTGCAAAACCCTCGGGCTACTGGAAAATAAGAAGTTCTGCAATCATGAGCTGGCTGAGTAAAACAGCTGAATTGAAATTGTGTTTTTGTTAGAAAATTGGGAAGGTAAAACAGAAATAACCCTGTGAGGAAAATCCAAGTTCCACTCTCACCTGTATGTGTATGGTCCAATCTCCAACACAGCGGGCCTCTCCCCTGCCAGCACCTCAATGGGATTGGTCAGATTAAAGAAATAAAACTGCATGTAGATCGGTGCTGGCGGATTCTCCCAGGCCTCGTAAGCTTCGGTGCCATTCTTCAAAACTACTTCCTGTGGGGAGCAAAAGTCAAGGGGTTAAGAGTCTTGCACGGTTGAGAAAAAAATGTGCAACAATGGTCAGATAATCCTCTGTTGACTAAGTCCTCCTCACATCATATTACAAACACACGCCGCTTGTAATATGATGAAAGGCACCGTGCTAGGCCATGCACGTCTCATTAGAGTAGGCAGAATGAGTTGAGGTTATCACAAAGACGGAAAAGAAAGCTCAACATCTCCAGTAAATGTGCATTTGAATCTGTGGAACGATGCAAGAGTTAATGACAATCATGGTATACAGTAGAGATACACCCAATTTTGTATTACTTAAGTCCCCCTCGTCAGCACTTACAGGCAATATATAAGTGTTACATACTTTTGTCAAAAACTGTAATTGCAACAGTGAAATTTGGGAGGAAAGTTGATGAAAGAATAATAATACACTCTTAGAAATGTCTGAAACTGTAAATTGTAACAAGCCAACTGTTTGTTTGCTTCACATACAATATTATAATATTGTTTCTAAAATCAGGAGGAATCAAGGAAAGTGATCAGATTTAGTTTATTCCTAATATGTTCCTATTCGTTGGCATAGACCTCAAATACTAGTACAAAAAACGGTTTCTGACTGTACTAACGAAGTTAAATGACTGTGTGACTCATTCGTACAACATTCAGATTCTGCAAACTGGAGATCTCACACAGCTGCTCAGACACTTATAACAAAAATGAAACTAGGTCAGGGAATCGAAACACAGCGTCCAATGTCACTGAATTGTGGCGTTGTTATTGATCTATTTTTGCTAAATCAAGCCTTGGTAAGCTAACATCGGCTGTCTACTGTCAGATGACTGGACGATTATCTAACGCCCGTTAGCCCCCAAAAAACAGAGAGGCTTACCTTTTTAACAATCGACTGCAGAATGTGTGGAAACACGTTAGACAGGACCAGAGCAATGCCCAATATCAGAAAGATCATGGAAAAGACTCCGGTGCTGTAAATGCAGCATGATTTCAGTACCATGATGAGACAGCAGGCAGATCACAAACAGCAACAGCTTTCATTAGCATGTGCTACTGTGTGTGTGTGTGTGTGTGTGTGTGTGTGTGTGTGTGTTTGTGAGAGAGAGAGTGTGTGTTGATGAGTGTGTTTGTTTTGAGATCCCAGGAACTTGCTCGACGCTACAAAGACACACATCCGGAATGAAATATTTATCGGAGACCATTTCCGCTTTCTTCGACAGACTACTGCTCCCTGTGGCGCGGCCTAGCGTCCAACATATTTTACCGGTTAATTTAAAAATGCCCATGTAAATAATATCATTTTGGAGCATTGCAGTGTTCTGTTAACAGTTAATTACAAGTTAAAATTATAATGGTCCACGTCCACTGGTCATGAAGCTAAAATGCTAGGCAGATATCTATCTTGCACGTAAACAAGCTTTGATTTAAATCACATGACAGGAACATCTCCAATTATACCTCATTTTGTTGTCTCATTGTATTGACTGACATGTAATAATGTAGTTCGGATTTAGAACAGATACACAACTAGCTTTACATTAATTTGATTTGATGCATCTGTTGTAAAGTTAGAACAACAATTGGGCTCAAATGTGACCAAATCAAGAATCCTGATTTTCTTGATACAGGTAAACGCCTCTTAAGGACACGAGTATTACTGTGTGACAACAGATAGATAAGAAGGCCAATAAATATTAAATATTACACTTAAATAACATCAGATTATTTTCTGAACCATATCAGAACTTAGATTTCGATTTTGTTACTAAGGTTCAAACAAAACAAAAGAATATAATGTGGAGGCTCATGTGTGCACCAGTGCGCCCTCTTGTGGGGAATTCCAGCAATGTGTTTCCTTTTTCTTATATTCGAATTTTCTCATCCTCTTCATAGTTACATTATTCCTACTTGCAACTTGTTTAAGTGGCCTTGAGCAAGGTACTTAATGGTATTTCATTATTTTGGGGGTAAACAATCGTGTGTAACTCCAGTCCATTTAGAGTCAGACAGACCCTTACCTGAAGGATCGAAAAAATATAGAACTAGCATATTTACTAAAGGTTTTATTAACGCAGAGACCATGCAGATTAAATGAGATATTTTGCTCTCAATGATTTTCGATAAAAAAAAGACATACATTATCCCCTAGATGTCACTGTCTCAACATTCAGGAGGATTCATGACACTGCTCACTTTATTTACTGATATATAATCAGGAGTCCCTTATACTTGTTGAGTCATAATTTCATATAAAGGGGCAACACCTTTCCTGAGATGACTAACCAGTGAAAATGCTTCACTGACAACTTTTTGGGTTATTTTGCTTTTCCTGAATGTTTGCACAGAAATAAAAATGCATTATGTGACAGACAGAGCTGCAAATAAACATTAATATCAATACATATTATGAGATCTACTAGGTTATTGATCACAATAAACTGTGTTTCAATGATACACAACAAATTAAGTAAAACGTGTCTAATTTACTCAACGGATTTATGTTATATAGAAATGAGAATAATCGTATTGTTAAGAATGAATAGTTTCAGCTTAAGTATACAGACAGAGAGTTAACCAAGGTTTCATAGTCTCATTTTACCATATAGCAACAGCATTGCGGCAACAGCATAAACATGTTCTTACCTGCATCTAATACGATTCATTGCTGTGCTGTTGTGACAGCCGCATAACATCAACATGACTTATCTGACTATCAATTACAGAGTTTTCCAACTTCACAGATGATAAACACTGATGTTACACCCTCCAGGTATTACACTATACCGGGAAACATTGATCTTGTGGATCTGGAGAGGCTTTGCTATGTGTAAGATACATAATGGGGAAAGGAGGATTATGTTAAATAACTCGAAACACCTATAAAAGGACTCCCAGATATTTCAGATGGATGCAAAACAACTACACAGACACTTAAAGCGACAACGAAGAGACAAAGACGAGCAAACAAACCAAACCTATAACACACACGGTAATATATTAAAGTGACGTCATTAAGAAGGATGGTGTTTGTGTTCCGTTTCAAGTTGTTAAGTTTAGTGGGGAATGGCCCTTTAACCTGAACATGAATGGAACTCAGTGGAGAACACGGCAGGACTCGCTCTCCGCGGTCACGAGAGCTCTGGGAGAGTGACGTCACTTTCCCAAACCGGGCAACGGACGTTGAGTCGCGTCCCGAGCGCGAGAGCAGCTCAACTTTTAATGCGTGCGAGCCGAGCCGAGCCGGGCCAGCGTGCAGCTCCGGACCTTCTCCTATGTGCACCCTCGACTTCACACAACCCCACTGAACCTTCTAGCTCATCTGGTTGTGGCACCAAAAGGCGGTTTGTGTGTCCGTCCGTGTCCTGCCGCCCTGCGACTACCAACACACACCGGGTAAGACCGTCCAATCAGTTCACTACATGTTCACACAAAAGCCTCGCAAGGAGTTGTTGGTCCGTTGTACGTTGACGCCGCAGCTTACCACCGGGACTTTGTCGATACAAGTGTTTTGTGTAAAACGAACACAAACGATAGACGTCCTCGCGCACGGGATACTTTTTTGTGTGTGTTGAACGAGCTCGTGTTTCTCTCGTGTGTTTCCACGCGCAGCTTTCATTGCCCGAGTAGATGCACTCTGCACAGGTAACTACTTTATCAGTTGTGATGTTTGTTGTTTTGTTGTCATCACCACCGTCAATATGTGCTTATATAGAAAGCAGTTGTAGTTTGGTGTACTAAATGGGTCTGTGCGGAGGCTCCACGTTCGTCTATATATATAAATATTGTTCACCTCTTGATTGTGGTGTTATTTTTACACACAAAGCTTTGTCTGACTGATGGTATTTAACAGAAAATCTGATTAAATGTGTTTTGCCAATCTGTGAATCGGAATGTTGTCCCCGGTGCATCATCCACTTACTAGACAACAAATATGGAATACATCAGTATCCGTCCATGTAAAACGAGACTCCCTGTAGCTTGGGCTTTGTGTCTGCCAACTTTTATGAATACAAACTTTCAAACATATTATGCCTCCAGGACCAAACTACCAGTGATCATTGCAGAGTTTTACATTTCTAACACAATCAAAGAGGGAGCACCATGGACATAACAATAAAGGAGTAAGTAGGCTAATTATGGCTGGAACACTCACCAGGGGTCCAATCATTGACAGGGTCTTTTTCAGGAATGAAAAACTGGAAATATCCAAAAGCAAAATTTAGACACCAGACATCCCCAAGGGTTCCGTGGTGATTTGAAACATCCATGTCTAGGAAACAATCCAAAGTTGGATACCATTTCCAGAAACAGGTTTTAAATTAGTATTGCATGTGTTTTGCTTGGTTTATTCCCCAAACAGCCTCACTACCTCTAACTCTAAAGGATCCTCACATTTTTCACTACTGGAGTATAGAGTGTTGTGATGAAACCGATGATGACGACAATGTATCCCACAATTAATAGCACTGCACATTTTCGCATACTTGTACGGACAACCCGTGTACGATGTCCCAACTAACTTCATAGCTCCGGTAGTTCAGTCTTTGGAGACACTACATAAAAGAGGAGAGAGAAAACATTGCAGAGATTTAACATCTGTATTTTGTTTCCTTCACAGCCTTGACTTAGTGGTTAAGTGAGGGACTGCATGGACCGGGGCTGAACATGAAGAGCCTTAAAGCCAAGTTTAGGAAAACTGATGTAAGTACTGTAACATATGTTCATGGCTATACGTAAAAGTGTGTGCACATGCGTCCGTGTGTGCATGTGTGTGTCTGCAGGGCTGAGTCAGTGTCTGTGTATGCATGGCATGAGCAGTTGCAGATGATTTATGACCGAGCCGCTCAACCTTTGGGTCAACATGGCCCGGTGGCTTGTTGATATTTGTTTCAGACAAAATAAAGCGTTTTGAAAGCTCAAATTAATGGTTGGGATCAGACAATGTCAACATTAACAAATTATAGCCCCCCTTTATGCTTTTGTAAACAGAAAATTCATATCCATGCTCAATTTCACGCGATAACTTGTCAGCTCGTATTGTGGGTGTCAGGAGAATTTTAGGACCCTAAAAATGGGGTCATGAGGTTTAAAAAGCCATGGTTTGTGGTACAACAGATTTCACACAGACAGACTACATGGAAACCACCCACTTTTTTTTATGTTGAGTCACTTGAGTTGAGTTTTTTTTGTTATTAAACTTACCAATACTCTCTGACTGTGCGTGGCTCCAAATGAGATCTGGAGCCTGCTGACGATGACTCCCGGTTTTAAGGGAGGAATTTCACCGCACCGGTTCAGTCAATGCTCTGGTCACAGTTGAGGATACACTCACAGGAAGTGAGGCGTCTCCGCAGCATCTGACTCATCAGTTGTCATGGTGACCGTAATGACACAGAGTCCAACGCCAGACAGGAAAAGTCTGGAGGCTTGCTGGATGAATGGGATACGTTTCAGGGGGTAGAGGGAGTGTTGCAAGTAGAGAAGACGGGGGGAAAAAGGAGGGAAGAATGCAACCTAAATTAGACACTTGGTTAATGTCAACAGTTATGAGATTATGAGTGTGTGCCTGGACATTGTTGTGACTTCTTGTCCCACAATTCTAACAGGGGGAATGACTGTGGGGAATTCCTATCTGTATTTAGTCAATTATAGCTGCAACACACTGTACCACAAGGCATAAACAGAGCGTGAATTATTGTAGAGAGCAAAAGCTAGTGGAGGACTAAAATCGGATATTCTGAGAATTTTAAAAAGCATTTCAATGTCCTAAACTCTGTATGAGGCATAGAAAAACCCGAACACATCCGGCACTTTTGCACGGGCCTATGACCTGATATTAGTAAATGATTGCAAATTCAGTCAGTTATGTAGGGGTAGTACAATAGTGTCCATTGTTCTGGAAAATGTTCAGTCCAGGATTGGGCTGCAAAGGTCACAATCATTCCGCCTCAGTGAGCAACATGGATGGGGGTTGTCTCACCTTTATTAGATGCTTTCAAGTCAAACCATTGTGTTGTTACAGCAAAAGTTGTCATTTGTTTGAGACTGATGCTTTGGGAAGTGAAGTGCTCCTCGTCCTCCTGTAAATAGCCAGTGGTAGGCGGTTTGAGAGAAGAAAGAAAGGCGCTGTGGATGTGAATGTTGCTTAGAAACGCGACTGTAGCCGTTTGCAGTCATGCATGCCTTTGCAGACTTCACACCCACATACATTGTGGCAGTCTGATTCACTCGGATCACTCCCAATTTTTCAGCCTGTTTTTTTTTATTTTAGTAAATCCTCATTTTCCTATGTTTACACGATTGTACTGGAGAAGACCAGAATGCATTGCGGTGGTGTTTACCGCATGCAAAGCCCTGTTATTCATCCACGTCCTCTGTGTATGTGTGTCATGCTGTGTGTATTGATTATTGACAATAATCAACGGTGTATTTCTCTCATGCTGCATTCTGGACAAGCATGTCTGATAAACGGAGCAGTTTTGTGAAATACGTAACAATTATACCTTCTTTAAAGTTCACATTCATTTTTGTGGACCGAAGAAGCCTGCCTTGAACAGTGCCACTATTGTATTATACAATTACAGACTGAATTAATGGTCATGATTAAGTTATGCAAAAAAGTTTGAACAATGTTTATACTTGGGGCCAATAGTCATTCCATTGCTTTTTATAGAAAACCTGAACAAGCATACGAGAAAGAAAATATCTCATAGGTTCTATTTTAGGCTTTGTGTGGCAATGACAGATTACAAAGGAATGTTCCCCCTGAAACCAGCCCTTCACTTTTTTTCTTTTTTCAAAATAACAGAAACTTAATGCCCTCGTAAATTGTTTTTTTTTAATGAAGTCAAGACATTTCCAGATAATGTGTAATGGAATATGTGTTTCAGTGTTAAATCTTTACACGCCTCTCCTAGAGGAGTGTCTTGCAACGCAGTAAAGTGAACGCAGAAAAGGGCCAGACCTTCAATCAAACACCTCTACAGCATGATACCGTGTGTAAATGGCACTGAAACACAGAATAGGACATGTTGTTACTGTAATATGATAAAGGCCATAAACAGACTAAATCTAGAGCGGTCTGATGAGGCCTAATAATAAAAACCAATGCGTCTAGAGTTTTCTAAAATATATGCATGATTGAAATCTTTGAAAATTCGAATTGCAACATGGGTCAATAAGTCATCAATACACATATATCTGTTCATGTTATTGATTATACATTTGCTTGGCTTTTATTTATCAATTTACCAATTGATTTTGGTTTTATATTTTAACATTGAGTCAATATTAATGTAATATCCAGATGTCCTCTTTTCATTTAGTTGTATTTACATATACTTTATTTATGAACAACCAATTTATTGTGATAATATTTTAATAGGAATTGGAAAAACCATGCGAAAAAATTACAGACTCAGCATCATGGGTCTCCAGGTTAAGGAGTTTATCTTCTCAATGCTTCATTGCTAATTTCCCCTCACAATATTAGGCAGCCTTAATGCTGCCCAAGTGATTAACTTTGAACACAGATGAATTGTGTGATTTTTATTTTTCCTCCCTTTTCTGGACTGGAATCATCATGATTGTGTTGTGTCGTCTGATGTTTGTCCATATTGAGTTGGTAAGCCAAGTTGTTTGCACTTCATGTTTGGAACAGAGAAAGACTAGTGTTGCTTTGTCCAAATCTGTGCGCAGGTGTGTAGTTGTGCAAGGTCAAAGTGAATCATCGTAATTCTTTTGAGTGCGTGTGTGTTTGTGTCCACACGTGTGTTTGGAAATATTTGCATGACTGTGTCTGTGTTAAAGTGTTTTTGTTTGCGGATCATTTTAACGTTGTCCACTTGGTCAAACAGTAAGTTTTAATGAAGGAGTGTGTGTTTGTGTGTGTGTGTCTGTGTGTGCGCGTAGGAGAGAGAAAGCAGTGTTAAAGTCAAGCAGACGGTGTAATCTGGTTTCTGGGAATGGGTTTGGCAAACAGCCACAGACAAAACTTACAGGCATTTTCCTCCTGCCATGTCTGAACAGTCAACGGGCATAAATGGCTGTGTTGTGACCTTCACTCTTGATATTGAGGTTGTGTTGAAATAAGACCTTATTGACACAATTTAAATTAAGTTCAATCAATGTCACTTTTTTTTAAGATAAATAACTGAGGTGGGCACAAAGATTGTTGCTTAAATATTTTGTCCCAAAGCTTAATCAATATAAATGTGTTTTAGCTTACTTCCGCAGTACTGCTTCTGAATCTAGTTAGAAAATACTATGTTATGTACTATTTTAAAACCACAGGCCAGTTTTTGGTACCAATACCATAATTAGCATCCTGTTTACATGTAAATTGGAGATTTTTATTCTACACAGTTTTAAAGATGCAAAATAGAAGAAATGTGAAATATTGGGCATACACATGCATCTCTACAGAAGCCTTGAAATTCCAGTTTTTGGTACTTGATCCTCTTCAATACTTTGTATTATTTGATTGATAAAAAAACGGATAATTTAGGCCCTTAATACTAATATTTAACTTAACAGTAACGCAATTCCAAAACATCACGTTTTTTCTTGAGGATGTCTTGAGACAAACTAACTCCTGGAGCCGTCATGTGTAATTCGATCTTGTATTTATCGTATTTGGGAACCCTTTGAGACCACATTAACAACTCCCTCTCTGCCGTGTGAGCGGAGCTGCCCTAAATGAGTTAATTTGCTTATTATCTTACTCTCAGGCCCTTACTACCATCCCCCAAGCACATCAGTGGCGACG
The DNA here is from genome assembly GCA_016785305.1 of Colistium nudipinnis. NCBI lineage: Eukaryota > Metazoa > Chordata > Actinopteri > Pleuronectiformes > Rhombosoleidae > Colistium > Colistium nudipinnis. The sequence goes on along the minus strand of JAFBJU010000102.1, from coordinate 355,947 downwards.
CTCTTGTGCGCACACACATGCTCACACATACCCAGTCTTTGTTTCTAATCAGCTGTGAACTCTATTGTTGACAGCGGTTCTAGTATTAAACCCTCACCCAGCCCTTCATACTGTCACTTCTCAACCTGCTCCCCCAGCCGCTAGACTAAGCAGGATTATTTAAGGCAGTCCCACACACAGACGCACACCCACAGACACACGCACCCACCCCTTATCATCCACTGTGTGTCTAATTGATGTGTGGATTATACTGTCTCCTCTCACTCGACAGCTGCTTTATAGCTTCAGTTCATCCGGGCTACATGACACTGGAGACTACATAGAATGTTTACCGTTTATGTCCGATACCTATAGGAATCTGAATTTAGCTGTGCAGAGTCGTCCTTTCCAGGAGGACTGTGTCGGAGCGGCAACCCAAAGGAAATAGCACACAGATCTTCATTAAAAAATAAATAAATTAAAAAATGCCTTCAGCATGGTTCGGGTGACATTAAACTGTGATATTCCCTCTGCGTTTTGTACGTCAAGGAATGTTAAACCAAGAGAGGGAAGAATGTCACACCCTACTTTCCATAAAGGCTAAAAAAAAAATAGCTCAGCCGCGATATATAAATCATTATATAGAAACCTAATAACGTAGCAGTCCTTCAATTATAGGTTTCTTTTCAACTCAAACGCAGGCCTGAAGTATCTCCACTTGGCTCTGTTTGATTTGGCCCAGGCTGACTTGGTTTGGCATGGAATGGTTTCTTCTGGCTGGGTAAAGTGGAAGGGTATTAGTGCTGAGAGTGACAGTAAAACCTCAGGGACAGGCCAGCATTAATCTGGTAGGGACGAGGTGGAGGAAGGGTGTACGTCTGTGTTGTCCCATGTCAGCAGAGGATGTAGTTCAGGGGTCCAGGGGAGAAATATGAGCGTTCACCCTGACTTTACACAGAAAATGAAGATTGCATCTGGATAGAGAATATTTGATTCAGTGTCAACACTGATGGAAAATGTGTTGGGAATTAAAGTATCAGGAGTCTCACTTGGTCTGCGGTGTGTCCTTTTCAGAGATGCTGTGTGGCGTGCGCGGTCTCGCCCCTTTCTGTTGGGTGGAAGAAAAGAAAATCCTTCAATTATTCTCATCGCATTATTTCATCCGCCGTTGCTCATGGACATTACTCACAGGAAACACATCCCCGTTTTATTCCTAAAGTACAGCTTCTAGGTAAATGTGGTATTGTACAGTTTCTAATGGCAGGGTATTGTGATCCCTTTTATAATATAAGTGTACTGCACTACTAGCTAAGTGTTATTTTAGGTCTCCTGTGTGGAACTGGCTCGATAGAGTCTTTTTCTATTTGCACTAGTATGCATGCTTATAGTCGCTTGTGTAGTGTGCAGATGTGCACCCTAACTATGCTGCTAAAGTAGTCAATACAGAATGCTTCTAACTTGATGTTGACCGCATGGCCTTCTTAAAGAATTTAAAAACTGTACAAACCCAAAAATTGTTTAAATGAATCCAAAGGCAAAGGAAAAATGGGCTGAGGGCCTGTTCAAACATGGTTCCAATTAAAGCCGGAACTGTCCGTGGGATCGTTTTCTCTCGTTATCTCCTGTGTACATGAAGTGCAGAGATACAGCCAGGAAACCCGCTCGTCAGCAAATACATAAGCAGTGAGCACGGCAAAGGGAGTGTGTGCATGCGTTTGCATGCTCATTTATGGTGTGGGCTGTGTGTTGCACGGGCTTGTTTGTTGTCTGCTGCGGAGGCGGGGACACCGGCGGTGATGCAAGGGGCCTAGTCTGCCGCGCTTGTGTTCATGGGAATCTTGTCTGTGCATGTGTATTTGTCAATACGAATTGTGGCAAAGACTGACACGTCTGCGGAGACGGGTCAAACTACAAGTAGATGGAGTACCGGTGTAAGCGTACTAATCACTGATAGCAATGACGGCTCCATAAAGATACCACAAAAAGCAGATTAGCCAAATCATTGGATTTTAGATGGAAACTAATGAGGTACAAAAACGGGATGAATGAAGAGATGATTAAAAGACTAAGATTAAAGAGGAGAGATTGTGGATGATGGGAAGAACATGAGCCAGAGAGACACCCCCCCCCCCCCCCCCCCCCCCCCCAGCTGGGTTCAGACGGGTTGTTTGGTTTGGCCCGCTCCGAACAACTGGAACAATATTCCTGCAAAGAGATGGATAGAGGGAGGGTTAGACTCGGTTCACCTGAAAAAAAAAAACACACGATGAGAACTCTTTCCTTCACGAGAGACTTTTGGCGTTGCACTGCTTGACTTGCTGCCCGTTTCCGAGAACTGTTTTCACTCGCAAACGTCTTTTTAGTTCTATGTTACGATTTAAGTGATGGAAGTGACAGACGTCGTCTCTTTTTTTCAAAGGTTTGTTGCACAAAATCTTGTACGGTCAATGGAGCTGTGTTACTTATGTTTTAACTTTAAGCCTTTGTGTCCCGGTGTCTGTGTGTGTGTGTGTGTGTGTTTGAACATTTGTAAACTTCCTGCCTTATCTTAACTGAAAGGAAAGATTTTTGTATATTTTTGCCCCTCTTCGCTGACTTTATGGCAGCCCTCAAGCGTGATGATGCTGGTGGCTTTCCAAGTCTAACAGTGTTTATTTATAGGGCAGGAAAGGCTATTTGTGTCAGGAGGAAGTGTTGCATGGGGGCCCTTTTCGTTTCACTGGAGGTCTTCTTACACCCATAAATGACCCTTGCTGGACTGCTGCGTCAAACTCCCCATTTCTATAGAATGGACAATAAGACGGTTAGTCATGTATTTCGAGAGTTACAGCATTATATTTGAAGTAAAAAAACAAAACAAAAAACTATTCCTTAATCTTTGCTGATGTGTGTATTAACATACAGTGTATGAAGGAGTGTGCCTGAGCACAATGGCTTTCCTTTCTTAGAAGTCACGGTGGCCTCAAACGATTCCTGTAACCGCACAAGTTGTTTATCAGATGAGCTCCGGAGAAGGACTCAAATGAGAGGTAATTAGGGGGGGTTAAAGGGAAATGTTTTGATAATAGGATTTTTTCAAGGAGCTGATACTAAAGTGAAGTAGGGACAAGGACAATGTTTCTTCCCCCCCCCCCTCTTTTCAAATTATGGAGTGATGGCAGAAGTAGAGAGAGACCGAGGAAGGCAAACATGTCTTAAAAGCTCTTTAAGCCACTATGCAAAGTGCCACATCATAAACATGTTCACAAGTACGATAAATGTACACGGAGTTCAGTCACTTTGCCAAGGAAATGCTGGTGCCACTTAAAGTGGCCAAAGGAGGAAAAAAAACACAACAATTTGAATTTGTCACATTATTTAAACATCCCGTTCGTGTGAGCGCATTGTGAAATATAAAACAGCATCTTTCACAGCGAGGGCAACCATCTGGTCTTTGTTTAGAGCTGTTCTTTCTACTAACTCTCTTATTCTTGGTTTTTAGTTTCAGTGTCTGGTGAACTATTGTGTGTGTGTGCGCGCGCGCGTGCGTGCGGGCGGGCGTGCGTGTGGACATGCTGCTGTTGATGTGTGTTTGTGCTCCAGAGGGCAGTAAGCGGTTTCAGCTGTGGCCCCCAGAGAAAGGATGTATTGTTTGAGGACATCTGAGCATCTGCTCTGTGGCAGATAAAGGTTTGAAGTTAACAGCCACTGCTGATCAAAAAGCTCTCTGGTATTGTAGATGTGTCCAACTTTCTTTCCTTCACTTTTTCTTTTCCTCTTTGTCCTGTGCATTCTTTCGCACGGCCATTCCTCTCCTCCGCTTCCTGTCTGCACTGTCCTCTAAATCTCCCTCTCGCAAACAAATAATATTCTGGTAAACTGTGTGCAGGTTATTCCCCTCTGGAGTTAAATCTGTTGTTTGTGCGTCTTATCCTACCTCTAATCTAACCTACTTTATGCATTTAATCGAGCATTATCTCTGAGCAACAACAACAACAAAAAAGAACAAGACAAATCTGGCTTAGTGTGGGAATTGCAACCCCCTTTTTTTTTTTTTTCATTTCCAACTTGACATAAACGGACTTAGTCCATTTTATTTCCTCTGCATATTTTGGCCTTTTGTCCTGTCTTTTTTAGTTTTCCTCTCTCGGCTAACAGCAGGAATGAGTCGGTTGGTCGGTGATTCCGACGCTTCAGTCCAGAGCAAGATTTCCTGACAATTACTGGGAAGATCCCCATAAAATGTGTTAGGGATACGTTTCATTCCCAGATGATTATGATTACCAGTGATTTTAAGGCCACAGCCAGATCAGATTTCCCTTTAATAATTCTCCGATCCTCGTCAAGTCATCTGGAAAAGTCCTCCTCAGCTTTCCATGACATTTTTCATGGACATGCATTATATTTTCTCTAATCTTTAGACTTCCTGAGAAAGGATTTGCTTAACGCGTGCTTCCTTTTTTTGTTTCATCCCAGCTCAAAGTGCGCACATTTGACCCCGTGCTCTCTTGACTTCATCAGGTCAAGGTTAACACATGTTTAACTTTAGACTTGGAACGTTTCTTTATATTTAGAATTATGATATTTAGTGGGCTGTCTCTCTCTTCTTTTGTATTGATTTAGAACATACTTTTTGTAAATCTTTAGATCTCCAAAGAAGTGATCTTTTTTTCGAGGGCAAACCTAAAGGTTTTCCCAGGTAAATGTTTTTTTTTTTTTTTTTTTTTTTTTCTCTCCTAGATTCTGTCTGCTGTAAGTGACTGAACTCTACAAACATACAGAGCGTAGTGCAGGAATTACTGCTTCCCGATCTATGTTTGTTTTTCCAACAGAGAACTGAGAAAGTACAGAGCAACAGAAAGAAACCCCGAGCCAAAATGTTTACGCAAAAAAAAAACATGAGATTAACACACTTGATGCACGTCTGTTTTCTTTGCAATTCAGCCCGAGGCCGCGGGGATGACTGGATGTTTGAAGATGTGATTCCATCATTTGTTTTTCCAAGACTTCACAAATAAATAAAAGTTAGCACCTGTGACACACATGAATAGCAGGGGACTTATGGGAAGTGGGTGGTAAGGAGGAACTGGCAACTAATGGGTATCTTTAAGCAGTACGCAGGATTTAAGGAGTAGAACCTTTGGCCTATGCCAGCCCCGTGTTTCCATCGCTCTCGTGTCCTTGCAACCAGCCCCCGAGCCTGGACAAACAGGAAACACTTAGTGATATCAGCGGACTCTTTGTGTGTCTTTATAAGTGTCGGGCTAGAAAAGACGGAGAGGGAACAAACACTACCGTCCGTCCGCACCCGGGTCCCCACTGTAAACAGACTTATCGCTGCAGCAGAGGCAGGCGGACAGAACGGGGCCAGACACGAGAACCAAAAATGAAAGCCACCGAATAAGTGAGATCCATTTCCCTTCTTGGCCTGACGCGCAGAAAGACAGCGGTTTCGTTATTGGTTTATGATCTCGGGATTGGTCGCCCCCGTGACTTGCAGTTGGTGCAAACCAGTGTGGGCTCAGCCTCCAGAATTTCAGCAAAGACATCATCCAATTAGACCATTAGAGTCCACGTTTTGTGTGGTGGGTTCTTTCCATTTGTTAAATAATATTCTTCAGAACCCCTCACTCTCGGAAAAGGACTCCCTCCTTTGCTTTATGCTGTGGTTAGGGTTAGAAAACTCTTTAACACACTTTGTGTTTGAGCCTCGGCCTGCACTGATTTTGCACCATTGCTCCCATCACTGTCATTTTTTCCCCAACCTTCCTGCAACGATTTTGAGTGTGTGTGTGTGCGTGTGCGTGTGCGCGTGCGCGTGTGCGCGTGCGCGTGTGCGCGCACGGGCGGCCGAATCTGGAGCAGCGCATTCCGCTCCACTTAAACCTGTCCACTACGATGTAGTCTAATGGTTTCCGTATCATGCTGCTCTGTGGTGGCGACCCGTTGTCTTTTGTTCAGCCTATTAAAAAAAACGCGGAGACCATTAGACAAAAAACATGCCAAAAATGTACATTAGTGTTTCCCCTAGTACGTGTTTTTTTTTCCTATTAGTCCTGGTCGGGGGCATTACTCTTGGAAGTTTAGGTGTTTCTCGCACATGAAAGTTTTGTTTATGGGACCATAATTGACTGCCAGTTTTTCTCGATATAGTATTTAAAAACCAAACCATTCATCTCTCAAAATGTTAATCTCGGTATGGATATTTGGACATAGCCTAAACGGTTGTTCAATCACAATTTCTTATTTCATTTCAGAGTCGTAAGCCCAAAAGGCAGGTGAATTTAATCATGTTCTCCGCAAGGGAGTGTTGCTCTGTGGATATGGCGGCGGTAGGTTCAGATGAGGTAAACGCTTTTGCCCAGTTGCATTTTTCTGGAGAAAAACTTTTTTTTTGCCAAGAAAGCAGTCGCAGGGAGACGACGGACAGCGGGTCCTCCTCCTCCTCCTCCTCCTCGTCTCTTTACCCTCAATGTCCTGCGGTTTCTTGATATAAGGCAACTGACAACTAACAACAGCTTGAACAAATCATCTGGGAGGCAAATGTTGGAAGAGAAATGTAGTCTGGAGTTACGGCCACTGTTTTTTAATGACAGCGTAAAGCCCCGAACCAAGAAAATATACATTGCCCAGAACGTGAGTTTTTTAAAATGCTGCTCCAGCCCGTCCCCTTTTTAATGGCCGCCTTCACTTTGAAACCACGCTCTAACTATCTAATTGGCAGGTTACCCCTCAAACTGCCCCGTGGGGTCAGACAGGTTTGTGTGGTTGACCGACCTTTCATTGCAACTCTGTCCCATCTACTCTGGGTTTTTTTTTTCTCTCTCTGTAAAGCTCATGCAAGTACATTCCATGGTGCATTTAAATGCACTTATTTTATTTTCCCCGAACGTAGCTAGATTGCGTGAGACCACAACGTTAGTTATGCTGTTTTGATATCAGTATGTCACTTTTGACATGGCCCCACAATCGGAACACATCGCAGGGGCTTATTATTTGCTGGTTGAGTGGAAACCATGGACCAAGATAGCCAATACGAAGAGGGAACAATCTTATTTTCGTCCTGCCACGTGCTGATGCAGGGGGAAACGTATTTAGCACTAGCAGCGGACGCTAAACGGTCTTGCAGGGTTCAGTTCTCCAGGTGGGATGCCAAATCTGTATAGATCATAGCAGGCCTGTGAGGCCAGTCTGAGACTGAAATTGATTAAAAAAAAAAAAAAAAAAAAAAAAAAGAGATACTTGAAATAAGGACATAATAACCTGAACAAAATCAGGGTGTCCTTTCCCAATTCCCAATCAAAGGTGACATCAAACGTTTTAGATGTGATTACTAAATGGTTAAAGTGGACACTATAAGTTAGGCTCATCGAAGTCATATTAAGTGACCCCTGCAGGATTTTACAGTTTCACCCTTCCTAATGTCCCCATAACAAGATTCACAAGCGGTGCCTTTGTTTCAGATAAATGTTGAATAATGTAACCAGTCCACGCTTGGAAGTTTCTCCTTCATTCTCTTTGATGATTTTGGTCAAAATGTAGGCGTGGGGTGCCAAGGGGACATTTAGGTGTACGTGCGTATGCCTTAGAATTGTCTTCATTGACGCACATTCCTCCCTGTCTTTTCACTTCTTCCACCATCTCACGAGTGCAACCTATTTTTAGTGTTTGATCGCCTCAGTGCCCTTCACGCTGATTAGAATTACACATGACAGTCCGTATGAAAATCACGAGACTTTTCATACCGTCACACTGGGAGGCAAATCAAGAGGAGAAAACCAGGATCCCCCATCGGCCACGCTACGTTCACTATCGCTTCAGCGATTTCTCACTGCGTCATGTTTCGCTGCACATCCATCACAGTGGCCGATAGACGCACATTCTCTTTACTTATACATTCCACTTTCACTCACAACACAAACTCAGCTGAGTATCTTTATATCCAGTCTGTTATGTTCAGTCTGTCTTACTCATCTTACGCCACCTCCTTATTATCTGACCTTTGGCCTTCATGCTTTGAAGCCTGCGTCTGCGTGTGTGGGCATTTGTTTCGAAAATATGCGAATCCATTTCCCTGACTCCTTTGCGAAGCCAAGCGAGATTATTCCTCCGCTCTATCTTGAATTCACTTTTATTTTCCAAAACACCTACGATTCACTTTTTTTTTTTTTTCCAAAGACTCTGGCTTGGGCTGTCATCATCGCTGTTGCGGTGACCGAATGGATTTTTATTACCCTGTCCTTTTCCGCCAGCTGTGCAAAATGCATTGGCTTGCTTGTCACAGTGGCTATTTACGCCAGGCTTAGCTATGTTGGCCGATTGCTCTCCTAAAATAGGGTACAATTTGCCACCACAGGCATCTATGGAGTTGGGACACCTCCGCGCCATATCACGTGTAGGTCACTAGGCTATCGGGTCAAATTTAATACTGCACTGCCTCCTAATATGCACAGGCGGCTGCACGGAGAGCTGGCTGATGAACTTGAACTGCCGTCCTGTTTGGGGTCCATGGGTTCAGGCCCTCTCAGATCTGAGTGCAGTCTTTTTTTGTTGTCTATATAGATGTGATCTCTATAGAGGGTGTGAAATAGCAGGAGTCAGCGAGACCATCCTGTTCTGTGAATTACTGCAGGTCAGAATGAACTATAATTATTCATATTAAAAGCGGACAGCAGCGCAAATTGAAGACATTGATTTTGTGAGTTGGATCATTTGGCTTTGAAGCGTTGGAATAAAAGCGCGATTAATCGTGCAATCTATTTTGGTAATCAAAGTTCTGCATTAAACATGCAGATGGTTTATTATGAGGAGCGTCTTATTCTTCTTCTACGGTTTAACATTTACAGATTTTTGTTTGCTGTAGTTTGAGTCCAAAGACCTCTCTACATGATTATTGTAGATGTGTTTTGTTCGAGTTGAATTTTGTCCAGGCAGTTATTAAAAACTTGTTGTGCCGTATTCTGTGCCATCAGACTGTCTCGCAAGATATTCTCTGTATGAGATCATGGGTGAACCTTTCCAATATCTGACTTCCCTCTATATCCAGTGATTCAAATGTAGGGGCCGTTTGGTTTTGTCAGCGTGTACGTCCGCAACTGCGTGTTGCTCTTGCGTCTGTGTGCGTGAGCGCGCGCGCTCGCATGTAGAGAGACAAATATTTTGTGTGGGAAACTGTAGAGCCAGGAAAACATTCTCTCGCTCCGAGACACATTACTCAAGATTTGGGGCATCGCACCCATGTTGGCTGCAGAGTCGGATTTCGATAAACTGACTGATGTTGGATCAGGAAAACTGTTAATGTTGGAAAAACAGCACCTCAATAGGATTGTATACATTATTATTATTAAGGAGAAGTTTAATGGTTGATGCAACGTGCTTTGTTCGTATTAGAAGTCATGTACACATACTGTAAATCAAGGAGATCTGTTTACAGCCTGGGGAATTATTCTGTTAGTGATAATTGTGATGAACACGATGGGTTGTTTTCAGTTGCACTTTGTCATTTCTTTTATGTATATTACAAATGATATCAGCTGATTAGTATTTTGCCACTTACCTAATGTCCCCCTCTTTCTTTATGTCCCCCCACCCCCTCCAAATCCTCCTCTTTAGGTCAATGAGTGGAACAAAAATGACGAGCGCCTGCTGTCTGCGGTGGAGCACGGGGAGGTGGAAAAGGTGGCATCGCTCCTCGCCAAGAAAGGTGCCAGTGCTGTGAAGCTGGATGGCGAGGGCAAATCGGCGTAAGTGTTGTTTCCGTCCTCTACAAAAAATCAAAAAAGAAAAAAGAAAATGGCTTTAGTACATTGACAATGACTGACGAGACGTTTTTGAGATTGACGTATAATAAACAAAAAAAATGGTGGGTATTAACCTTGAGGGGAAACATCATCCATCCACTCTTAGGCATTTTTGTGTTTCCCTTTTTCCAAAGTTAGACATTACATATACCTCTACAGCACGCACTCGGTGGTATTCAGCTTACGGAACTACTTTCACGCTCTGCCGCACAGCGTTAAAAATGAATGACCGATCTAAAAATACGTGCGGTTTTTCGAATGCCTGAAAGGTCGCCATTTTTGCAACCGTTCACTCAGCCCTCCCAGATATTCCGTATTTTTTCAGAGCCGTGTCGTTTGGGCAGAGGTTTTGTGCAGCACGTCGCCTCACAGGTTCAGATGGTTGATAACACAGAGGCGCAGTGTTAATGTTTGACCTCTTTCTTTTTCTGAAACACAACACCCGCTGACCTCAATGTGTTCGGCAGCTCACGCTGAGTCCGGGAACTTCGACACACAGGGACAAATGGGAGAGGAGCGAATGTGCGGATTCTGGAGAAAAAAACCAGGCTGCCTCTTCTCTCCACCAGTAGTTCACATCCTTGACCTTTCCTCCGTGTGCGGCTTGAACACAGAAACACACATACAGATGCACATTCACAGCCTTTGTAAATCACGATGAATGCGGCGGCTCAGGCTCGCACTGCTCCAACCTTTTCAGAAGGCACAAAGGACGAGTCTACAGTATCTCTATGGTGATAAAACCTGATTGAAAGGCATGTGGGCATAGTTGTGTGTGTGCGCGCGCGCCTGTGAATGTTCATCCTACGCATGCACCAGGGGAAGGCCGGGCATTTGTGGTGGTTCTGCTCGCTGAGCTGAAAAGGAGGTTGTTCTGATCGACTGCTGCACACATACGCACAAAGAGACACGCACCATTCAGAGGGTGGGGTTGTGTTTTGTTTTTTTGCATAAGGGGTGATATGGATTTGCGACATTCCTGCACACACCATCGGTGCTTTATCGCTTATTCTCGGGGCACGTAAAGTTACATTCATCAAAAGTTGTCAGTTCTGAAAAAGGATGTTTTCTCGTAAAACATTTCTTGAAGACATAGTTTGATCTTTTGGGAAGTTGGGATTTTTATTAGCCGTTTGCTGAGAGGTAGGCGAGATGATTTATAATACACTTCATACGAAGCCACAGCAATTACGGTACAAGGTCAAGGTTTAGACATTTTTCAGATGCCCCTTTAGTGTTGCTCAGTTGTAGATAATTGCCTTTCAAAAACCTCTGTTTGATTTATTTTATTACCCCTGGCAGTGCACTACTAATCTGTTTTTTTCTTTTTTTTTCTCTTTGTACAGTCTTCATGTAGCAGCTGCACGCGGTCAGACAGAATGCCTCTCTGTCCTCCTGGCCCATGGAGCTGACCTGTCAGCCACTGACTCTGCAGGTATGTTAATATACTGCTGGTTATTGCAGAGGTTCTCTATATAATGTTGTTAGCTCAGCATAATTATGATAATTATCCCAAGTGATTAATACTGCACTATTTTGGGTTATTTGGTATTTTGGGTTAGGTTAAATCTAGGAGTTATATACGTTCTAGGGCCATGTTAACTTTGTCACTTAAATCTTTGGCTCATTGAAAATTGTAATCAAGTTTTTTTTTTTTGCTTTGTTTTGTCTTTAGGTTTCAATCCATTACACCTGGCTGCCAAGAATAACCATACAGAGTGCTGTAAAAAGCTAATTCAAGTAAGCGAAGGAGGCGTTTGAAACTGACAATAACAACAGAAAAACAAGAAACAGTAGAATGTTATTCTAAATGTGATTTTTAATAATTAAACTAGTTACTTAACAAGATTGAATAAGAATCTGCCAAGCCATTAATCCATAATTGGTGCCAGTAAAACAAAATGTGGTCCTACAGTGTACAGTGTCCAAGAGCATTTGATTTAAGATAGTGGTTGTGCAGTTTGTTTGGTGCAATATTTTAAAAGAAATATTAAATATATTAAAGACCGTTTTAATGGCAGAGTGTCTTCTTGGACGCATAAATTGTTGCAGCAAATAAGGAAGGCGTGAAATCTACAATCTGAATAGTCTCAGTATTCTGTTCACGTGTTGGAAACCAGACATTTTCACAAGCACACATGATGCACACACAAAACACGCACACACTCACACATGCACTTAAATTGCGTCTATCTGCTGACCTCATTTTCCCATGACGGTCTGCAGCATCTCAGAGGCTCAAACATCCATGCATGCCTGCTGGTACGCACCGCAACATTCATAAATCTACAAATTCCTCCCTGAATCATTTGGACACATTACGGCACACAATCAGGGAAATGTACGAAATCACAAAATTACGTTAAAACGACTTTCCTTTCATGATCATTTATAATGTATGTGTAATATTGATTTGGATGTTTAATATGTCTCTGTTTCTCCTCCAGGGTAAATGTCCCATTGATGCTGTTGACACCTTAGGAAAGACTGCCCTGCATCATGCTGGTAAGTGTGTCAAAGCTAATTATGACAGAAGTACTTTTTTTGAAGGGCTGAGAGAAAAGCGTGGGAAAATATCTCGTGAGATTATGGTTTTAGCTCTGGAATTAAATTGGATGAAACCATGAACCGTATTTGGATTTAAGTGATCACATCTGATTTCAGCCCAGTTAGGTTAAACTAAAAGTTTTTTTTTTTTTTTTAAATACTAAATTTGAACGAAAGGCGGAAAAACTCACAGACTTTATACATTGAATGCATGGGAAACATTTCTGTGTTGCACATTTAAAGTTGTTTTAAAGTATATACCGTATATATATATATATTTTTTTTTTTTTCTGGCTCATCTTATGTCTTTTGGAAAATCAGAGGAGGAAACAATAGCGAGATAAATCGCGTTGAATTCAGTCCTAGACCTAAACCAGAGCAAGCTGCGATGCTTTCTTTCCCTGTCTGACTGTTTTGTTTTCCCCTCAGCTGCCAGTGGCAACATCCAGACTGTCCAACTGCTGTGTGAACTCAAAAGTCCCATCAACCTGAAAGACGCAGTATGTACTTTCATTATGACTTCCACTTCCCCAGACTTATTTTTCCTGGCAAGATAGCACCGGGCTCCGCATCACGCGTAAAGACCACAAATATGGTCCATTCAGTCACATTCATATCACTTCCACCGCGTTATTTCCAATATAGATAGGGGACTTGGTTTTCTAGGAAGGTAAATCTTTGTACGCTCCAGATTAATTTTTTATTTTTTTCTTCGGCTGTCAAATCTCCAGTTGCTTAAATTACACTTTAAACCGCTAATGAAGAAAGTGGAAGTCAAGCCATTAAACCAATGAAGTGCAGCTGTCTCTCACAGCTGTAAGCCTGTGGTATGAAGGAGCGTCATTAACATTTCCTCTCATTGTCCTTCTCCGTTTTAAGATTGATTAATATGGTTATTGTGTGTGTGTGTGTGCGCGCGCATGTGTGTGCGCGCGCACCGGGGGGGGGGGGGGGGGGGGTGGGGGGGGGCGGGGGGGGGGGGGGGGGGGGGGGGGGTAGAAGGAGGTAGAGGGTCAGTGTACTGTGGGAACTCTGTTTGCAAGCCGCAGACATGTGGTCTCCATTGCAGTGATGCTCCATGCCTGTGGTTTTTACCCAACTGCGGTGCGTATGCACATGATAGTGTGTGCGTGTGCATGTGCGCGCGGAATAGAGAACAGAATGTGTTGCCCATTTATTCCCCTTTTTTTATTATCACGCCACAGCCGGGCTGTTGGAGGTAAACACACTCAGTTGTCTCTCTGCCTACATGTAAATCTCTTATTCAAATGTATCTTAGCCTTGTTCTTCAAATTGGAAACACGTTATACGTCGCTGACTCTGGTTCATGCTCCTATTTTCCCCACTGGTTGGTGGGATTTTAAAGTAAGTTTAAGTAAAAACATGCTTTCCCCACATGTAGCGTTTGAATATTTCTGCCAAATCAATCCAACAATAGTCTCGGTGGTTTGACGAAGCTGTAAGCGGCATGGGCAAGTCCCTCGGTTCACTAAAAATGGGGATTTATAACATATTGGCGCTTCGAGCACGCCGCTTTATTCTTGACATAAAGGCAACGCCGCGTAACATTCATAGCTGGTACTCTACCAATCACTATCATTTGTGTGTGTGTGTGTGTGTGGGTGTGCGAGAGTTGACTGACTGAGTAGAACATGCCAGCTTGTTGGCCTCAGGCGTACATGGCGGGTGTTGGCGTACAGCATATGTATACCTGATCTATAATTGACTCCAGTAAACACACAGAGACAAATTGAAAGAAACACATTTAGCAGGTCTTGCGTACTTCAGAATGAAAGAATGTTTCTAGACTAAAGTCTGCTCAGAGACACTGGTACTTTGCTGTCCATTTACATGCTTCACAGACTTGGCCTAGGAATCCTCTAACAGCCAGAAAGAAAACCTCTCAAGTAAAGGATTCAGTTACTAATTTAAGGTAGCTGTAAGATATTTCCACTTATAGCCAACGCACAGAAAAGGAAAATATATATATTACGGTCTGATTGAAAAGCACCACGTTAGATGCCATTCTATCTGCTGTTTCATTTTTGAATGTTTCTTCCGCTCAGTGAAGTGTACACATAACTTGAGTACTAATACACCTGTGTGCGCGAGCGCACACACACACGTTCAGCCACCGGGTGTGTTACCTTGGGATGAAAAATGGTTTCTGTTTTTCTTAGGTTCCAGGGGGGGAAACGGTTCAGCAGAAACAGGCTGAGCAGAGCAGCCAGGGGCCTGCTTAAGTCTTTAGCTGTGCTCAGATGAACCCACAGCATAGTTGAGCTCTCTGTGGTGTCGGGAAGCAGCGGCTTTTGTAATATAAAACATAAAGCCGTGCTGACACAATTTACTGTTTACTTGACATTTGTTTGACTTTTCTCGTTTCACTGTTGACAGTGTAATAGAACGGGGGGGGGGGGTTGACAGTGTAATGGGGGGGGGGGGGGGGGGGAATGCCTCTTCATTCAGTCTAATTCAAGGTTCCCTATCTGTTGTGTTTGCTGGTGTTTTATTGAACACCTATGCATTCATTGCTCAGTGTTGAGTCTCAGTTTACTGAGAAACACAATGAGACACCAACTTGAATTGTTTTCCTTCCACGAACTGAGGCTTTTCAGGACCGGGCTGTGCGCCACCCTCTGAATGTGGAGGTTAAAGTCCGGTTAAAAGTCCTGCTCCGGGTTAGGATCTGTCACTCCTTGTAAGAAATGTGGGTTGTCAACGTGGCATGAAAAACCGCCGCAGTTGCTCTACTGATGGCAACGAATTCCTCGGAACCCCTTCATTTAAAACTGCAAATATGTCATTTTTGAGCTTTTATTTCGATCGTCCTAAAACAAGCACCCCTGTATGAAGTGGAACAACTTTTGGCGTTTTCCGTTTACGATAGGAGACACTCGCTCCCTTTTCACATAGATCTGAGACTTCTCACACCACACAGACACCTACCCACGTCAGTGTCTAACCTTGTCCTCATGTCACACAGGATAAGTGATGTTGGAGTACATGTACAGTATGTCAAAATCAGTGCTATGTTGATGTGTGGTGCCGCCATGGGAATTTTTCTTTGTCATAGTCAATTTTAATTATCTCTGTCATGTTATGTTTGTGTCACAGGATGGACTCACCCCCTTGCTGTTGTCAGCCAAACTCGGCCTTGAGGAAGTGTGTCGCGCTTTGCTGGGCTGTGGTGCTGAAATCAACGCGTCCGACAACGGTGGCAGGTACGAGCTGGAACACAGGAAATTCAGAAATGGCATTTGTGAGTAGTGGCCATGGAGTAAAGTCGCTCGGCTGTCGCACTGATGAGCGATGTTTGTGTTTTATTGTGTTGTATTGTAGGACAGCTTTGATGCTGGCCAGTGAATCCAGTGCGGCGTCCGTGGTTGAAACCCTGCTGCAGCGAGGAGCAAATCTGTCGGCATTAGATTCACAAGGCCAGGATGTGGCACGCTACGCCAAGCTGTCGGGAAACGCCGAGGTGAAATCTGCCCTCACAGCCGCCCTCAGCAGACTGCAGGCTTCAGGTGAGAGAGCCACACCATTTATTACCCATTTAATCCCTGAGGGGCCAAAGTGAAGTCATCATTGTTAGGATACCAAGGTGCCTCCACATCATATACACATTATGTACTTGTATACACACATGCAGCATCACTTTTAAGGAAGAAATTAATATTGTGATTTCAATGCAGTCAACACTGCCCTCTGGTGGATGGTGACATAGTTTCACCTCTGAATTATTTATTTATTATTATTTGAACTATTTGAATTATTATTATTATCCCATTCTTCATTTTTTTTTCATGTCCTTCATATCTCCCTTAACAGACACGAAGTCTGAGAGAAGTCCTCAGGTAAGACATTTTAATTTCCTCTCTCACAAGAGCCTCACAATCAATCAAAACACACCTCTGGTCACCTAAACCAATCAATTAGGAACCATTGACATAACCAAACACTGTTAGTGTTTTAACGTGATTCAAAATGAATAGTTTAAACAAAAGCCAATTTTTGTTTTCATGAACAGTAGTTTATTTCCGTCTTCTGTAACGTGTTAATATCACAGCTTGACAAAAAAAAAAAGCTTTTCCATTTTTGGGAAAACAACACTTTTGATCTTCCGATAACTCGTCGATTGATCATCCTTTTTACTAACCAGCACTGAATACCACCTTTCTTTTTCTCTCTTTTCGTCGCCTCTCCTCTCTTTCTCCCTCGCTGGCTCTTCAGCATGATCAAGTAGCTAAGCTAAGTGATGAACGGATCACAACCCCCAAAAAACGAAAAGCACCTCCACCGCCTATTAGCCCACTGCAGGTAAATGCATGACTCTCTGTATACGTGTCTGCTTGTGTTAGTCCTCCATTCCTCACATTAATGCACGTCTGCAGTATATTCATAAAATTAGTAGTGACTTGTCTTGTCAGGTTATTGTGAGTTAATCTTAGTCTCTTCCTTCTAGAGGTCAGATTTCTGTGAGAGATATTGTGCTACAACAATGAAATTGATACAGAGACCAAGGGCAGTCAATTCTCACTTTAATTGTTGTAACAGAATACAAAAAATATATATATATGTTTTTGTCTCCTTTATGAGAATGTTTTTTTTTTTTTTTTACATGTCATAATCATAAAGCATTCATTCCTTGTCTTTTATCTAACATCTTTTTAACCACAATATGAAAATGAAATATTAAACTAAAACTTAATTTTTCTTTCCTCAGAGCTCTGGACCCTCCTCTCCTTCCATTGTTACCTCCGCGGGTACCTGCGCTTCCGACAAAAGTGACACTCCCAAGAGATTCAACTACAAGGTAAAAAATATATATATACTGTATATTCTACCAACCTGAGTAGGAAGCCGGGAAATATACAAAATGAAAGATATGCACAGCTGATTTTATTCCACAAGCTAATGTTCCTGCAATAACTCGCCTACTTCAGAGCTTAAGAAACTTAATTATAGTTATTGAAACATCCGGATGTATAATATTACCAAACGAAAAAATGTATTACTGGTAGTGCAGTAGGAAAACTGGCAACATTCATAGAATTAATAACAGCACATTATGTGGCGGCTCGTCTATATTTACAAAGGTCCACAATACCAATGGAAATCCCATAGTGCATTTATAAGTAGGTTAATCCACTTTCTCCCCTGGTTTACTTTCTCTTCCTCCTCCTTGGGCTCTCCCCCCCTTCTTCTTACCACCCTTCGACCCCCCCCCCTCCCTCTCTCTCTCTCCTCCCCTCTCTCATTTCTAAGGAGGATGAGGTTCGAGGAACGACGCTGAGGGAGGAGGTTGAGAAGCTCCACGAGGAGAGAAACATGTTGCTGGAAACCATCGAAGACCTGAAGCAGACGGTGACCGGTCCTGAGCTGGATACCAAGGTGATTACTGATGACAGCCAAAGGCTTCCATTACATGTGAGACGATTTTAATGGATGTGATGATAAAGTGAAGTAGACCTGGATTTTACTGATGTCAGACTTTTAGTTCAGAAAGTAGAATATAGTGATTTCTTCCAACTGGACTAAAAAAAGTCAATAAGAACAAAGGTACCTACTTTGATTTTTAATTGACTTTATTCTGTCCCAAGTTTGGTTTAAACTCGTTCTGGTTGTAAAAATTTAACTCTGCTTCTTTAAGTTCGACACTATACAACTGCTGAACCTTTTCACCTTGGCATTCTTGAAGTAGGTCTAAGCTTTTGGACGTGTCACAGCTCGTTTTGTTTTTCCGCAGGTAGCTAGTGGTCTTTAACGTAGCTTTGATGCCTCTGTGCACGTCCACACATAACGTGCGTGTGTGTGTGTGTGTGTGTGTGTTGACAGGTGGAGCGCAGCTACACGGCATCTGCAGCTCTGGTCTCTGCTCTGCAAGCCAAGATTAATGCTCTCACTTTGGAGAACCAACAACTTGCAAGCACACTGAAGGTATGTAGCCCCTTCTTAAAATGTTGAGTCCACCCATTACCACACAATACACAACCCTTATTACCTAATAAGGGTTGTGAACTGTATAGTTATGGGTGGACAAAAATCGTCATATACAACTCTTACCTCGACTCGATTCGTAGTCGAGGTAAGGGTTGTATAATGTATGTCCTGATTAAAAAAAAAAAGTTGAATGACTGCTACTCGTTCACACTTCATAGAGTAGAATAGTGAAGTGGTTAAGACCCATGTCTCCCATTCCTGAGGTAATGGGTTCAAGTCCAGGTCATGGCAAGTTTGGAGTTGGTGTCTTCTTCCTGTAAGACAGTGCAGCACATTAAATATTATTTACTGTTCTATTCTGTTATGTACTATGACATATTTTACACTTCAATTTACACCAATCAAAAACTTCAATTACAAATAATGTCATTGCCTCTCGACTCACCCCGCGTCCTCCTCGACTTGCAGAAACATCCGTCGGGACACGAGGACCTGAGGGAGACCAGTCGTCCCAACAGCATGGCCTCCAACTCCTCCTTCCACTCCACCCGCGACGACTTTGAGTCACTGTCACCCGGCCCCTCCGACGTCTCTGCAAGACAGGAGGAAGAGGAGAGTGAGGGGAGGAACAGAGAGGAGATCAGACTGTTGAGGCAGGCGCTGGAGAGCGTCCAGGTGAAGCTGCTCGAAACCAGGAAGGAGAACCGCTCCCTTCAGGCTCAGCTGAAACCAGAGAGAGGCAGCGAGAGAGAGGAGGACGGAGGAGGAGGAGGAGGAGCGAGGGAGGAGAAGGCAAGAGAAGAAGAGCTGATGGAGAGCCTGGCAGAGCTGCAGGCCAAGCTGACGGACACCCAGGAGAGATACCACCAGGCCGCGGAGGAGGCGGAGGAGCTGCGAGCACGCCTGGGGTTGGGCGAAGGCCGGCCACGGGAAACGGCGTCCGCGCTGGAACGCGCCGAGGCCCAGCTCCTTCAGTCAGCAGGTGAGCGGGAGGAGGCGGCTCTGCGGATCAGACAGCTGGAGGAGGCGCTGAGGGAGACGGAGGAAGAAAGAGAGAGCGTGAAGGAGAAGGTGGAGAGAGGCGCACGGACGGAGGAGCTGCACAAGGAGGCGCAGGAGGAGATCAGGGTGCTCCAGGTAGAGATTGTCTGTGAAACTCAGAAAAGCCAAGATGAAAAAAAGCCATAATTATTATCTGCTCATGGAAGCATTTATTCCAGTCCATGAATTCTCAATGCAGGTCTTTCGTTTATCTGTCACTGACTCTCTGTCTCTCTGTCCATACCTGGCGTTCAGGAGGCTCTGCGGGGAACGGTGCCGGTGGAGGCCGCCGCCAAAGACTTTGAGGAAATGAAGGCCGAGCTGAACGAGGTCATCGCCGGGCTGCAGCGCCGCCTGCTGGAACTCTCCCACTCCTACAGCGAGACCAAGAGCAAGCTGAGCGGCGCTCAGAGGCAGCTGGCAGAGGCCCAGGCAGAGAGCGGCGCTCCGTCACCTGCCTCGGCGGAGGTCCAGGTGCTGGGCAGCCGAGTGGAGGAGCTGCAGACTCTGCTGGCCCACGCGGAGCGCCAGCACGCGGCCGCTCAGGAGCGGATCTCCGCCCTGAAGCGGGAGGCCGAAGCCCAGGCGCGGGACTCCGTGGCGCTGGGCGATCACGCGCAGGTGATGTCATCTCTGGGAAATGCCATCAAGGAGTTGGAAAGCCAATCGGAGTCGCTGAAGGAGCAGCTGCAGCAGAAGACGCTGCAGGTGGAGGCGCTGCAGAACAGGTGAGGAGAGAGAAAAAAATGAATTACACATCCGAGAATTACCTTTACTCAAGTACTCAAGATTCGGTTTTAAGTACTTTGTGTGCTGAAACTATAGGCTACACAATATATGCAAGTGCCTTGGAATCCAGTGTTCGTGTCAACTCACCCTCAAGTTGTGGTCGGTTGACAACTCTGCAATGCACCAGACCCCAATTCCTCCAGGAGAGGAGGAGGAGGCCACCACCGCTGTCCCCAAACTCTTCGGGGGGTTGTAGTTTTTTTGTCTGCTAGAAAAAGACACAAGTTGTTGGTGTCACCATGTTGTTCTTTCACTGACCTTATCTACAGGCTGACCGCAGAAACAAAAGTCACCCCGGAGGACTCCGTCACCCACCTGGAGCACGAGACCATGCGGGAGCAACTGGAGGGTGAGGTGAGCCACCTGACGCAGCTCCTCCAGGGGGCCCTCAGGAAGCAGGACGACATGGCTCTGGAGGCGGCGGATGCGTGGCAAAAGGTGATTAAAAAGGATAAAAACATCTTTGCATCAGTTAACCCAAGTATGATTTAATAATAGTGATAATATAAATAATCAAAAATTATTATTAATAATAATAATAATAATAAACCTAAACTTACCTCACCCTTCCGTCAGGCACGGGAGAGCGGTGCAGAGCGGGCTGCCCTGCAGGAGCTGCTAGTGTCCAGGGAGAAGGAGAACCAGACGCTGTCCTCCAGGCTGGCCGAGTCCCAGGATGCCGTGTGTCAGCTCAAACAGCTGGTGGAGAACCACGTGGCCTCTGAGAGAGAGAAGAACAAGAGGGTGAGTGGTTGCACGGCGGCCACTGCAGGTGACGCGTCACCTCTGGATTCATCAGCACCTCAGTGACCGCGTGTTTGTGCCCCCGCCACCCCCCCGCGCAGATAGACGACCTGTCACGAGAGGTGGGGAAGCTGAAGGACGCCTTGAACAGCCTATCGCAGCTCTCCTACAGCGCCGGCTCCCCCTCCAAGAGGCTGCAGCAGAACCAGCAGCTGGAGACCATGCAGCAGCAAATCAAACAGCTACAGTACCAGCTGGCCGTAAGATTCCTTCCACACACTGTACAACACACGCAACAATTGTGTAAGAAGCAACACCATTTCACTGGTCTTGTCATTGCAGGAGACAAAGAAGCAGCACAATGAGATAGTGTCGGTCTACAGGATGCACCTCCTCTATGCTGTCCAGGTAAACTCGTCCGTTTTCGCTTCCTGGAAACAAAAACGAAACCACAAATGATGTTAGTCGAGCAAACTGAACCCGTGTGGCGTCATTTCAGGGTCAGATGGACGAGGACGTCCAGAAAGCCTTGAAGCAGATTCTGATGATGTGCCAAATGCCAAGCCAAGCCAAGGAGGCCTGCTGAGACACGTTATCTCACCCCCTCACCACATCCCGTCCGCACACACGCACACACGCACGCACGCACACACACACACACACACCTGTGGCTTGTGCCAAATACAAGCAAGGACAATGCAGCGGTGCCTGTGGGTAAACCCCTTTGTACATTTCTAAATGTTTACAACCCTAAGCTGATTGCCTTCGCTTTTTGTCACCTTGACCAATTGCGATCTCGGCTTCGTGACCCCACGAAGGAAGATGCTTTTGGGGAAACCGCAGCCCGGCATACAAACACTGTGCGCCAGCCAACCAACCAGTGGAGCGCACCGGCCCAAACGTATAAATATGTGCACGTAGACACTACACTGAAAATACGTGGTAACCTTAAACCACATGCAGTTGCTGTTACGACGAGCGTTTAGAGGCAGAAAGAGACTCTGCGGGTGATAATATCTTTTTCTTTTGTTTTTTGTATACGATACAACAGTGATTCATTTTAACTCGTCTCAATGTTCCACGGTTGTCCACAGTTTCCTGTAAATTATTTGCTCCCTCTAAACGATGCACGCGACTTTTGCTCAGCGCCGGCCCAAACCACACATTCACATGTTCGTCTGGCTGCACTTCTTTGATGGAAAGCATGATGGTATTTGTATTCCTATTTTCCTATTAGCACAAAGTTTTATAAACCTGTATTTTACTGAACCGTATCGACTTTGTCATGTTTTCTAAGTGACTGTACTTAAACAAAGAGGTTTGGACCTACTTCTACGGCCTTGTTTGCCTGTGTGATTGAGGAGCTTCCTTTCCGCCAATACATCAATGCACTAATTGGTCTAGTGACACAATAATTGGCTCGTTACTGTGATCCACACAAATAGATGCGGTAGTTACAAATTCCAGTACAGCACAAGGCAAGACGTTGTCTCCTACTTGAAAAGGATCTTTTTTTTAATTGCTGAAAGCAAAATGTTCATTTTAACATGAAGCATTGGCTGCGTCACATTCAACACCAACAATGCGTAAGTGGAAAATAGCTTGGATCACACTGACTGAAGCTCCTGTCCCCATTTCTTATCCAAGAGCTATTGTTATTTTTTTTTACCAAACACACCTGACGCACACCTGACTAAGATTTGCTAGACAACGAGTAAAAAGCCTTTTGCATGTAAACTGCCAAACATCCTAAATTTCTCTCGAGGCCATGACTGAAATGTTTTGTAAGAATGGGGAAAAGAAAGAACTGTTGTGGTGACATACACATTTTTTTTGGGGCCACATTAATAAATTTGAAAGATATTGCACCATTTTGTGACTCATTTGTAATTAATAAAAGAACACATACATGGTTTAAATAAAACCATGCAACACTGGCATCTTCGCACATACACTTCCCAATCTTATCAACCAAATCATCATATCAAATAAATCAATAAATCATCCATGACAAATGAAAAATGTCTAATTAGACTCATTTCTCCATTGGCCAAAAAACAAACACGGGTTTCCATTTAAAAGCCATACCTTTGACTAATGAGCAGTTTGCGACTGAACATACAACAAATGTCCGCCAGAGGGAGCCCTCCACCAAGTCTCTCTCGCTCGCTCTCTCTCTCTGTGACAAATGGGCTCAATAAATGGCAAAACAAATATAAAAAAAATCATAATTTTTTAAACATTTTTCTGTTGACCGAAACACACAAGAGACACTGGCCTACACCTCTATCGTCTAACCACCATATGACAAATGTAATCAACCCACAGAGTTGTAGCACTTATAATAATACAACATTGAGATGAAATCACTGCATGCTTTATAGACTTACAACTGTCCCCATCTACACATACAGTGTAGAAGTAGAACCGCAGTACAGTATGCAACGTTCTATTTCTGTTCTCCTTCTCCTCCACACGCCGCTCACGGTGACGTCTTCCAGAATCAGGGTAAAACAAACACTTTGCAGTTTGAAAAAAAATTAAAGGGTGAAATTAAGAGAAGTCAGATGCATTGTTTGTTTTGGTGTAGGGGTTCGGCACAGCGTCCTGCATGTCAACAGTCTGTCCTCCCTCAGAGTCCACTCAGCTCTGGCCCTCAGAAGTCCTGCCAGCACGGCGACTCCGGGTAATTTATCTGCCGTTCTGTTTCCTCTAACCGGTGGCACAACCACTTCGTTTCCTGCCCTGGCCCTGTGTTCTGCCTGCTGGGCAAACACACACACACACACACCAAAACACACACGCACACACCTCCGCCTTTACACGACAACTTCCTGTCAATCGTGCTTTCCCACACGTTCTGCCCTCCGGGCGCTGGAGGCCGAGTGATCCTAATCCAGCCAGGGCCCACGTTTGTCCAGCGTCCCGGGCTGCAGTCAAACCTCAAAGTGTGCGGTGTGTGCGCGGCAGGATGAACTCTCCTCCACCAAACTGAAATCCGGGGTTTGAACTTATGTGCGGAGGATGTTCAAACACACGCTGCACGTGATTCGACCTTTTTAAGTGGTTTTAAAGCGGAATAATAATGTCTTTTCTGCTCAAAACAGAAACAGGAATTCATCCTCCACACATTCAGATTTACTTCCACGTCCAGAATTACTACCATTTAAATACAGTAGAATAAGGCCATTAAATGCAGAAAAAAAAAAGACGGTAAATGAAGAGACGACCTAGATTTAAAGAACCCGGAGGCAAAAGTAACAAGACTCGGCCTGTAGCTGACAAAGATAAATATATATACGAATACCAAAATAAAGTAAACAGTGTTTAATAATACACTAGACGTCCCAGGATAGTAGCAAATAAGTCTGTGTAGAGAAGGACAGATCATAAATTCAGAGTAGAGACCCAGTTTAGACGATGTGAAGAAGTCATTACTGAAAGGTCAAAGAGGAGGACTGTGTTTAAAGGAGCTCCTTCACGGAGGAAATGACTGAAGCTTGTGGCCAAAATGAAGAAGAAGACGAAAAAAAAGAAAAAAAAAGCCCAGAGGGAGTCTGGAACAAGTGTGTATGTTCACTGGTGGGATCACTTAATCTGCAACCAAGAGACTCTTCTGGGGCCGCACACACACACACACACACGCGCATCAGCTGTGTGCTGAGGGGAACGAGGACGAGGAGAGGAAGCTGCCTATGAAGAGGTCACTTCCCTCGTTAAGACTACCGCGGCTCCTCCGGTGATTAAGCGCGGCGGTGATAAATTAGCCGACAACCCGCTGGCTTTTTCAAGTTTTGATCCGCTTCTTGAAATGATTTGTTTATCCTGGGCGCTTCCTACCCGTCCAGATTTGTGTGCTCGGTAAATATAGGCGAATGGCTTGTCGCCAAGGTGCGCGTCACGGGCAGGTGGACTTCTCCGCTCAAGCACGGGCACTTGGATCGGCCGGCGGTCTGTTCGCGTTGTGTATCTGTCCATGTAAATATTTGAGCAAAATGGCCATTGAGCTCAAAATATGTCCTTATTCTGTCCGTAAAAGTTGAACTCGCTGATCACCTGCACGGCCTCGAGCAGAAAAATACACCACACGGCTGCGACCAGCGTCGTTTCTTCAAGTTTTCACAACAAATTTCATGTCACCACTAATAAGTATTTGAAGTCCAAAAAAACTTGTCTCAGCCAGAAATCTCTGCAGCCACCGAAGCTTTATCGGCTCTGCTGAGGTATACCAACGCGATCCTGCTACCAGGTTGAAAAACAAAAAAAAAAGCTGTGCAACATCCTCTTGTAAAGTGGAGGCTTTTATAACATCACATGCGGGTGTCATGCTGTCCACATACCCATTTTCCAACAACACAGTGCTCAAGGTCGTTCATCCCAACTCATTTATCCATCCACTTTTTCCTTGAAGGTCACAAGAGGAAGCTGGAGCCCGAGAGGCAGGCTACACCGCGGGAAGGTCGCCACGACAACGCCGGGTGACAAACAACCGTCCACCATCACACTCACACCTACAGGCCATTTACAGCCTCTAGTCCGCCTAAGCTGCACGACAAAGGACACACCACGCAGGCCTGGAATGCCACACCAAAACTAACCAACCATAATACTTGAATGCTACGATGGTTCAGAGTGGGACACACGACA
The DNA here is from genome assembly GCA_016785305.1 of Colistium nudipinnis. NCBI lineage: Eukaryota > Metazoa > Chordata > Actinopteri > Pleuronectiformes > Rhombosoleidae > Colistium > Colistium nudipinnis. Next base: position 330,478 of record JAFBJU010000102.1, on the reverse strand, counting down.
AAAAAAAAAAGGTATATAAGAGAGTGATTCTTACCACTCCCTGTTGCTCTCCTTGACGGAACACAGAGACCACGGGCGGGGGGGGCATCTGCATCTCAATGGAGGAGCTGATGGTGGAGGAATAAAAAATAAAATCAAAACATGTTCTTCCAAATCAAAAGCTTCATTTTTATTTCTGGTTCACAAATGTCATCGCCTCCCAGCTTGCATCTCATCCCTCTCTTCACCTCCGCTCTCCGTCCTTTCTTTCTTATCCATCCCCACATCTCCACCGCCCCCCCCCCTCCGTTACACATCTCTACGGTTTGTCAACATTGTTAACACACTCGCGTTCCATCGAATGCGACCGCACTTTTATTGCCGAGTAATTAACTGATGTGTGCAACATGTTGCCGACGTGTTCGCGCGCTCAGCCGCGGCCACCAAGCCGTCAAATGTTCTCGGCTCGTCTGACGCCGGCCGGCCTTGAAATAAGACCCCGCTGCAGTCCGACGGAGGGGCGTAACACACGCATGCAGCTTAATTGCTGCAAGATGTAACCTCGCCTGCAGCCCACTGTGGCCCACAAACACACTCACACACACACACACACACACACACACACACACACACACACACACACACACACACACACACACACACACACACACACACACACACAAGCCAGACAACAACCATGTCCAGTAACAGACACACGCCTGATTGTGAATAATAAAAAAAAAAAAAAAAACACACAGTCAAACGTGTAGTATACGTAGTGTGTCGCTTAATTACAGCACGTCTGCTCCGCGCACGGGCCCAGACTTGGAAGACATATTATTTGTTTTGTTTTCGGGTAAAAAACAAGTTAAAACAAAGTTTTAATTCGACTCCGAGGCTGTTCTTTGATGGGGGAACATTGGGAAGCTCTTCTCTCGGAAGTACAAACACACTTGAATCAAACCAAAAATCCGAATGATTCCAAATCTGCAGAGTCGTGAACCTCGAGGCATCCTACGGCGGCCTTTGAACCAAAGACTAATGGATTAAAGATGATATTAACGGAGAGATGCGTTTGAGTAATCCACATTGAGCTGGTGGTGGAAGAACATGAAGCTCCGAAATGATGAGAAGGATCACAGAGAGTCTGACTCACTGATTTGAAGATCTGTCCTGCAGCCAGTGAGGTCCTCCGAATTACTGTATAGAATTTCTTGACCTACTGCATGCCAAACAAACGATAAGGAATTTGCGGTGCGTAGAAAAAAACCCGGCTCCATAGAAAATCAATTTTAGAAAAATGGAAAAGGCGGATGGAACCGTACTCCGGAACATTCCCGATGGGAAAATGTACCGTTTATGACTCAAATCTGACGAATCGCTGAGAGATCACAAAACATTAAAATAAATCATAAAATTCGACTCAGGGCGGCACACCAGGATGACATCACAGATTACAGCTCTCTGGTTTCTCGCTTTGGGGTAAAAAAAAAAAAAGCTACATGGATTGCAAAAAAAAAGAAGAAATTGAGAGATTTAACGGTGCAACGCTGTGATGATAGCCGTTTTATATATATATATATAGCGGGGAAATCTCTCAGTTTCTTCTTTTTTTATATATATATATCTATATACTGTATATATATAGATATATCTATATATCTATATATATTTCTTTTAAACGGAGCGGTATTCCCCCTACACCATCTCCGGGCCCATCACAGCGCCGACTGCGGCAGTAACCGGGGTCTCCCCGGGATACGGTTACACCCAGGTTCACAACACAGCAGAGAGGTCGCGCACAGTACCGCGGCAAGGGTAAACGCCACAATGTTAGCCTGATGCATTTCTAATTGTCACACCGCCAATGCGGGGCAGCGGGGATGAGTTTTGGCTGCAGATCCCAATCAACCCCGGAGAGGTTCATTTCTAACTGGGATTCAGCAGAGGACGACTGGCTGGAGGTGGGCCAACGGCAGCGGGGGTCCCCTTCGATCCGGCTTATTTTCTCCTTTGTGTTGCACATCATGGCGTCTCACAAATATGCCAATGGCCATGTCAATTTACTCTTGTCGCGGGGCACTTACACTTGACTTTGTCAACAACTAGGCATGAGACCGGCGCAATGGGGCGGTCACCTGCCTCTCGTGTAAGGTTAATGCGCGGGTAAACATTTGGCAGGCGGCCAGCGGGGGGGGGGGGGGGGGGGGGGGGGGTGGTGGGGGGGGGGGGGGGGGGGGGGGGGGGGGGGGGGGGGGGAATGTACGAGGGGAGCAATGTGTTCTACATTGCGTTAATAATTGTCAACCGCGGGGAAGGATTTTTGTTATCTTATCCACCTTTTTGCACACGAGTCTGTCTCCGCCCCAAATGGACTTTTTCATCTATCACTCAAGTGTCCAGCCGCGCGCTGAGAGAGTGGACAGGCGGTGATTTAATTACCTTTCCCACTGCCGTCGCTCCCACACTCGGGGCCGGGCTCCCCGGGTTTTTTCCCCCCGCATCCCTCGCGTTCACTCCGGCCTCCACACATCGGGTTCCGATGAGTCTTAACTGGAAACATGTGCTCCACGCTGGCTCCCCCTGACAGATGGGACAATATCGGATTATTAATGACGGCGAGAGACCGAGGGAGGGACGCGGAGAGGCAGGGAAGGAAAACCCTCCCCTCCTCAAAGGATTCCTGGTCTTAAATAGCTCAACACTGGGCTGCTGTCGCTTCTGAGGAAGTTATTATAGGAAGGCGGCACATCTGTGTTTGCATAATATCCTCTCGATCTGACTCAATGCTCCACAGGCTTAGCCCCGTGTCGCTCCTCTCGACCCCGTGGCCCGCTTCTGACTGATGACGAGTTGCGTGACCCAACGCCCCAAAAATAAACGGAACACCCATTTTGCCCACTTTGAGTGCGAGGATGCTACAGCTTCGGACCACAGCTCGCTTCCACCCAGTGTGAAGGTTTGACTTCTTTGGTCAATTGTGTTTTTTTTTTTTTTTACACTTTCCACCAAATTATAACAAATGATAAGAGCATATTGAGTGCAAATTCAATTGAATGGCAGAAAACCAGTGAGGTAGGAATGGCAGTGAAGTAAAATAAATATTTGCAGTACGTTGCATAAAATGTTAATATTAACCAATATTAACCAGGTCAAATTAAAATTATTTCACAGTATGAGCCACAGGATTGTATATGGAATGCATTCAAAGGTTTTCCTGTTGAAATCCAACTCTGTACTGCGCTGTATGGCTTTGGTAGACATTTAAGATTTTTACCCCACACTCCTCATCAAACACGACGGGCAAAAACGTGATGAAGCAGAGAAGCTTTTTCATGCATGATTTCATCCTGTTCAATACAATCCGCTGATGTTTGTCAGTGACCTGGTCCCGGAGCACCAAGAAAACATCCCGGAGCCACAGGTCGAGTCACAAAGGCCAAATTCACCTGTACCGAATTACCCCAGGGGCCCCCGAGGCCATGTGTCCCGCCAGCGCAGGAGACACTGAGCATGTGCACCGCGCCAATCGCCGGAGAAGGGACCTTTCAAGATACCGAGCCGAGCACCGGCGTCTAAAAAGGAGTCAATGCCCTAAAGCCCCTGGAGATGAAGGACCAGGTTTGGGTTTCCACATACGTCGGTGTGGGTCGATACAACAGGAAAGGCAAATGACTCCTCTTGAACTGAACCGCACAGATATTCTGGACACAGGAGCGCGTGCTGTGAAACAGCGAGGTGGTCGACGGCTTAATTGCTTTTTTTCAGCCCCCCCCGTCACCGCTGATTCACTTTGGATCAAAGCACCGGAAGCTGCGTTAAGACTTAGTCAAACATCCAGAAACCACCTCTGTCTCTCTCTTTCATTTGCCTTCTCCCTCACAAAACACACACTCACTCACTGACACTCACTGACACACACACACACACGCACGCACGCACGCACGCACGTACAGTACCACAGCATATACAGGAAGGGGTTAGTGAGTTTGCAGCTGAGTGACAAAGAATTTACTGGCGTGTTGTAAGGACCTGTAGATCTGTGGGAAGTGTGTGTGTGTGTGTGTGTGAGAGAGAGAGAGAGAAAGAGAGGGAGAGAGAGAGAGAGAAAAAAGGTCCGACACTTGTCTATGAGTGCCTTATTAAAAAGGTGAGAAGTGAGTGCAGTGTCTGGAGGAGGGGGTTAATTGTGCTCTTAAACGAGGACTTCAAAGGGAGCCTGGTGTCAGGGCTCAGGGGCATGAGGGCCAAAAAGGATGAAGAGGCAGAAAAGGAGGAGGAGGTGGAGGTGGAGGAGGGGACGATGGAGTGACTGATATCAGGGGCTCATGGGCTCAAAAGCTGAGAGGAGGCAGAAATCAGAGATTCGTTGGAGGTGGAGACGACGACACGGACTCTGGGGGATAGGGTTCTGTAAGGCGTCAGAAATTGAGCCGAAAAAAATGCAAATCAAATCAACGCTATTGATGATTATTGATTGTTGACGCATTTCAGCGGATGAGTCACGGCGGCTGGGCCCAAGCTTTCCCTTTCACTCCAGCGCGAGGTGGACTATCACAACATTTTGAATCTGTCCAGAACCTCCTGTGCTCATATTCTGATTAGAATAATCATCACAAGTATAAATGCGATTGCCTACAACAACGATGGGGGGGGGAAATGAATACAGAATAAGCTGCCAACCAATAAAAAACTAAAATGGAATTTCTTTTCACTGTTATCAGGGATTTTTGCCCAAATTAGAGACGGCCGAGCTGGCCAGAGAGCTCAGATCAGAACCCACCCTGGAGTCACATATGAACACCAGGTGTAAAACCATATCTCCATACAATCAGTATAATATAAGATGCCTTTTAAAACCAGTTGTAACTGGACTCCGCGTGTATCGGGGCATCGTTTTTTGTTTCTTTCTTCCTGTTCGTTATAAGGCAAGCATTAGTGCCCAGAGGGTTATAGATCTCCGCCCCGTCTGACAGTAACGGCTCCTCTCATGAGCTCTGGGCCCTCGTGCTCCCTGACCTCTTGATTGGGCGCATTCGATGTTGGCCTAATGTAGCAGAGATGATTGGACATTACCATTGTTCTAATTAGACCCCCTAACAGGCAGCTGTCAAGCAGATGGTGGAGTCGAGCTCTCAGACTAAACACTGCGCAGCCAGAGGAGACGGATTGGCATCCTCCGATTCACACACAGCAACCACCAGGGCCCGTTTGGGAAGACTCATCAAATACTGTGTACGTTTAAGTAAAACCATCAAAGTCCAACAAAAACTACACGGGCTCAGGCTCAACACCGAGAGAGAGAGTCGCTTACTGCAGCCTGATGAAAAATAATGACCTGTAAGGAAATACCCCAAAGAGAAAATCAGAGGCACATCAAACAGATATGGATGACTTTTAACTGATTACAATATGCAATACATCTCCTTCATAAAAAAAAAGAAAAGAAATTCCACTAATAAATGAAGATTTTTTTCAGCCACTTGGGGGCTGCAAAAACACGACCCAGAAATATTAACATGTTGAGTGGTGGCAAACTTTTAGACAAAGTTTACCACCTGTATAATAAAGTTGTGGGGCCTTCTTTTTTTTTTTTTTTTCGTTTTTTAATGTTGCCTATCCTTCTGCCTATTTGCAAATTAGCAGCCCACCTTCGCCAAGTGAAGTGAGCTATTCATTTAAAATCAATATTTGTTCACCTCTGCGTACCCAAGGGCTCAGGGACGACGTTGGAACCGAAGACTACTACGGGTCAGCGTTCATGTCACTCAAAACCCCAGCCATCAAAACCACAGGGGCAGTGCGTGTGAATATTGCAGAGTTGTACATTTTTTGCGGCTCTAAAAATAGCCGGCACAATTTATTTCCGCGAAGAAAAAACGTGAAACACTATTTTTTTGGGCCTATGTGAAGCACATTGTGATCCTCA